>JAWRYS010000717.1:0-484992 GCA_034769895.1 Magicicada septendecula | reverse complement strand
TGAAACATAGGATTATATATATATATCCTTTTAATTTTATAACAAGTATTTATTCTATCTCAATTAATCTTTGCTGATTATTTCTTTAAGAAAATAATTTATTTTAATTAACTTTAATAACAAGTATATGAATTGTCACCATTTAATTTTTAATTAATTTGTTTGAGAATTTATTATTATAATTAATATTATCAAGGAGTCTATACAATTTATCTCCATTAAGTTCAATGGATCATTTTAAAGAGAACATATAAAATAAATTTTATATATTAATATTTTACAGGAAACTTCATTTCAAGAATAGTAATGATTTTAAATTTTACTTCATTTTAAAGAGAGATAGTGAAAATATTTTATATATGTTAACTATTTTCAGGTGACATTGTTGAAGGTGTGTAAATTATTTTAATTGACAATTTAAGGGAATAATAGATTATGACTGTTGTGTTTATTTATTTTGTTATTAATTTTGTTTACTAAGTGAGATAGAATAATAAAAGGGATTTATTAATTGTTTAATTTCTGAGTTTTCATTGCAAGTCCCGTCTCACTGGATCCAGCGCATTTTTGGCTTCTCTAGGCTTTAGTCTAGTTCTAATTAACTTGTGGCCCCTCTTTTAAAAAAAAAAAAAAAAAAAATCTTTTTTTTTCCAACTGCCTAAGTTAAAGAGGGGTTACATTTGGTAGCAGAGCGTGGTTAAGATTAGGGTCAACCCGTGGGTCCTGGGGGTGTGACGGGGCTTGCAAACTCAGGAAACATTTGTGGAGTTCTAATGCAACTTAGAAAAATTTTGAAAGGCCCTATATCTAAAGATGAATATTTTTGTTAGGTTTAAGGTTTTGTGTTATATATATGTACATGTACTGCCCGCCTTGAATAGTTGATAGTGCCACGTGGTGAGAAATTTTAGAAGGGGACATTCCTTGGGAAACGGGACTTATCGCAGATCTGTGCCTGGGTGGAGATGGTCGGAGTATTACCTTGCCCATATTTGGGGAGGTGTTTTAATTATGCGGTATGGCCCGATCGTTCAGTCGGTCTCCTCCGATATACGGTAGCCGAAGAAATATTGAAAATATTTTTAAATATTTTTCGTTGGTTGGTGTTTTTGTCGTGTTGTGTGTTAGTGTGTGTGTCGCGTTCCATTTTGTGTAGAGTCGTTGAGTGAGAGCAGTTCAGGTAAGTGGGCTGGGTCCTCGCAACGGTAGGTGGACCCGCAGTATACTCGAAGGAAGGGTTTAGTACTCGAGTTTTTTCTGATTCCTGTGTTTTTTGATTGTCATTATTTTGTAGGGTGTTAGGTGTTGTAAGAGTTATGTTTTGTTGATTGTGTATTGTGAATTGTTCAATTCTGGCGGCGCTATGCTTTCAGAAATTGCCCCACCCCCTTTCAGGAGTCCTCCAGAAACTTTCGGTGGTAGATGGATTTGATGAGGACCAGCTGCTGGTTTTCTTGGACCTTGTCCTGCAGTTGGCAGATTATCCGGGTGTATCCGATGGGGAGATCTTGTCCCTTATATACCCGTATTGCCAGGGTTCGTTGGCAGGGTTGGTCACCAACACTCTGCGTCGGGGCGGCACTGTCGACGCTTTTCATGGGGAGGTGTTGGATTACTTCATACCACATCGACGACGTTCCCAGCTTAAGTTAGATTCATTCTATCCCCTACAGGCCAACGGAGAGGCGTTGGGGGACTTCGTGCAGGATGTACGGAAAGCTGCCCGGGTATTAAGATTAGGGTTGCCCGAGACCGAAGTAATACAAGTAATTCTGGAAGGACTGAATCCCCAAGAGAGATCGCGTTTGATATTCGCGGACCATCCACGTTGTTTCGCGGATCTGCACCGGTTATGTGTGGTTTCGAATACTGTCCGAGCAGGGGACGAGTACCGGGGAAGAGCTGCAAAGGATGTCCAATACTCCAGTGGTTTGTCAGGAAGAGCCAAGAAGGACAAACATGGCGGTTGGAGAAGAACACAAGAGACTGTCAGAAAACCCGAATATTCGGGAAATAATGGAGGCTACAAGGGGGTGGCAAGTGAGAAGACGGTAGCTATGGTTACAGTAGATAAAATAAATAAATACGAAACGAACAGGGAAAGAAGAAGTTACATTAATAAATCAACATCGGCAAGTAGGGAGCCTGTAGCTAGGCGTTATTCCTATGAGGAGAAAGAAGAAAAGCGAAGTAACTTCTGTGGATCAATACAAGACAACAAGAACACGTCTGTTGATATTGAATTACAGGACTCAGAGAGGACGTCATGGTTGAATCCAGGTGCCGCGGAATTTGTTCCGGTATCTCCATTTCAGTTCATGACGGATCCAGATCCGGTAACATCATCATCGCCTACGCTGGGAGATGAGAAGTCACTTGATGGTGGAGCTTTACCATCGTCAGTAGAATTTAATTTAGACATTGCACATGGACCTGGACAGCTGGATTCCAGGTTGGGTAAGGTTGAGGAAGTTGTAGTTGCTGAGAGTGGTGAAGAAGAGGAATCGAAGGAAGAGGCAGAAGAGTGGTCTGCACATGCTACGCAGGGGAGTATAAGTGTAAGTGTTAGGGAGGCTGCAAGTGTTTCTGAGGTTGCGGATGGACAAGGGGATGTCCAGGCTGCAAGTGTGGTAGAAGTAGATGAGGTAGAATTTGGGGAGAAACTGGGTGGCAGCGTTGTGGAGTGTGTGAGGGAGAATGATGTAGTGTGTGAAGATGTGCAGATGCTTTCTGTAAGTAGTGTTGAAGATTCCGAGGAATGGAAAGAAGTTTCAGGTGGACCAGGTGAGCAACTAGAGGATGAAGATGTGCAGTGTCGAGATGGTGATTTGGATTATGTAGAGGAGAAAAAGGAAGAGGTGGAAGAAAGAGAACCAAGGGAAATTGTAGAAGAGAAGAAGGTAGAAGCAGAGGAGTTAGAGGTTGAGGATAATCCAAATCAGGGTAAGAGTAGTCAGGTAAGTTACCTTGATTCTAATTCAGAAGAAACAAATCCGTACAGCTCAACACGAGATAGTTTCTCAGAGAGAGGTGTCCAAAAGGATAGAGTACCTAAAGTTCGTCATAAAAAGGTGAGAAGTAGCGGTTAACGGGTAGCGGGTAGATGTTCCCCACAGTCCCAGTGGTGTTCGTCTACTTCAGGGTTGCGCCCCTGCCTCCGCGAGTCTTGGTTTTCTCCACCCATCCTTATTTTCGGAGGGAACCATGTCCTTACCCTTAGTCCTAGCTATTGACCTTTCAATGATCCTTGCCCTTTTCATCTTCCCAATTTTCCTACCCCTCCCCTTAGAAAACAAAATAAATCCAAAAAACAAACAAAAATTAGAAAGGAAAAAGAACAAAAAATTTAGAAAAGGAAAAAAGAAAAAATATCAGCGAGGAGTTAGAAAAGAAGTTAGTTGGAAGAGTTGTGACTACGTGGGTGTAGGGAGGTTAGTGTTAGATTGTTGGTTGTTGTTTTCATTGTTCTGTGTTGTAGTTTATAGTTGATGATTGTAGCGTCCTGGCCATGCCGCATTCCCCCGGTTATTTCTCTGGTAGGTTATTTTGGTTTAAGTGTAGGTTGTTCGACGTTGCCGTGCTGATGTAAAACCCCCATGGATAGTTATGCAGTCATTTGAAGAGTAAATAAAGGGATTGATGTTCACGTGCCCTCTATGCGGTTTTCTCTGTCCGGCTAATAGGGGCCGTCCGCCCTAGTGTAGGGATGTTTTTTTTTAAGCCAGTTACATATGTCAAGGATATGATGCCTTGTTTTGTTGCATATGGCTGGTCAGTCCAGATGTGGACAGTAGTGTTATGGGCACTCACATGTCAAGGTAATAGATACCGTGTTTTGGTCTTCGGACGCGTATGTGAGTGGCAGCAGGAGGAGTAGGTGGTGGTCACCAGAGAGTGTGACATGTTGGGGCGGTCCTGTGGGGTTGGCCTGGCGGAGACGGTCGCGTGGGGATGGTTGCAGTGGCGTTGAGATTTTCCAGTCCTGTGAGAAAAGGGGGGGTAGTTGTTGTCCTGAATAGGTATTAGTTTGGGTCTCAGTTTGGGAGGCCTTGGGAGGTCAGAACTCAGACGGCGCTCTTGATTTCGACGTCTTCCGTCTTTTCTCCTTCTTTCTCTTGTGCGGTATGCCGACCCGATCAAGTCAGCATGCAGTACCCTCACACACTACACTTCTTCTTCTTTCCTCTTACTTTGTTTTCTTTCTGAGCCTCTGTTCTCCCGAGAGCGATTAAATTTTTGAGATTTCCTAGGACTAGCCAAGAGGCTGTGAGTTAGCCTTGGGGCAACTATGTTGCCCTTTTGGGGTGAGGGTGTGCCGAACTCTAGTGGAGAGATGGCGCAAAACCAGTATATAACGGCCTGTAGTTAAACGCAGTACTAATTTGTAGCGCTTTAATCGCTGCTGCGCTCTTGTAGCGAAGATAAGGCACTAATTCTCAGCTGATTAAGTGCCTGAGACGTGCTGGCATCTGGTGACAGATGCCGTAGGCAAACGAGAACGGAGGAAGTGATTCTATTTAACTTCGTCTCACATAAAAGCTCGTGGCTGATGGCCGCATTTTCTTGCTACTCCGGAAGATGAAGATATTTTCGTCAACCATCCTACCACCTATGATAGGCTAAGATATACATGACTGCGGGTCTACTGAACAAGTCGAGAAAAAGCCCAACATGACCTGAACCTGTAACACCATAAAGCTCTCACTTCATCGACCGGAGCAATAGCCAGGAAGCCACACCAACACCTGTAATGTAGGCCACGAGATTGTCACCTCACCCCCATGGACAAAAATCAGGTGATCTCAAACCAATATATTATGTACACGTAGGGTCAACACTCAATAAGACCCAGTGAACCAGTTCTATCTATCAACCACAACACTTTCAAGTTTTTAAACATTTAATTGGATCCCCAATTAACGGGACAGTTTAGTGTGTGAACTGGGTGTAAAATTATTTGTATATTTTATTAAATTTGTTGTAAAATTGTCAGCTCAGAGACTGGCATGTATCTTAGACAGTTCAACATTCAAACGTATAATTCCCTCTTATTTCAGTATATGTGTTTCTTTACAGCTTTTAAGTCATTCATTCTATTGGTAATTTATCGGGTTCAACTTAGTAGTCTATATATATATATATATTCTAAATTTTAAATTCAGTTTGGTTCTTATTGTATAGAAATTTCTGGGGTAGTTAGGTGCATTTTCACAAGTTTAATCCTGAATGGATGCATGTCCATACAATGTTGAACGTGTTGTTGAGACAGGTTAAATTATGCATCAACTGGCAAACTAACATGTCGGTCTCTGGGCCAAATGTATTTTTCATAGGGTTATAATATTCATGCCATATATCTATTTTTACTACTTAGCAATGTTTCTATATATATAAATGCTTTTAATTAATTATGATAACTGGGGGTTGTGCATTGTTTTCTAAATTTTTATTTCTCACCGTATAAGAGCCCAGTGGGCAGAATTTTATAACTGTATTAGGCACTTAGCCAAATTTTGGAATTTATTATGTCCTGGGGACTACTGAAGTTGCTTAAGCATAATCTAATACACCTGATGTGTAATGAACCAAGTAAATATTGTAATCCTAACAGGGATGTCTATAAAAGAATTATTAATATACCTCATGGGGGTAAGAAAAGGGCGTGGCAAGAGATCTTTGTATAATTGTATTGTATTGTGGAACCTGTGATGTTTTGTATATTTGTGTGTATATTTTGGGGGGTCATATGTATTGTACATTTAGGTGTATTTTTGGTGGGGAGTTTAGATATAGGGTTTTTATAAAAAAAAGTTGAAACATAGGATTATATATATATATCCTTTTAATTTTATAACAAGTATTTATTCTATCTCAATTAATCTTTGCTGATTATTTCTTTAAGAAAATAATTTATTTTAATTAACTTTAATAACAAGTATATGAATTGTCACCATTTAATTTTTAATTAATTTGTTTGAGAATTTATTATTATAATTAATATTATCAAGGAGTCTATACAATTTATCTCCATTAAGTTCAATGGATCATTTTAAAGAGAACATATAAAATAAATTTTATATATTAATATTTTACAGGAAACTTTATTTCAAGAATAGTAATGATTTTAAATTTTACTTCATTTTAAAGAGAGATAGTGAAAATATTTTATATATGTTAACTATTTTCAGGTGACATTGTTGAAGGTGTGTAAATTATTTTAATTGACAATTTAAGGGAATAATAGATTATGACTGTTGTGTTTATTTATTTTGTTATTAATTTTGTTTACTAAGTGAGATAGAATAATAAAAGGGATTTATTAATTGTTTAATTTCTGAGTTTTCATTGCAAGTCCCGTCTCACTGGATCCAGCGCATTTTTGGCTTCTCTAGGCTTTAGTCTAGTTCTAATTAACTTGTGGCCCCTCTTTTCAAAAAAAAAAAAAAAAAAATCTTTTTTTTTCCAACTGCCTAAGTTAAAGAGGGGTTACATTTGGTAGCAGAGCGTGGTTAAGATTAGGGTCAACCCGTGGGTCCTGGGGGTGTGACGGGGCTTGCAAACTCAGGAAACATTTGTGGAGTTCTAATGCAACTTAGAAAAATTTTGAAAGGCCCTATATCTAAAGATGAATATTTTTGTTAGGTTTAAGGTTTTGTGTTATATATATGTACATGTACTGCCCGCCTTGAATAGTTGATAGTGCCACGTGGTGAGAAATTTTAGAAGGGGACATTCCTTGGGAAACGGGACTTATCGCAGATCTGTGCCTGGGTGGAGATGGTCGGAGTATTACCTTGCCCATATTTGGGGAGGTGTTTTAATTATGCGGTATGGCCCGATCGTTCAGTCGGTCTCCTCCGATATACGGTAGCCAAAGAAATATTGAAAATATTTTTAAATATTTTTCGTTGGTTGGTGTTTTTGTCGTGTTGTGTGTTTGTGTGTGTGTCGCGTTCCATTTTGTGTAGAGTCGTTGAGTGAGAGCAGTTCAGGTAAGTGGGCTGGGTCCTCGCAACGGTAGGTGGACCCGCAGTATACTCGAAGGAAGGGTTTAGTACTCGAGTTTTTTCTGATTCCTGTGTTTTTTGATTGTCATTATTTTGTAGGGTGTTAGGTGTTGTAAGAGTTATGTTTTGTTGATTGTGTATTGTGAATTGTTCAATTCTGGCGGCGCTATGCTTTCGGAAATTGCCCCACCCCCTTTCAGGAGTCCTCCAGAAACTTTCGGTGGTAGATGGATTTGATGAGGACCAGCTGCTGGTTTTCTTGGACCTTGTCCTGCAGTTGGCAGATTATCCGGGTGTATCCGATGGGGAGATCTTGTCCCTTATATACCCGTATTGCCAGGGTTCGTTGGCAGGGTTGGTCACCAACACTCTGCGTCGGGGCGGCACTGTCGACGCTTTTCATGGGGAGGTGTTGGATTACTTCATACCACATCGACGACGTTCCCAGCTTAAGTTAGATTCATTCTATCCCCTACAGGCCAACGGAGAGGCGTTGGGGGACTTCGTGCAGGATGTACGGAAAGCTGCCCGGGTATTAAGATTAGGGTTGCCCGAGACCGAAGTAATACAAGTAATTCTGGAAGGACTGAATCCCCAAGAGAGATCGCGTTTGATATTCGCGGACCATCCACGTTGTTTCGCGGATCTGCACCGGTTATGTGTGGTTTCGAATACTGTCCGAGCAGGGGACGAGTACCGGGGAAGAGCTGCAAAGGATGTCCAATACTCCAGTGGTTTGTCAGGAAGAGCCAAGAAGGACAAACATGGCGGTTGGAGAAGAACACAAGAGACTGTCAGAAAACCCGAATATTCGGGAAATAATGGAGGCTACAAGGGGGTGGCAAGTGAGAAGACGGTAGCTATGGTTACAGTAGATAAAATAAATAAATACGAAACGAACAGGGAAAGAAGAAGTTACATTAATAAATCAACATCGGCAAGTAGGGAGCCTGTAGCTAGGCGTTATTCCTATGAGGAGAAAGAAGAAAAGCGAAGTAACTTCTGTGGATCAATACAAGACAACAAGAACACGTCTGTTGATATTGAATTACAGGACTCAGAGAGGACGTCATGGTTGAATCCAGGTGCCGCGGAATTTGTTCCGGTATCTCCATTTCAGTTCATGACGGATCCAGATCCGGTAACATCATCATCGCCTACGCTGGGAGATGAGAAGTCACTTGATGGTGGAGCTTTACCATCGTCAGTAGAATTTAATTTAGACATTGCACATGGACCTGGACAGCTGGATTCCAGGTTGGGTAAGGTTGAGGAAGTTGTAGTTGCTGAGAGTGGTGAAGAAGAGGAATCGAAGGAAGAGGCAGAAGAGTGGTCTGCACATGCTACGCAGGGGAGTATAAGTGTAAGTGTTAGGGAGGCTGCAAGTGTTTCTGAGGTTGCGGATGGACAAGGGGATGTCCAGGCTGCAAGTGTGGTAGAAGTAGATGAGGTAGAATTTGGGGAGAAACTGGGTGGCAGCGTTGTGGAGTGTGTGAGGGAGAATGATGTAGTGTGTGAAGATGTGCAGATGCTTTCTGTAAGTAGTGTTGAAGATTCCGAGGAATGGAAAGAAGTTTCAGGTGGACCAGGTGAGCAACTAGAGGATGAAGATGTGCAGTGTCGAGATGGTGATTTGGATTATGTAGAGGAGAAAAAGGAAGAGGTGGAAGAAAGAGAACCAAGGGAAATTGTAGAAGAGAAGAAGGTAGAAGCAGAGGAGTTAGAGGTTGAGGATAATCCAAATCAGGGTAAGAGTAGTCAGGTAAGTTACCTTGATTCTAATTCAGAAGAAACAAATCCGTACAGCTCAACACGAGATAGTTTCTCAGAGAGAGGTGTCCAAAAGGATAGAGTACCTAAAGTTCGTCATAAAAAGGTGAGAAGTAGCGGTTAACGGGTAGCGGGTAGATGTTCCCCACAGTCCCAGTGGTGTTCGTCTACTTCAGGGTTGCGCCCCTGCCTCCGCGAGTCTTGGTTTTCTCCACCCATCCTTATTTTCGGAGGGAACCATGTCCTTACCCTTAGTCCTAGCTATTGACCTTTCAATGATCCTTGCCCTTTTCATCTTCCCAATTTTCCTACCCCTCCCCTTAGAAAACAAAATAAAACCAAAAAACAAACAAAAATTAGAAAGGAAAAAGAAAAAAAAATTTAGAAAAGGAAAAAAGAAAAAATATCAGCGAGGAGTTAGAAAAGAAGTTAGTTGGAAGAGTTGTGACTACGTGGGTGTAGGGAGGTTAGTGTTAGATTGTTGGTTGTTGTTTTCATTGTTCTGTGTTGTAGTTTATAGTTGATGATTGTAGCGTCCTGGCCATGCCGCATTCCCCCGGTTATTTCTCTGGTAGGTTATTTTGGTTTAAGTGTAGGTTGTTCGACGTTGCCGTGCTGATGTAAAACCCCCATGGATAGTTATGCAGTCATTTGAAGAGTAAATAAAGGGATTGATGTTCGCGTGCCCTCTATGCGGTTTTCTCTGTCCGGCTAATAGGGGCCGTCCGCCCTAGTGTAGGGATGTTTTTTTTAAGCCAGTTACATATGTCAAGGATATGATGCCTTGTTTTGTTGCATATGGCTGGTCAGTCCAGATGTGGACAGTAGTGTTATGGGCACTCACATATCAAGGTAATAGATACCGTGTTTTGGTCTTCGGACGCGTATGTGAGTGGCAGCAGGAGGAGTAGGTGGTGGTCACCAGAGAGTGTGACGTGTTGGGGCGGTCCTGTGGGGTTGGCCTGGCGGAGACGGTCGCGTGGGGATGGTTGCAGTGGCGTTGAGATTTTCCAGTCCTGTGAGAAAAGGGGGGGTAGTTGTTGTCCTGAATAGGTATTAGTTTGGGTCTCAGTTTGGGAGGCCTTGGGAGGTCAGAACTCAGACGGCGCTCTTGATTTCGACGTCTTCCGTCTTTTCTCCTTCTTTCTCTTGTGCGGTATGCCGACCCGATCAAGTCAGCATGCAGTACCCTCACACACTACACTTCTTCTTCTTTCCTCTTACTTTGTTTTCTTTCTGAGCCTCTGTTCTCCCGAGAGCGATTAAATTTTTGAGATTTCCTAGGACTAGCCAAGAGGCTGTGAGTTAGCCTTGGGGCAACTATGTTGCCCTTTTGGGGTGAGGGTGTGCCGAACTCTAGTGGAGAGATGGCGCAAAACCAGTATATAACGGCCTGTAGTTAAACGCAGTACTAATTTGTAGCGCTTTAATCGCTGCTGTGCTCTTGTAGCGAAGATAAGGCACTAATTCTCAGCTGATTAAGTGCCTGAGACGTGCTGGCATCTGGTGACAGATGCCGTAGGCAAACGAGAACGGAGGAAGTGATTCTATTTAACTTCGTCTCACATAAAAGCTCGTGGCTGATGGCCGCATTTTCTTGCTACTCCGGAAGATGAAGATATTTTCGTCAACCATCCTACCACCTATGATAGGCTAAGATATACATGACTGCGGGTCTACTGAACAAGTCGAGAAAAAGCCCAACATGACCTGAACCTGTAACACCATAAAGCTCTCACTTCATCGACCGGAGCAATAGCCAGGAAGCCACACCAACACCTGTAATGTAGGCCACGAGATTGTCACCTCACCCCCATGGACAAAAATCAGGTGATCTCAAACCAATATATTATGTACACGTAGGGTCAGCACTCAATAAGACCCAGTGAACCAGTTCTATCTATCAACAACAACACTTTCAAGTTTTTAAACATTTAATTGGATCCCCAATTAACGGGACAGTTTAGTGTGTGAACTGGGTGTAAAATTATTTGTATATTTTATTAAATTTGTTGTAAAATTGTCAGCTCAGAGACTGGCATGTATCTTAGACAGTTCAACATTCAAACGTATAATTCCCTCTTATTTCAGTATATGTGTTTCTTTACAGCTTTTAAGTCATTCATTCTATTGGTAATTTATCGGGTTCAACTTAGTAGTCTATATATATATATATATATATATATATTCTAAATTTTAAATTCAGTTTGGTTCTTATTGTATAGAAATTTCTGGGGTAGTTAGGTGCATTTTCACAAGTTTAATCCTGAATGGATGCATGTCCATACAATGTTGAACGTGTTGTTGAGACAGGTTAAATTATGCATCAACTGGCAAACTAACATGTCGGTCTCTGGGCCAAATGTATTTTTCATAGGGTTATAATATTCATGCCATATATCTATTTTTACTACTTAGCAATGTTTCTATATATATAAATGCTTTTAATTAATTATGATAACTGGGGGTTGTGCATTGTTTTCTAAATTTTTATTTCTCACCGTATAAGAGCCCAGTGGGCAGAATTTTATAACTGTATTAGGCACTTAGCCAAATTTTGGAATTTATTATGTCCTGGGGACTACTGAAGTTGCTTAAGCATAATCTAATACACCTGATGTGTAATGAACCAAGTAAATATTGTAATCCTAACAGGGATGTCTATAAAAGAATTATTAATATACCTCATGGGGGTAAGAAAAGGGCGTGGCAAGAGATTTTTGTATAATTGTATTGTATTGTGGAACCTGTGATGTTTTGTATATTTGTGTGTATATTTTGGGGGGTCATATGTATTGTACATTTAGGTGTATTTTTGGTGGGGAGTTTAGATATAGGGTTTTTATAAAAGAAAGTTGAAACATAGGATTATATATATATATCCTTTTAATTTTATAACAAGTATTTATTCTATCTCAATTAATCTTTGCTGATTATTTCTTTAAGAAAATAATTTATTTTAATTAACTTTAATAACAAGTATATGAATTGTCACCATTTAATTTTTAACTAATTTTTTTGAGAATTTATTATTATAATTAATATTATCAAGGAGTCTATACAATTTATCTCCATTAAGTTCAATGGATCATTTTAAAGAGAACATATAAAATAAATTTTATATATTAATATTTTACAGGAAACTTTATTTCAAGAATAGTAATGATTTTAAATTTTACTTCATTTTAAAGAGAGATAGTGAAAATATTTTATATATGTTAACTATTTTCAGGTGACATTGTTGAAGGTGTGTAAATTATTTTAATTGACAATTTAAGGGAATAATAGATTATGACTGTTGTTTTAATTATGAGGTGTTTTAATTATGCGGTATGGCCCGATCGGCAGTCGGTCTCCTCCGATATACGGTAGCCGAAGAAATATTGAAAATATTTTTAAATATTTTTCGTTGGTTGGTGTTTTTGTCGTGTTGTGTGTTAGTGTGTGTGTCGCGTTCCATTTTGTGTAGTCGTTGAGTGAGAGCAGTTCAGGTAAGTGAGCTGGGTCCTCGCAACGGTAGGTGGACACGCAGTCTACTCGAAGGAAGGGTTTAGTACTCGAGTTTTTTCTGATTCCTGTGTTTTTTGATTGTCATTATTTTGTAGGGTGTTAGGTGTTGTAAGAGTTATGTTTTGTTGATTGTGTATTGTGAATTGTTCAATTCTGGCGGCGCTATGCTTTCAGAAATTGCCCCACCCCCTTTCAGGAGTTCTCCAGAAACTTTCGTTGGTAGATGGATTTGATGAGGACCAGCTGCTGGTTTTCTTGGACCTTGTCCTGCAGTTGGCAGATTATCCGGGTGTATCCGATGGGGAGATCTTGTCCCTTATATACCCGTATTGCCAGGGTTCGTTGGCAGGGTTGGTCACCAACACTCTGCGTCGGGGCGGCACTGTCGACGCTTTTCATGGGGAGGTGTTGGATTACTTCATACCACATCGACGACGTTCCCAGCTTAAGTTAGATTCATTCTATCCCCTACAGGCCAACGGAGAGGCGTTGGGGGACTTCGTGCAGGATGTACGGAAAGCTGCCCGGGTATTAAGATTAGGGTTGCCCGAGACCGAAGTAATACAAGTAATTCTGGAAGGACTGAATCCCCAAGAGAGATCGCGTTTGATATTCGCGGACCATCCACGTTGTTTCGCGGATCTGCACCGGTTATGTGTGGTTTCGAATACTGTCCGAGCAGGGGACGAGTACCGGGGAAGAGCTGCAAAGGATGTCCAATACTCCAGTGGTTTGTCAGGAAGAGCCAAGAAGGACAAACATGGCGGTTGGAGAAGAACACAAGAGACTGTCAGAAAACCCGAATATTCGGGAAATAATGGAGGCTACAAGGGGGTGGCAAGTGAGAAGACGGTAGCTACGGTTACAGTAGATAAAATAAATAAATACGAAACGAACAGGGAAAGAAGAAGTTACATTAATAAATCAACATCGGCAAGTAGGTAGCCTGTAGCTAGGCGTTATTCCTATGAGGAGAAAGAAGAAAAGCGAAGTAACTTCTGTGGATCAATACAAGACAACAAGAACACGTCTGTTGATATTGAATTACAGGACTCAGAGAGGACGTCATGGTTGAATCCAGGTGCCGCGGAATTTGTTCCGGTATCTCCATTTCAGTTCATGACGGATCCAGATCCGGTAACATCATCATCGCCTACGCTGGGAGATGAGAAGTCGCTTGATGGTGGAGCTTTACCATCGTCAGTAGAATTTAATTTAGACATTGCACATGGACCTGGACAGCTGGATTCCAGGTTGGGTAAGGTTGAGGAAGTTGTAGTTGCTGAGAGTGGAGAAGAAGAGGAATCGAAGGAAGAGGCAGAAGAGTGGTCTGCACATGCTACGCAGGGGAGTATAAGTGTAAGTGTTAGGGAGGCTGCAAGTGTTTCTGAGGTTGCGGATGGACAAGGGGATGTCCAGGCTGCAAGTGTGGTAGAAGTAGATGAGGTAGAATTTGGGGAGAAACTGGGTGGCAGCGTTGTGGAGTGTGTGAGGGAGAATGATGTAGTGTGTGAAGATGTGCAGATGCTTTCTGTAAGTAGTGTTGAAGATTCCGAGGAATGGAAAGAAGTTTCAGGTGGACCAGGTGAGCAACTAGAGGATGAAGATGTGCAGTGTCGAGATGGTGATTTGGATTATGTAGAGGAGAAAAAGGAAGAGGTGGAAGAAAGAGAACCAAGGGAAATTGTAGAAGAGGAGAAGGTAGAAGCAGAGGAGTTAGAGGTTGAGGATAATCCAAATCAGGGTAAGAGTAGTCAGGTAAGTTACCTTGATTCTAATTCAGAAGAGACAAATCCGTACAGCTCAACACGAGATAGTTTCTCAGAGATGTAATAAGTATACAACTATGTATAAACCCAATATACTCTCAAATTCTAATACTCCTATATTAATTGCAACAAGTGAAATTATATATTATCCAGAATAAATGTTAACCATCTGACATTTGAAGGAGTAGAGGAGAAAGCCCACAAAGAGTGAAATATACAAGAGAAGGCAATAACAAGGAAAGAAAAGGAGAAGTCAACTTACAAAAAAGTATAAAAAACATGGTCCTATATAGAGTAATAGTGTATAAACTTATGTATAATAATATGAATGACCATATGTCATCACGAAGGACAATGGAAACAATACTTATGAGATAAGTAATATAACCACCAAGAAAGTAAAAGGAGTTTACAACCAAGCTTCAATAAAGAAATTCTATGAAGAAAACTAAATTACTATAAATAAAATAAACAAATGCCAAAATTCAAAAATTATGTGAGCACAACTTGCAACAACATTTCGATAACTTATGAGGCCTAAAATAAAAAATATATATATATAAAAACTAAGGAATAAGTTACATAAATTCCTACTAAGTGAAATCAACTTGCAGTCTATTAAAAAGTTGATATATGAAGTATATAAAATAATTAAACAAAAAGTACCAAAAAAGGAATACGCTACAAAAATTCCTATAAAGTAAGAGAATTAACTTACAAAGAATTATCAAAAATGATATTTAATACAAAATAAAATAAACAAAAATAAAATCAAGCTAAAAACTGATAAGATAAATACCTGAAATAATAATGAATTCAATGTATTCTACGACAAAAAAAAAAAAAAATCTGAACTGGTACAAAGAAAAAGAGAAGTTATGTATAAAACAAATATACAAGCTATGGCTAAAGCAGAATATTGCTAAATAATTAAGAAAAGAATACAAATGTCTAAGATAATTAAAATGATCACTAGAAGAATAGAAAACAAAATAATGAAAGGTTAGATATGATGAAATTAACATATGAATAAATAAAAAACAATCAACTGTATGAGCAAATGACAGTATATAGCAAAGGTACAGCGGCAGGAAGAATGAGTAAAAGGCCAAAGTGATCTAAAAACAAACCACAAGGTGGACAATCCCAAAATATATTATAATTATTATTAAGTCACAAGTTGACAAAAAAGGTATTTAAGATTGACTGTTGAAAAGTCCAGCAATCAAATAAACTGAGCAGAGATGATGTTCCTCTGGTCTCAGAAAAATGAGTAGTAATGGAAGAAACCAGCTACTAAAAAGTTAGGGAAAAAATTGTGTATAAGGGAGAACACACCAATGGAAATACATAAAAACGGATCCAAATAAAATGGAATGAATTAAGTAAGAAGAGATATAAAGAATGGAGAAACAAACCAGAAAGAAAAGGAAAAAGATTATATATAACTGATAATTTCATAAAAAACTATGCTAGTGTTTTATCAAAATGATCAATTTTCAAGGAGAGGCATTATGTTACAATACAAATAAGCCAACCCAATACCAGGGATGAACAAAACAATATTGAATCTAAAATAATACTTCATGTTAAATAAAAATAATTAATTTAAATAAAATATAAGAACTATGACTCGACAAACGACGACTTTGACCTAACCCAAGTGATTGACCCAACAAAAGGAAAGAAATGAAGAAGGGATCCACGAAGAGTAAACAAGAATGTAACCAAACCAAAGGAAAAAAAGGAAAAAATCCAAAACCCAAACAAAAATGAAACAAGTTCATGGAATTAAACGACCCAATGTAACACGTCGAAATGTACCCAAAGGAGAGGATGGAAAAACCAAAGTATTAACCAAATACGATGAAAATGAAGAAGGAGGGAAATAGATAGAAATGAAAACCAATAATGATACACAAACAAGTAATAAAGCATAGGAGAAGGAGAAATAATGCACTCAAGAATAACATTGGAACCAAACCAATAATTCCTCTATGAGAAAGGAAAAAGTAACTGTTATTACCCATTAATGGACAAAATGATTTAGGGAAGGAACCCTATTAAAAAAGGTTAAAGATTAAAATGACAAAAAAGCAAACTAAACCCCAATTGAGAATTAGATGTAAAAATAGTATTGTAAGAACATAAAATTGTTAATAGTATTAAGGATATATTGTAATGAAAGAGAAATAAGTATAGGGATTACCCACTAAAAAAAACACATAGTATAAACAGTGATACAGTGCAATAGTGTATGTGTAAAAACCCCAAAGTGAAGTGATAAGGAAGGTACGCTAATTAAATTATAATTAACTATAGATAATTTAAAAGTGAAGGTGAGGTATAAATGGGAATAGTGTAAGATATAGAATATAACTATTATAAGAAATAGTGAATAATAAAGAAAATAGACACTTAATAAATCTGTAAAAAACACTAAAGGTTTAAAAGTGGAAAATTAACAGTGAATAAATATATGGTGAAAAATAGTATTAAGTATGAATTACAGAATAAGATATACTGAACACTGGAAAGTGATGATGACATTATTATTTAAGAAAAGATGTTTAAGAGATTTAAGTTTAATTATAACCGATAGTAATTAAAAGGGAGGATCCCAGGAAAGAATAAATTGAAGGTGTTAACATGGAGAGAATGTAAAGATTGTTTAAAAATTAAGAAATTAAAGACAAATCAAAAACACCCATGTTATAAGGGATAGTTATAAATTTCATAAAAGTGATGTTGTTTATCACAATAAAAATAATATGTATTGTAAACAAAAAATTAGCAAATAATAAGTTGGAAGGAAGTGATAATATTTCTCATTCAAAATAATAACCCTAATAACTTATAAAGAACTGTTCGTTTTAATGTTATGAATAGGATATGGCTGAAAGAAACTTGCAGTCCATAAGCCTAATTGTTATGTTTTAAATATTAAGATAGAGAAAGCAATATTGACATGTAATCAAAACACCAACAGACTCAAAATACAATACAACCAATAATAATAACGAAGTAAAGCCGATTAGGCTGAAACGAAATGTGATTTAAATGAAATAAGTCAAATAACATAATGGCTACTCAGGCCTATGAAAGGGCATAACTGCCAGAACCAAACAACTAAAAATTATAACAAATTAACAAAGAATTTAGCAAATCTGAGGTGAAGGATTCACCAAGAATAAATTGTAAATCATTTGTAAAACAAAATATTATAATAAGCATTTGTATACAAAAAGAAATGTAATTAACAAGCATTAACATAACTGTAAAAACATAAAATCTAAAATTACCCAAACTTGTGGGGTATCAAAATAATCTATGAAAGGAAATAAATTCTATAGTGACAATATTTAATAACCAGGAAGGAAGATAGAGGAAAAACAGCAATCAGAAGATATACGAAGAATTCGAATTTTGATAACAATACATCATCTCAAAATCAACCAATCAAAATCATGCAGTTGCCATGGAAACGGCAGTTGAAGAGGATTACCGATAAATACCGTTAGAAAGAAGTGAAGCATCATTGAGAGAATACAGAAGCCAATGTTGGGAAGAACGATTTTCTGTTAAAATAATGTAAAAAAGTAATTAATGTTCTTAACCATGACAGCATAAGAAGCAGACGACAATTTATAGCAGCCAACTCGAGATCCAAGGCAATTAAACGGAAAATTACCCGAAAAGAACATCCAGATACATTATGAAAAAGATGCCCAACCCATTGAAGCCCCAAAATTAATGAAAACAGAACTTATTGCAGCCAAATCCTACCCGATCAAACGAACGAAGACACCGAGTCATGCTGAGGTGTTAAGTACAATTAAATTACTTATTTTCCAAAACCCTGATCACTCTAAATTTTACTAAAGGTAAATTAATCTCACTATAAACAAATATTTCTCTTTCACAGATTATTTAAGTAAAATGAAACTTGCTAAAAACTTGTCAACGTTAAATATAACCTATTAGTTAAACACGAACTTACAAAACACATTTAACGACACCACAGAACAGATTGTAACATCACACATTATTATTTATGTATACGTAGAATAAGGTAATATATTTTTATTGTAACCATAGGAATTCTTTAGCTCATAGTCACAAGAATCCACGATTTTGGAAACAAAAATAATTGTAATACTTCAATGTACACAGCCATACAGAAGATAGTTGTTTCCTTGATCGATTCATCAAGCCCAGAGGACAAGAGTTCATGTAATCAGTCGGTGCAAATTTTATCATTATATAGTTGTCAATTTGAATATTTGAATTATCACCTATTAAAAATCACTATTACAGGGAGTAACCGTCGTTATTATTTCATAGGGAGTTCTTTATATATTACTAGTGTTTACTTAAGAATAGATTTGATGAGAAGCGAACAAGTTGTCATTTGCGTAACAGCATCGACAATTCAGACGGCTGTGCGAGCGGGAATTATTTGAATGCCCGACCGTCACCGCTGATAACTCATCAGACAATAATTTTAGTTGTTTTATATAACGACTTGGCGCTACCCGGGATTAACACACACCTATAAACAACAGGTTAAGGTTACTGCCGTGTTATACAGGTGATTACCGCAACGCTACGGACATCGTTAGCCGCGAACATTAACGTAACGACCCCGGTGCGAGACGAACGCACTCATCATTATTACACATACAAAATTGGTGTACATTTTACAGGTACGCACAAATTAATATCGTTACAGATTGGCGACCAACCGGTGAGGCTTTAAAAGAAGGCCAACGGCGACTATGAACAGACATTCCATGGTTACCAGAAAGGACACTCAGAAAGGAATTGAAGGTGAAGGTCAACCAGAAGAGATGGAAGAAATCGAAGAAATGATCGGGGAGCTATTCGAAGAGGATAATCAAGAAAACCAACCAGAAAATCCAACTCAACCAGAACCGGAAGGGGGAGTAATGGTCGGTGACCAACCAGACAAAACAACCGAAGGGGCAAGGATGGAGAACATGATGAGGATGATGATGGAACAAATGAACAAAAACCAGGGGAAGACTGATGAAAATTTTAAAAAACAAAAGGAAGAACTGAATACAAAATTAGAATCATTGCAAGAGGGAAGGAGAGAAGACAGGGAGTTCCTGAATGACAAGCTGGACAGAAACAGTGAAGAATTGAAGAAGCAAATCAATGAGAACATGGAACTCCTAAATAATAAAATGGAGAACAACCATGAAGCCCTGATGAGAAGCCAAGAAACATTAGAAAAGAAGAGTGAGGAGCTGAAGAGGCATATAAAAAAGGATTTTGAAATAGTAAATAACAATATTGAAAATAATCAGGTGACATTCCTACAACAAATAAAGGAAAACGGTGAGAGAAACAGAGAAGAATTCAGGTTCATACTAATAGGATTTCGGGAAGAAATCAAGCAGACGAGAACGGGGATGAACAAGAGATGGGAAGAAACAAGTTATCCGGTAGATCAACTGAATGAAACAGTAGATAGTGATTTCAAACCAGTGAATGAAACACCAGACACCACTTCTGAAGGTAGTAAGGAGATGGAAATTGTAGAAGAATCAAGTGTATTGTTTTCTGAAAATCAAGGTAACAATAACACTGAGAAAATCAAGCACATAAAAACCAACAACAGAAGAGGAAGAAAGAAGAACCGAATAATTAATAAAATTAAGAAAACAGAGGAATTGGGAAGAGTGTATAAAAAGAAACCAGTAAAAACCAGAGAAGAATTAGAAATGATGAAGAGCGGACTCATTGACGTGTTTAATTTGCCCCTTACCTACCAAAGCAAATTAATGAAGTATAAAGATTGTAGGAGGACCTCAACAGCAATTATAGAGGGAATTCACAGCAAGCTAGCGGAGGAAAACTTCAGCAAAACAATACATAAATGGAAGATACAAGAAATAGAAAGGACCCACAACAAAATAGTGTGTCACAAATTACAAAGGTTTCTAAAACACAGGAATCCACCAGCATTGGAAATGCAAAATAAAAATTTAATAATGACATTAACAAAGGAATTACCATTAACTCCTCTGATTAATAAACCACCTCATAAAGTGAACAATGTAGACATGGATAGAGGGGAACCCATGGTAGTAGAAGAAGTGCTATACCAGGTAGCAGAGAATTACTTCATAAGGACGGAGAAGGTAATACACACCAGAGCGATCCGAATACAAAGGGAAGAGAAGGCTGAAAATATACTGCAGGTCAATAATGTTGAAGGAGTTAGATCCGGAAGTAACCAACCAGAAGAAGAAGACTACGACTGGATACCTTTCAGCAGTGATCCAGCATAGAATTTCCGCATAGCGTATAATAAACGCAACCCGCCAGAACTTTGGATTCCATCAAGAAGTAATTGGAACCAATCAATCGATGGAACGCATAATAAACCATGATTTATAAATTATATATCATCCAGAATAAAGGTTTAACCAACTAACCTTTGAAGGAGTAGAGAAGCAGAACATCAAAGTGTAGAATAATAAAGGAGAAGGCTTGAATAAGGAATGGAATTAATAAAATTGACTATGTAATAAGTATACAACTATGTATAAACCCAATATACTCTCAAACTCTAATACTCCTATATTAATTGCAACAAGTGAAATTATATATTATCCAGAATAAATGTTAACCATCTGACATTTGAAGGAGTAGAGGAGAAAGCCCACAAAGAGTGAAATATACAAGAGAAGGCAATAACAAGGAAAGAAAAGGAGAAGTCAACTTACAAAAAAGTATAAAAAACATGGTCCTATATAGAGTAATAGTGTATAAACTTATGTATAATAATATGAATGACCATATGTCATCACGAAGGACAATGGAAACAATACTTATGAGATAAGTAATATAACCACCAAGAAAGTAAAAGGAGTTTACAACCAAGCTTCAATAAAGAAATTCTATGAAGAAAACTAAATTACTATAAATAAAATAAACAAATGCCAAAATTCAAAAATTATGTGAGCACAACTTGCAACAACATTTCGATAACTTATGAGGCCTAAAATAAAAAATATATATATATAAAAACTAAGGAATAAGTTACATAAATTCCTACTAAGTGAAATCAACTTGCAGTCTATTAAAAAGTTGATATATGAAGTATATAAAATAATTAAACAAAAAGTACCAAAAAAGGAATACGCTACAAAAATTCCTATAAAGTAAGAGAATTAACTTACAAAGAATTATCAAAAATGATATTTAATACAAAATAAAATAAACAAAAATAAAATCAAGCTAAAAACTGATAAGATAAATACCTGAAATAATAATGAATTCAATGTATTCTACGACAAAAAAAAAAAAAAAATCTGAACTGGTACAAAGAAAAAGAGAAGTTATGTATAAAACAAATATACAAGCTATGGCTAAAGCAGAATATTGCTAAATAATTAAGAAAAGAATACAAATGTCTAAGATAATTAAAATGATCACTAGAAGAATAGAAAACAAAATAATGAAAGGTTAGATATGATGAAATTAACATATGAATAAATAAAAAACAATCAACTGTATGAGCAAATGACAGTATATAGCAAAGGTACAGCGGAAGGAAGAATGAGTAAAAGGCCAAAGTGATCTAAAAACAAACCACAAGGTGGACAATCCCAAAATATATTATAATTATTATTAAGTCACAAGTTGACAAAAAAGGTATTTAAGATTGACTGTTGAAAAGTCCAGCAATCAAATAAACTGAGCAGAGATGATGTTCCTCTGGTCTCAGAAAAATGAGTAGTAATGGAAGAAACCAGCTACTAAAAAGTTAGGGAAAAAATTGTGTATAAGGGAGAACACACCAATGGAAATACATAAAAACGGATCCAAATAAAATGGAATGAATTAAGTAAGAAGAGATATAAAGAATGGAGAAACAAACCAGAAAGAAAAGGAAAAAGATTATATATAACTGATAATTTCATAAAAAACTATGCTAGTGTTTTATCAAAATGATCAATTTTCAAGGAGAGGCATTATGTTACAATACAAATAAGCCAACCCAATACCAGGGATGAACAAAACAATATTGAATCTAAAATAATACTTCATGTTAAATAAAAATAATTAATTTAAATAAAATATAAGAACTATGACTCGACAAACGACGACTTTGACCTAACCCAAGTGATTGACCCAACAAAAGGAAAGAAATGAAGAAGGGATCCACGAAGAGTAAACAAGAATGTAACCAAACCAAAGGAAAAAAAGGAAAAAATCCAAAACCCAAACAAAAATGAAACAAGTTCATGGAATTAAACGACCCAATGTAACACGTCGAAATGTACCCAAAGGAGAGGATGGAAAAACCAAAGTATTAACCAAATACGATGAAAATGAAGAAGGAGGGAAATAGATAGAAATGAAAACCAATAATGATACACAAACAAGTAATAAAGCATAGGAGAAGGAGAAATAATGCACTCAAGAATAACATTGGAACCAAACCAATAATTCCTCTATGAGAAAGGAAAAAGTAACTGTTATTACCCATTAATGGACAAAATGATTTAGGGAAGGAACCCTATTAAAAAAGGTTAAAGATTAAAATGACAAAAAAGCAAACTAAACCCCAATTGAGAATTAGATGTAAAAATAGTATTGTAAGAACATAAAATTGTTAATAGTATTAAGGATATATTGTAATGAAAGAGAAATAAGTATAGGGATTACCCACTAAAAAAAACACATAGTATAAACAGTGATACAGTGCAATAGTGTATGTGTAAAAACCCCAAAGTGAAGTGATAAGGAAGGTACGCTAATTAAATTATAATTAACTATTGATAATTTAAAAGTGAAGGTGAGGTATAAATGGGAATAGTGTAAGATATAGAATATAACTATTATAAGAAATAGTGAATAATAAAGAAAATAGACACTTAATAAATCTGTAAAAAACACTAAAGGTTTAAAAGTGGAAAATTAACAGTGAATAAATATATGGTGAAAAATAGTATTAAGTATGAATTACAGAATAAGATATACTGAACACTGGAAAGTGATGATGACATTATTATTTAAGAAAAGATGTTTAAGAGATTTAAGTTTAATTATAACCGATAGTAATTAAAAGGGAGGATCCCAGGAAAGAATAAATTGAAGGTGTTAACATGGAGAGAATGTAAAGATTGTTTAAAAATTAAGAAATTAAAGACAAATCAAAAACACCCATGTTATAAGGGATAGTTATAAATTTCATAAAAGTGATGTTGTTTATCACAATAAAAATAATATGTATTGTAAACAAAAAATTAGCAAATAATAAGTTGGAAGGAAGTGATAATATTTCTCATTCAAAATAATAACCCTAATAACTTATAAAGAACTGTTCGTTTTAATGTTATGAATAGGATATGGCTGAAAGAAACTTGCAGTCCATAAGCCTAATTGTTATGTTTTAAATATTAAGATAGAGAAAGCAATATTGACATGTAATCAAAACACCAACAGACTCAAAATACAATACAACCAATAATAATAACGAAGTAAAGCCGATTAGGCTGAAACGAAATGTGATTTAAATGAAATAAGTCAAATAACATAATGGCTACTCAGGCCTATGAAAGGGCATAACTGCCAGAACCAAACAACTAAAAATTATAAATTAACAAAGAATTTAGCAAATCTGAGGTGAAGGATTCACCAAGAATAAATTGTAAATCATTTGTAAAACAAAATATTATAATAAGCATTTGTATACAAAAAGAAATGTAATTAACAAGCATTAACATAACTGTAAAAACATAAAATCTAAAATTACCCAAACTTGTGGGGTATCAAAATAATCTATGAAAGGAAATAAATTCTATAGTGACAATATTTAATAACCAGGAAGGAAGATAGAGGAAAAACAGCAATCAGAAGATATACGAAGAATTCGAATTTTGATAACAATACATCATCTCAAAATCAACCAATCAAAATCATGCAGTTGCCATGGAAACGGCAGTTGAAGAGGATTACCGATAAATACCGTTAGAAAGAAGTGAAGCATCATTGAGAGAATACAGAAGCCAATGTTGGGAAGAACGATTTTCTGTTAAAATAATGTAAAAAAGTAATTAATGTTCTTAACCATGACAGCATAAGAAGCAGACGACAATTTATAGCAGCCAACTCGAGATCCAAGGCAATTAAACGGAAAATTACCCGAAAAGAACATCCAGATACATTATGAAAAAGATGCCCAACCCATTGAAGCCCCAAAATTAATGAAAACAGAACTTATTGCAGCCAAATCCCTACCCGATCAAACGAACGAAGACACCGAGTCATGCTGAGGTGTTAAGTACAATTAAATTACTTATTTTCCAAAACCCTGATCACTCTAAATTTTACTAAAGGTAAATTAATCTCACTATAAACAAATATTTCTCTTTCACAGATTATTTAAGTAAAATTGAAACTTGCTAAAAACTTGTCAACGTTAAATATAACCTATTAGTTAAACACGAACTTACAAAACACATTTAACGACACCACAGAACAGATTGTAACATCACACATTATTATTTATGTATACGTAGAATAAGGTAATATATTTTTATTGTAACCATAGGAATTCTTTAGCTCATAGTCACAAGAATCCACGATTTTGGAAACAAAAATAATTGTAATACTTCAATGTACACAGCCATACAGAAGATAGTTGTTTCCTTGATCGATTCATCAAGCCCAGAGGACAAGAGTTCATGTAATCAGTCGGTGCAAATTTTATCATTATATAGTTGTCAATTTGAATATTTGAATTATCACCTATTAAAAATCACTATTACAGGGAGTAACCGTCGTTATTATTTCATAGGGAGTTCTTTATATATTACTAAGTGTTTACTTAAGAATAGATTTGATGAGAAGCGAACAAGTTGTCATTTGCGTAACAGCATCGACAATTCAGACGGCTGTGCGAGCGGGAATTATTTGAATGCCCGACCGTCACCGCTGATAACTCATCAGACAATAATTTTAGTTGTTTTATATAACGACTTGGCGCTACCCGGGATTAACACACGCCTATAAACAACAGGTTAAGGTTACTGCCGTGTTATACAGGTGATTACCGCAACGCTACGGACATCGTTAGCCGCGAACATTAACGTAACGACCCCGGTGCGAGACGAACGCACTCATCATTATTACACATACAAAATTGGTGTACATTTTACAGGTACGCACAAATTAATATCGTTACAGATTGGCGACCAACCGGTGAGGCTTTAAAAGAAGGCCAACGGCGACTATGAAGAGACATTCCATGGTTACCAGAAAGGAATTGAAGGTGAAGGTCAACCAGAAGAGATGGAAGAAATCGAAGAAATGATCGGGGAGCTATTCGAAGAGGATAATCAAGAAAACCAACCAGAAAATCCAACTCAACCAGAACCGGAAGGGGGAGTAATGGTCGGTGACCAACCAGACAAAACAACCGAAGGGGCAAGGATGGAGAACATGATGAGGATGATGATGGAACAAATGAACAAAAACCAGGGGAAGACTGATGAAAATTTTAAAAAACAAAAGGAAGAACTGAATACAAAATTAGAATCATTGCAAGAGGGAAGGAGAGAAGACAGGGAGTTCCTGAATGACAAGCTGGACAGAAACAGTGAAGAATTGAAGAAGCAAATCAATGAGAACATGGAACTCCTAAATAATAAAATGGAGAACAACCATGAAGCCCTGATGAGAAGCCAAGAAACATTAGAAAAGAAGAGTGAGGAGCTGAAGAGGCAGATAAAAAAGGATTTTGAAATAGTAAATAACAATATTGAAAATAATCAGGTGACATTCCTACAACAAATAAAGGAAAACGGTGAGAGAAACAGAGAAGAATTCAGGTTCATACTAATAGGATTTCGGGAAGAAATCAAGCAGACGAGAACGGGGATGAACAAGAGATGGGAAGAAACAAGTTATCCGGTAGATCAACTGAATGAAACAGTAGATAGTGATTTCAAACCAGTGAATGAAACACCAGACACCACTTCTGAAGGTAGTAAGGAGATGGAAATTGTAGAAGAATCAAGTGTATTGTTTTCTGAAAATCAAGGTAACAATAACACTGAGAAAATCAAGCACATAAAAACCAACAACAGAAGAGGAAGAAAGAAGAACCGAATAATTAATAAAATTAAGAAAACAGAGGAATTGGGAAGAGTGTATAAAAAGAAACCAGTAAAAACCAGAGAAGAATTAGAAATGATGAAGAGCGGACTCATTGACGTGTTTAATTTGCCCCTTACCTACCAAAGCAAATTAATGAAGTATAAAGATTGTAGGAGGACCTCAACAGCAATTATAGAGGGAATTCACAGCAAGCTAGCGGAGGAAAACTTCAGCAAAACAATACATAAATGGAAGATACAAGAAATAGAAAGGACCCACAACAAAATAGTGTGTCACAAATTACAAAGGTTTCTAAAACACAGGAATCCACCAGCATTGGAAATGCAAAATAAAAATTTAATAATGACATTAACAAAGGAATTACCATTAACTCCTCTGATTAATAAACCACCTCATAAAGTGAACAATGTAGACATGGATAGAGGGGAACCCATGGTAGTAGAAGAAGTGCTATACCAGGTAGCAGAGAATTACTTCATAAGGACGGAGAAGGTAATACACACCAGAGCGATCCGAATACAAAGGGAAGAGAAGGCTGAAAATATACTGCAGGTCAATAATGTTGAAGGAGTTAGATCCGGAAGTAACCAACCAGAAGAAGAAGACTACGACTGGATACCTTTCAGCAGGGATCCAGCATAGAATTTCCGCATAGCGTATAATAAACGCAACCCGCCAGAACTTTGGATTCCATCAAGAAGTAATTGGAACCAATCAATCGATGGAACGCATAATAAACCATGATTTATAAATTATATATCATCCAGAATAAAGGTTTAACCAACTAACCTTTGAAGGAGTAGAGAAGCAGAACATCAAAGTGTAGAATAATAAAGGAGAAGGCTTGAATAAGGAATGGAATTAATAAAATTGACTATGTAATAAGTATACAACTATGTATAAACCCAATATACTCTCAAACTCTAATACTCCTATATTAATTGCAACAAGTGAAATTATATATTATCCAGAATAAATGTTAACCATCTGACATTTGAAGGAGTAGAGGAGAAAGCCCACAAAGAGTGAAATATACAAGAGAAGGCAATAACAAGGAAAGAAAAGGAGAAGTCAACTTACAAAAAAGTATAAAAAACATGGTCCTATATAGAGTAATAGTGTATAAACTTATGTATAATAATATGAATGACCATATGTCATCACGAAGGACAATGGAAACAATACTTATGAGATAAGTAATATAACCACCAAGAAAGTAAAAGGAGTTTACAACCAAGCTTCAATAAAGAAATTCTATGAAGAAAACTAAATTACTATAAATAAAATAAACAAATGCCAAAATTCAAAAATTATGTGAGCACAACTTGCAACAACATTTCGATAACTTATGAGGCCTAAAATAAAAAAAATATATATATAAAAACTAAGGAATAAGTTACATAAATTCCTACTAAGTGAAATCAACTTACAGTCTATTAAAAAGTTGATATATGAAGTATATAAAATAATTAAACAAAAAGTACCAAAAAAGGAATACGCTACAAAAATTCCTATAAAGTAAGAGAATTAACTTACAAAGAATTATCAAAAATGATATTTAATACAAAATAAAATAAACAAAAATAAAATCAAGCTAAAAACTGATAAGATAAATACCTGAAATAATAATGAATTCAATGTATTCTACGACAAAAAAAAAAAAAAAATCTGAACTGGTACAAAGAAAAAGAGAAGTTATGTATAAAACAAATATACAAGCTATGGCTAAAGCAGAATATTGCTAAATAATTAAGAAAAGAATACAAATGTCTAAGATAATTAAAATGATCACTAGAAGAATAGAAAACAAAATAATGAAAGGTTAGATATGATGAAATTAACATATGAATAAATAAAAAACAATCAACTGTATGAGCAAATGACAGTATATAGCAAAGGTACAGCGGAAGGAAGAATGAGTAAAAGGCCAAAGTGATCTAAAAACAAACCACAAGGTGGACAATCCCAAAATATATTATAATTATTATTAAGTCACAAGTTGACAAAAAAGGTATTTAAGATTGACTGTTGAAAAGTCCAGCAATCAAATAAACTGAGCAGAGATGATGTTCCTCTGGTCTCAGAAAAATGAGTAGTAATGGAAGAAACCAGCTACTAAAAAGTTAGGGAAAAAATTGTGTATAAGGGAGAACACACCAATGGAAATACATAAAAACAGATCCAAATAAAATGGAATGAATTAAGTAAGAAGAGATATAAAGAATGGAGAAACAAACCAGAAAGAAAAGGAAAAAGATTATATATAACTGATAATTTCATAAAAAACTATGCTAGTGTTTTATCAAAATGATCAATTTTCAAGGAGAGGCATTATGTTACAATACAAATAAGCCAACCCAATACCAGGGATGAACAAAACAATATTGAATCTAAAATAATACTTCATGTTAAATAAAAATAATTAATTTAAATAAAATATAAGAACTATGACTCGACAAACGACGACTTTGACCTAACCCAAGTGATTGACCCAACAAAAGGAAAGAAATGAAGAAGGGATCCACGAAGAGTAAACAAGAATGTAACCAAACCAAAGGAAAAAAAGGAAAAAATCCAAAACCCAAACAAAAATGAAACAAGTTCATGGAATTAAACGACCCAATGTAACACGTCGAAATGTACCCAAAGGAGAGGATGGAAAAACCAAAGTATTAACCAAATACGATGAAAATGAAGAAGGAGGGAAATAGATAGAAATGAAAACCAATAATGATACACAAACAAGTAATAAAGCATAGGAGAAGGAGAAATAATGCACTCAAGAATAACATTGGAACCAAACCAATAATTCCTCTATGAGAAAGGAAAAAGTAACTGTTATTACCCATTAATGGACAAAATGATTTAGGGAAGGAACCCTATTAAAAAAGGTTAAAGATTAAAATGACAAAAAAGCAAACTAAACCCCAATTGAGAATTAGATGTAAAAATAGTATTGTAAGAACATAAAATTGTTAATAGTATTAAGGATATATTGTAATGAAAGAGAAATAAGTATAGGGATTACCCACTAAAAAAAACACATAGTATAAACAGTGATACAGTGCAATAGTGTATGTGTAAAAACCCCAAAGTGAAGTGATAAGGAAGGTACGCTAATTAAATTATAATTAACTATTGATAATTTAAAAGTGAAGGTGAGGTATAAATGGGAATAGTGTAAGATATAGAATATAACTATTATAAGAAATAGTGAATAATAAAGAAAATAGACACTTAATAAATCTGTAAAAAACACTAAAGGTTTAAAAGTGGAAAATTAACAGTGAATAAATATATGGTGAAAAATAGTATTAAGTATGAATTACAGAATAAGATATACTGAACACTGGAAAGTGATGATGACATTATTATTTAAGAAAAGATGTTTAAGAGATTTAAGTTTAATTATAACCGATAGTAATTAAAAGGGAGGATCCCAGGAAAGAATAAATTGAAGGTGTTAACATGGAGAGAATGTAAAGATTGTTTAAAAATTAAGAAATTAAAGACAAATCAAAAACACCCATGTTATAAGGGATAGTTATAAATTTCATAAAAGTGATGTTGTTTATCACAATAAAAATAATATGTATTGTAAACAAAAAATTAGCAAATAATAAGTTGGAAGGAAGTGATAATATTTCTCATTCAAAATAATAACCCTAATAACTTATAAAGAACTGTTCGTTTTAATGTTATGAATAGGATATGGCTGAAAGAAACTTGCAGTCCATAAGCCTAATTGTTATGTTTTAAATATTAAGATAGAGAAAGCAATATTGACATGTAATCAAAACACCAACAGACTCAAAATACAATACAACCAATAATAATAACGAAGTAAAGCCGATTAGGCTGAAACGAAATGTGATTTAAATGAAATAAGTCAAATAACATAATGGCTACTCAGGCCTATGAAAGGGCATAACTGCCAGAACCAAACAACTAAAAATTATAACAAATTAACAAAGAATTTAGCAAATCTGAGGTGAAGGATTCACCAAGAATAAATTGTAAATCATTTGTAAAACAAAATATTATAATAAGCATTTGTATACAAAAAGAAATGTAATTAACAAGCATTAACATAACTGTAAAAACATAAAATCTAAAATTACCCAAACTTGTGGGGTATCAAAATAATCTATGAAAGGAAATAAATTCTATAGTGACAATATTTAATAACCAGGAAGGAAGATAGAGGAAAAACAGCAATCAGAAGATATACGAAGAATTCGAATTTTGATAACAGTACATCATCTCAAAATCAACCAATCAAAATCATGCAGTTGCCATGGAAACGGCAGTTGAAGAGGATTACCGATAAATACCGTTAGAAAGAAGTGAAGCATCATTGAGAGAATACAGAAGCCAATGTTGGGAAGAACGATTTTCTGTTAAAATAATGTAAAAAAGTAATTAATGTTCTTAACCATGACAGCATAAGAAGCAGACGACAATTTATAGCAGCCAACTCGAGATCCAAGGCAATTAAACGGAAAATTACCCGAAAAGAACATCCAGATACATTATGAAAAAGATGCCCAACCCATTGAAGCCCCAAAATTAATGAAAACAGAACTTATTGCAGCCAAATCCTACCCGATCAAACGAACGAAGACACCGAGTCATGCTGAGGTGTTAAGTACAATTAAATTACTTATTTTCCAAAACCCTGATCACTCTAAATTTTACTAAAGGTAAATTAATCTCACTATAAACAAATATTTCTCTTTCACAGATTATTTAAGTAAAATGAAACTTGCTAAAAACTTGTCAACGTTAAATATAACCTATTAGTTAAACACGAACTTACAAAACACATTTAACGACACCACAGAACAGATTGTAACATCACACATTATTATTTATGTATACGTAGAATAAGGTAATATATTTTTATTGTAACCATAGGAATTCTTTAGCTCATAGTCACAAGAATCCACGATTTTGGAAACAAAAATAATTGTAATACTTCAATGTACACAGCCATACAGAAGATAGTTGTTTCCTTGATCGATTCATCAAGCCCAGAGGACAAGAGTTCATGTAATCAGTCGGTGCAAATTTTATCATTATATAGTTGTCAATTTGAATATTTGAATTATCACCTATTAAAAATCACTATTACAGGGAGTAACCGTCGTTATTATTTCATAGGGAGTTCTTTATATATTACTAGTGTTTACTTAAGAATAGATTTGATGAGAAGCGAACAAGTTGTCATTTGCGTAACAGCATCGACAATTCAGACGGCTGTGCGAGCGGGAATTATTTGAATGCCCGACCGTCACCGCTGATAACTCATCAGACAATAATTTTAGTTGTTTTATATAACGACTTGGCGCTACCCGGGATTAACACACGCCTATAAACAACAGGTTAAGGTTACTGCCGTGTTATACAGGTGATTACCGCAACGCTACGGACATCGTTAGCCGCGAACATTAACGTAACGACCCCGGTGCGAGACGAACGCACTCATCATTATTACACATACAAAATTGGTGTACATTTTACAGGTACGCACAAATTAATATCGTTACAGATTGGCGACCAACCGGTGAGGCTTTAAAAGAAGGCCAACGGCGACTATGAAGAGACATTCCATGGTTACCAGAAAGGAATTGAAGGTGAAGGTCAACCAGAAGAGATGGAAGAAATCGAAGAAATGATCGGGGAGCTATTCGAAGAGGATAATCAAGAAAACCAACCAGAAAATCCAACTCAACCAGAACCGGAAGGGGGAGTAATGGTCGGTGACCAACCAGACAAAACAACCGAAGGGGCAAGGATGGAGAACATGATGAGGATGATGATGGAACAAATGAACAAAAACCAGGGGAAGACTGATGAAAATTTTAAAAAACAAAAGGAAGAACTGAATACAAAATTAGAATCATTGCAAGAGGGAAGGAGAGAAGACAGGGAGTTCCTGAATGACAAGCTGGACAGAAACAGTGAAGAATTGAAGAAGCAAATCAATGAGAACATGGAACTCCTAAATAATAAAATGGAGAACAACCATGAAGCCCTGATGAGAAGCCAAGAAACATTAGAAAAGAAGAGTGAGGAGCTGAAGAGGCAGATAAAAAAGGATTTTGAAATAGTAAATAACAATATTGAAAATAATCAGGTGACATTCCTACAACAAATAAAGGAAAACGGTGAGAGAAACAGAGAAGAATTCAGGTTCATACTAATAGGATTTCGGGAAGAAATCAAGCAGACGAGAACGGGGATGAACAAGAGATGGGAAGAAACAAGTTATCCGGTAGATCAACTGAATGAAACAGTAGATAGTGATTTCAAACCAGTGAATGAAACACCAGACACCACTTCTGAAGGTAGTAAGGAGATGTAAATTGTAGAAGAATCAAGTGTATTGTTTTCTGAAAATCAAGGTAACAATAACACTGAGAAAATCAAGCACATAAAAACCAACAACAGAAGAGGAAGAAAGAAGAACCGAATAATTAATAAAATTAAGAAAACAGAGGAATTGGGAAGAGTGTATAAAAAGAAACCAGTAAAAACCAGAGAAGAATTAGAAATGATGAAGAGCGGACTCATTGACGTGTTTAATTTGCCCCTTACCTACCAAAGCAAATTAATGAAGTATAAAGATTGTAGGAGGACCTCAACAGCAATTATAGAGGGAATTCACAGCAAGCTAGCGGAGGAAAACTTCAGCAAAACAATACATAAATGGAAGATACAAGAAATAGAAAGGACCCACAACAAAATAGTGTGTCACAAATTACAAAGGTTTCTAAAACACAGGAATCCACCAGCATTGGAAATGCAAAATAAAAATTTAATAATGACATTAACAAAGGAATTACCATTAACTCCTCTGATTAATAAACCACCTCATAAAGTGAACAATGTAGACATGGATAGAGGGGAACCCATGGTAGTAGAAGAAGTGCTATACCAGGTAGCAGAGAATTACTTCATAAGGACGGAGAAGGTAATACACACCAGAGCGATCCGAATACAAAGGGAAGAGAAGGCTGAAAATATACTGCAGGTCAATAATGTTGAAGGAGTTAGATCCGGAAGTAACCAACCAGAAGAAGAAGACTACGACTGGATACCTTTCAGCAGTGATCCAGCATAGAATTTCCGCATAGCGTATAATAAACGCAACCCGCCAGAACTTTGGATTCCATCAAGAAGTAATTGGAACCAATCAATCGATGGAACGCATAATAAACCATGATTTATAAATTATATATCATCCAGAATAAAGGTTTAACCAACTAACCTTTGAAGGAGTAGAGAAGCAGAACATCAAAGTGTAGAATAATAAAGGAGAAGGCTTGAATAAGGAATGGAATTAATAAAATTGACTATGTAATAAGTATACAACTATGTATAAACCCAATATACTCTCAAACTCTAATACTCCTATATTAATTGCAACAAGTGAAATTATATATTATCCAGAATAAATGTTAACCATCTGACATTTGAAGGAGTAGAGGAGAAAGCCCACAAAGAGTGAAATATACAAGAGAAGGCAATAACAAGGAAAGAAAAGGAGAAGTCAACTTACAAAAAAGTATAAAAAACATGGTCCTATATAGAGTAATAGTGTATAAACTTATGTATAATAATATGAATGACCATATGTCATCACGAAGGACAATGGAAACAATACTTATGAGATAAGTAATATAACCACCAAGAAAGTAAAAGGAGTTTACAACCAAGCTTCAATAAAGAAATTCTATGAAGAAAACTAAATTACTATAAATAAAATAAACAAATGCCAAAATTCAAAAATTATGTGAGCACAACTTGCAACAACATTTCGATAACTTATGAGGCCTAAAATAAAAAAAATATATATATAAAAACTAAGGAATAAGTTACATAAATTCCTACTAAGTGAAATCAACTTACAGTCTATTAAAAAGTTGATATATGAAGTATATAAAATAATTAAACAAAAAGTACCAAAAAAGGAATACGCTACAAAAATTCCTATAAAGTAAGAGAATTAACTTACAAAGAATTATCAAAAATGATATTTAATACAAAATAAAATAAACAAAAATAAAATCAAGCTAAAAACTGATAAGATAAATACCTGAAATAATAATGAATTCAATGTATTCTACGACAAAAAAAAAAAAAAAAAATCTGAACTGGTACAAAGAAAAAGAGAAGTTATGTATAAAACAAATATACAAGCTATGGCTAAAGCAGAATATTGCTAAATAATTAAGAAAAGAATACAAATGTCTAAGATAATTAAAATGATCACTAGAAGAATAGAAAACAAAATAATGAAAGGTTAGATATGATGAAATTAACATATGAATAAATAAAAAACAATCAACTGTATGAGCAAATGACAGTATATAGCAAAGGTACAGCGGAAGGAAGAATGAGTAAAAGGCCAAAGTGATCTAAAAACAAACCACAAGGTGGACAATCCCAAAATATATTATAATTATTATTAAGTCACAAGTTGACAAAAAAGGTATTTAAGATTGACTGTTGAAAAGTCCAGCAATCAAATAAACTGAGCAGAGATGATGTTCCTCTGGTCTCAGAAAAATGAGTAGTAATGGAAGAAACCAGCTACTAAAAAGTTAGGGAAAAAATTGTGTATAAGGGAGAACACACCAATGGAAATACATAAAAACAGATCCAAATAAAATGGAATGAATTAAGTAAGAAGAGATATAAAGAATGGAGAAACAAACCAGAAAGAAAAGGAAAAAGATTATATATAACTGATAATTTCATAAAAAACTATGCTAGTGTTTTATCAAAATGATCAATTTTCAAGGAGAGGCATTATGTTACAATACAAATAAGCCAACCCAATACCAGGGATGAACAAAACAATATTGAATCTAAAATAATACTTCATGTTAAATAAAAATAATTAATTTAAATAAAATATAAGAACTATGACTCGACAAACGACGACTTTGACCTAACCCAAGTGATTGACCCAACAAAAGGAAAGAAATGAAGAAGGGATCCACGAAGAGTAAACAAGAATGTAACCAAACCAAAGGAAAAAAAGGAAAAAATCCAAAACCCAAACAAAAATGAAACAAGTTCATGGAATTAAACGACCCAATGTAACACGTCGAAATGTACCCAAAGGAGAGGATGGAAAAACCAAAGTATTAACCAAATACGATGAAAATGAAGAAGGAGGGAAATAGATAGAAATGAAAACCAATAATGATACACAAACAAGTAATAAAGCATAGGAGAAGGAGAAATAATGCACTCAAGAATAACATTGGAACCAAACCAATAATTCCTCTATGAGAAAGGAAAAAGTAACTGTTATTACCCATTAATGGACAAAATGATTTAGGGAAGGAACCCTATTAACAAAGGTTAAAGATTAAAATGACAAAAAAGCAAACTAAACCCCAATTGAGAATTAGATGTAAAAATAGTATTGTAAGAACATAAAATTGTTAATAGTATTAAGGATATATTGTAATGAAAGAGAAATAAGTATAGGGATTACCCACTAAAAAAAACACATAGTATAAACAGTGATACAGTGCAATAGTGTATGTGTAAAAACCCCAAAGTGAAGTGATAAGGAAGGTACGCTAATTAAATTATAATTAACTATAGATAATTTAAAAGTGAAGGTGAGGTATAAATGGGAATAGTGTAAGATATAGAATATAACTATTATAAGAAATAGTGAATAATAAAGAAAATAGACACTTAATAAATCTGTAAAAAACACTAAAGGTTTAAAAGTGGAAAATTAACAGTGAATAAATATATGGTGAAAAATAGTATTAAGTATGAATTACAGAATAAGATATACTGAACACTGGAAAGTGATGATGACATTATTATTTAAGAAAAGATGTTTAAGGGATTTAAGTTTAATTATAACCGATAGTAATTAAAAGGGAGGATCCCAGGAAAGAATAAATTGAAGGTGTTAACATGGAGAGAATGTAAAGATTGTTTAAAAATTAAGAAATTAAAGACAAATCAAAAACACCCATGTTATAAGGGATAGTTATAAATTTCATAAAAGTGATGTTGTTTATCACAATAAAAATAATATGTATTGTAAACAAAAAATTAGCAAATAATAAGTTGGAAGGAAGTGATAATATTTCTCATTCAAAATAATAACCCTAATAACTTATAAAGAACTGTTCGTTTTAATGTTATGAATAGGATATGGCTGAAAGAAACTTGCAGTCCATAAGCCTAATTGTTATGTTTTAAATATTAAGATAGAGAAAGCAATATTGACATGTAATCAAAACACCAACAGACTCAAAATACAACACAACCAATAATAATAACGAAGTAAAGCCCATTAGGCTGAAACAAAATGTGATTTAAATGAAATAAGTCAAATAACATAATGGCTACTCAGGCCTATGAAAGGGCATAACTGCCAGAACCAAACAACTAAAAATTATAACAAATTAACAAAGAATTTAGCAAATCTGAGGTGAAGGATTCACCAAGAATAAATTGTAAATCATTTGTAAAACAAAATATTATAATAAGCATTTGTATACAAAAAGAAATGTAATTAACAAGCATTAACATAACTGTAAAAACATAAAATCTAAAATTACCCAAACTTGTGGGGTATCAAAATAATCTATGAAAGGAAATAAATTCTATAGTGACAATATTTAATAACCAGGAAGGAAGATAGAGGAAAAACAGCAATCAGAAGATATACGAAGAATTCGAATTTTGATAACAATACATCATCTCAAAATCAACCAATCGAAATCATGCAGTTGCCATGGAAACAGCAGTTGAAGAGGATTACCGATGAATACCGTTAGAAAGAAGTGAAGCGTCATTGAGAGAATACAGAAGCCAATGTTGGGAAGAACGATTTTCTGTTAAAATAATGTAAAAAAGTAATTAAAGTTCTTAACCATGACAGCATAAGAAGCAGACGACCATTTATAGCAGCCAACTCGAGATCCAAGGCAATTAAACGGAAAATTACCCGAAAAGAACATCCAGATACATTATGAAAAAGATGCCCAACCCATTGAAGCCCCAAAATTAATGAAAACAGAACTTATTGCAGCCAAATCCTACCCGATCAAACGAACGAAGACACCGAGTCATGCTGAGGTGTTAAGTACAATTAAATTACTTATTTTCCAAAACCCTGATCACTCTAAATTTTACTAAAGGTAAATTAATCTCACTATAAACAAATATTTCTCTTTCACAGATTATTTAAGTAAAATGAAACTTGCTAAAAACTTGTTAACGTTAAATATAACCTATTAGTTAAACACGAACTTACAAAACACATTTAACGACACCACAGAACAGATTGTAACATCACACATTATTATTTATGTATACGTAGAATAAGGTAATATATTTTTATTGTAACCATAGGAATTCTTTAGCTCATAGTCACAAGAATCCACGATTTTGGAAACAAAAATAATTGTAATACTTCAATGTACACAGCCATACAGAAGATAGTTGTTTCCTTGATCGATTCATCAAGCCCAGAGGACAAGAGTTCATGTAATCAGTCGGTGCAAATTTTATCATTATATAGTTGTCAATTTGAATATTTGAATTATCACCTATTAAAAATCACTATTACAGGGAGTAACCGTCGTTATTATTTCATAGGGAGTTCTTTATATATTACTAGTGTTTACTTAAGAATAGATTTGATGAGAAGCGAACAAGTTGTCATTTGCGTAACAGCATCGACAATTCAGACGGCTGTGCGAGCGGGAATTATTTGAATGCCCGACCGTCACCGCTGATAACTCATCAGACAATAATTTTAGTTGTTTTATATAACGACTTGGCGCTACCCGGGATTAACACACGCCTATAAACAACAGGTTAAGGTTACTGCCGTGTTATACAGGTGATTACCGCAACGCTACGGACATCGTTAGCCGCGAACATTAACGTAACGACCCCGGTGCGAGACGAACGCACTCATCATTATTACACATACAAAATTGGTGTACATTTTACAGGTACGCACAAATTAATATCGTTACAGATTGGCGACCAACCGGTGAGGCTTTAAAAGAAGGCCAACGGCGACTATGAAGAGACATTCCATGGTTACCAGAAAGGACACTCAGAAAGGAATTGAAGGTGAAGGTCAACCAGAAGAGATGGAAGAAATCGAAGAAATGATCGGGGAGCTATTCGAAGAGGATAATCAAGAAAACCAACCAGAAAATCCAACTCAACCAGAACCGGAAGGGGGAGTAATGGTCGGTGACCAACCAGACAAAACAACCGAAGGGGCAAGGATGGAGAACATGATGAGGATGATGATGGAACAAATGAACAAAAACCAGGGGAAGACTGATGAAAATTTTAAAAAACAAAAGGAAGAACTGAATACAAAATTAGAATCATTGCAAGAGGGAAGGAGAGAAGACAGGGAGTTCCTGAATGACAAGCTGGACAGAAACAGTGAAGAATTGAAGAAGCAAATCAATGAGAACATGGAACTCCTAAATAATAAAATGGAGAACAACCATGAAGCCCTGATGAGAAGCCAAGAAACATTAGAAAAGAAGAGTGAGGAGCTGAAGAGGCAGATAAAAAAGGATTTTGAAATAGTAAATAACAATATTGAAAATAATCAGGTGACATTCCTACAACAAATAAAGGAAAACGGTGAGAGAAACAGAGAAGAATTCAGGTTCATACTAATAGGATTTCGGGAAGAAATCAAGCAGACGAGAACGGGGATGAACAAGAGATGGGAAGAAACAAGTTATCCGGTAGATCAACTGAATGAAACAGTAGATAGTGATTTCAAACCAGTGAATGAAACACCAGACACCACTTCTGAAGGTAGTAAGGAGATGTAAATTGTAGAAGAATCAAGTGTATTGTTTTCTGAAAATCAAGGTAACAATAACACTGAGAAAATCAAGCACATAAAAACCAACAACAGAAGAGGAAGAAAGAAGAACCGAATAATTAATAAAATTAAGAAAACAGAGGAATTGGGAAGAGTGTATAAAAAGAAACCAGTAAAAACCAGAGAAGAATTAGAAATGATGAAGAGCGGACTCATTGACGTGTTTAATTTGCCCCTTACCTACCAAAGCAAATTAATGAAGTATAAAGATTGTAGGAGGACCTCAACAGCAATTATAGAGGGAATTCACAGCAAGCTAGCGGAGGAAAACTTCAGCAAAACAATACATAAATGGAAGATACAAGAAATAGAAAGGACCCACAACAAAATAGTGTGTCACAAATTACAAAGGTTTCTAAAACACAGGAATCCACCAGCATTGGAAATGCAAAATAAAAATTTAATAATGACATTAACAAAGGAATTACCATTAACTCCTCTGATTAATAAACCACCTCATAAAGTGAACAATGTAGACATGGATAGAGGGGAACCCATGGTAGTAGAAGAAGTGCTATACCAGGTAGCAGAGAATTACTTCATAAGGACGGAGAAGGTAATACACACCAGAGCGATCCGAATACAAAGGGAAGAGAAGGCTGAAAATATACTGCAGGTCAATAATGTTGAAGGAGTTAGATCCGGAAGTAACCAACCAGAAGAAGAAGACTACGACTGGATACCTTTCAGCAGTGATCCAGCATAGAATTTCCGCATAGCGTATAATAAACGCAACCCGCCAGAACTTTGGATTCCATCAAGAAGTAATTGGAACCAATCAATCGATGGAACGCATAATAAACCATGATTTATAAATTATATATCATCCAGAATAAAGGTTTAACCAACTAACCTTTGAAGGAGTAGAGAAGCAGAACATCAAAGTGTAGAATAATAAAGGAGAAGGCTTGAATAAGGAATGGAATTAATAAAATTGACTATGTAATAAGTATACAACTATGTATAAACCCAATATACTCTCAAACTCTAATACTCCTATATTAATTGCAACAAGTGAAATTATATATTATCCAGAATAAATGTTAACCATCTGACATTTGAAGGAGTAGAGGAGAAAGCCCACAAAGAGTGAAATATACAAGAGAAGGCAATAACAAGGAAAGAAAAGGAGAAGTCAACTTACAAAAAAGTATAAAAAAACATGGTCCTATATAGAGTAATAGTGTATAAACTTATGTATAATAATATGAATGACCATATGTCATCACGAAGGACAATGGAAACAATACTTATGAGATAAGTAATATAACCACCAAGAAAGTAAAAGGAGTTTACAACCAAGCTTCAATAAAGAAATTCTATGAAGAAAACTAAATTACTATAAATAAAATAAACAAATGCCAAAATTCAAAAATTATGTGAGCACAACTTGCAACAACATTTCGATAACTTATGAGGCCTAAAATAAAAAAAATATATATATAAAAACTAAGGAATAAGTTACATAAATTCCTACTAAGTGAAATCAACTTACAGTCTATTAAAAAGTTGATATATGAAGTATATAAAATAATTAAACAAAAAGTACCAAAAAAGGAATACGCTACAAAAATTCCTATAAAGTAAGAGAATTAACTTACAAAGAATTATCAAAAATGATATTTAATACAAAATAAAATAAACAAAAATAAAATCAAGCTAAAAACTGATAAGATAAATACCTGAAATAATAATGAATTCAATGTATTCTACGACAAAAAAAAAAAAAAATCTGAACTGGTACAAAGAAAAAGAGAAGTTATGTATAAAACAAATATACAAGCTATGGCTAAAGCAGAATATTGCTAAATAATTAAGAAAAGAATACAAATGTCTAAGATAATTAAAATGATCACTAGAAGAATAGAAAACAAAATAATGAAAGGTTAGATATGATGAAATTAACATATGAATAAATAAAAAACAATCAACTGTATGAGCAAATGACAGTATATAGCAAAGGTACAGCGGAAGGAAGAATGAGTAAAAGGCCAAAGTGATCTAAAAACAAACCACAAGGTGGACAATCCCAAAATATATTATAATTATTATTAAGTCACAAGTTGACAAAAAAGGTATTTAAGATTGACTGTTGAAAAGTCCAGCAATCAAATAAACTGAGCAGAGATGATGTTCCTCTGGTCTCAGAAAAATGAGTAGTAATGGAAGAAACCAGCTACTAAAAAGTTAGGGAAAAAATTGTGTATAAGGGAGAACACACCAATGGAAATACATAAAAACAGATCCAAATAAAATGGAATGAATTAAGTAGAAGAGATATAAAGAATGGAGAAACAAACCAGAAAGAAAAGGAAAAAGATTATATATAACTGATAATTTCATAAAAAACTATGCTAGTGTTTTATCAAAATGATCAATTTTCAAGGAGAGGCATTATGTTACAATACAAATAAGCCAACCCAATACCAGGGATGAACAAAACAATATTGAATCTAAAATAATACTTCATGTTAAATAAAAATAATTAATTTAAATAAAATATAAGAACTATGACTCGACAAACGACGACTTTGACCTAACCCAAGTGATTGACCCAACAAAAGGAAAGAAATGAAGAAGGGATCCACGAAGAGTAAACAAGAATGTAACCAAACCAAAGGAAAAAAAGGAAAAAATCCAAAACCCAAACAAAAATGAAACAAGTTCATGGAATTAAACGACCCAATGTAACACGTCGAAATGTACCCAAAGGAGAGGATGGAAAAACCAAAGTATTAACCAAATACGATGAAAATGAAGAAGGAGGGAAATAGATAGAAATGAAAACCAATAATGATACACAAACAAGTAATAAAGCATAGGAGAAGGAGAAATAATGCACTCAAGAATAACATTGGAACCAAACCAATAATTCCTCTATGAGAAAGGAAAAAGTAACTGTTATTACCCATTAATGGACAAAATGATTTAGGGAAGGAACCCTATTAAAAAAGGTTAAAGATTAAAATGACAAAAAAGCAAACTAAACCCCAATTGAGAATTAGATGTAAAAATAGTATTGTAAGAACATAAAATTGTTAATAGTATTAAGGATATATTGTAATGAAAGAGAAATAAGTATAGGGATTACCCACTAAAAAAAACACATAGTATAAACAGTGATACAGTGCAATAGTGTATGTGTAAAAACCCCAAAGTGAAGTGATAAGGAAGGTACGCTAATTAAATTATAATTAACTATAGATAATTTAAAAGTGAAGGTGAGGTATAAATGGGAATAGTGTAAGATATAGAATATAACTATTATAAGAAATAGTGAATAATAAAGAAAATAGACACTTAATAAATCTGTAAAAAACACTAAAGGTTTAAAAGTGGAAAATTAACAGTGAATAAATATATGGTGAAAAATAGTATTAAGTATGAATTACAGAATAAGATATACTGAACACTGGAAAGTGATGATGACATTATTATTTAAGAAAAGATGTTTAAGGGATTTAAGTTTAATTATAACCGATAGTAATTAAAAGGGAGGATCCCAGGAAAGAATAAATTGAAGGTGTTAACATGGAGAGAATGTAAAGATTGTTTAAAAATTAAGAAATTAAAGACAAATCAAAAACACCCATGTTATAAGGGATAGTTATAAATTTCATAAAAGTGATGTTGTTTATCACAATAAAAATAATATGTATTGTAAACAAAAAATTAGCAAATAATAAGTTGGAAGGAAGTGATAATATTTCTCATTCAAAATAATAACCCTAATAACTTATAAAGAACTGTTCGTTTTAATGTTATGAATAGGATATGGCTGAAAGAAACTTGCAGTCCATAAGCCTAATTGTTATGTTTTAAATATTAAGATAGAGAAAGCAATATTGACATGTAATCAAAACACCAACAGACTCAAAATACAACACAACCAATAATAATAACGAAGTAAAGCCCATTAGGCTGAAACAAAATGTGATTTAAATGAAATAAGTCAAATAACATAATGGCTACTCAGGCCTATGAAAGGGCATAACTGCCAGAACCAAACAACTAAAAATTATAACAAATTAACAAAGAATTTAGCAAATCTGAGGTGAAGGATTCACCAAGAATAAATTGTAAATCATTTGTAAAACAAAATATTATAATAAGCATTTGTATACAAAAAGAAATGTAATTAACAAGCATTAACATAACTGTAAAAACATAAAATCTAAAATTACCCAAACTTGTGGGGTATCAAAATAATCTATGAAAGGAAATAAATTCTATAGTGACAATATTTAATAACCAGGAAGGAAGATAGAGGAAAAACAGCAATCAGAAGATATACGAAGAATTCGAATTTTGATAACAATACATCATCTCAAAATCAACCAATCGAAATCATGCAGTTGCCATGGAAACAGCAGTTGAAGAGGATTACCGATGAATACCGTTAGAAAGAAGTGAAGCGTCATTGAGAGAATACAGAAGCCAATGTTGGGAAGAACGATTTTCTGTTAAAATAATGTAAAAAAGTAATTAAAGTTCTTAACCATGACAGCATAAGAAGCAGACGACCATTTATAGCAGCCAACTCGAGATCCAAGGCAATTAAACGGAAAATTACCCGAAAAGAACATCCAGATACATTATGAAAAAGATGGCCAACCCATTGAAGCCCCAAAATTAATGAAAACAGAACTTATTGCAGCCAAATCCTACCCGATCAAACGAACGAAGACACCGAGTCATGCTGAGGTGTTAAGTACAATTAAATTACTTATTTTCCAAAACCCTGATCACTCTAAATTTTACTAAAGGTAAATTAATCTCACTATAAACAAATATTTCTCTTTCACAGATTATTTAAGTAAAATGAAACTTGCTAAAAACTTGTTAACGTTAAATATAACCTATTAGTTAAACACGAACTTACAAAACACATTTAACGACACCACAGAACAGATTGTAACATCACACATTATTATTTATGTATACGTAGAATAAGGTAATATATTTTTATTGTAACCATAGGAATTCTTTAGCTCATAGTCACAAGAATCCACGATTTTGGAAACAAAAATAATTGTAATACTTCAATGTACACAGCCATACAGAAGATAGTTGTTTCCTTGATCGATTCATCAAGCCCAGAGGACAAGAGTTCATGTAATCAGTCGGTGCAAATTTTATCATTATATAGTTGTCAATTTGAATATTTGAATTATCACCTATTAAAAATCACTATTACAGGGAGTAACCGTCGTTATTATTTCATAGGGAGTTCTTTATATATTACTAGTGTTTACTTAAGAATAGATTTGATGAGAAGCGAACAAGTTGTCATTTGCGTAACAGCATCGACAATTCAGACGGCTGTGCGAGCGGGAATTATTTGAATGCCCGACCGTCACCGCTGATAACTCATCAGACAATAATTTTAGTTGTTTTATATAACGACTTGGCGCTACCCGGGATTAACACACCGCTATAAACAACAGGTTAAGGTTACTGCCGTGTTATACAGGTGATTACCGGAACGCTACGGACATCGTTAGCCGCGAACATTAACGTAACGACCCCGGTGCGAGACGAACGCACTCATCATTATTACACATACAAAATTGGTGTACATTTTACAGGTACGCACAAATTAATATCGTTACAGATTGGCGACCAACCGGTGAGGCTTTAAAAGAAGGCCAACGGCGACTATGAAGAGACATTCCATGGTTACCAGAAAGGACACTCAGAAAGGAATTGAAGGTGAAGGTCAACCAGAAGAGATGGAAGAAATCGAAGAAATGATCGGGGAGCTATTCGAAGAGGATAATCAAGAAAACCACCCAGAAAATCCAACTCAACCAGAACCGGAAGGGGGAGTAATGGTCGGTGACCAACCAGACAAAACAACCGAAGGGGCAAGGATGGAGAACATGATGAGGATGATGATGGAACAAATGAACAAAAACCAGGGGAAGACTGATGAAAATTTTAAAAAACAAAAGGAAGAACTGAATACAAAATTAGAATCATTGCAAGAGGGAAGGAGAGAAGACAGGGAGTTCCTGAATGACAAGCTGGACAGAAACAGTGAAGAATTGAAGAAGCAAATCAATGAGAACATGGAACTCCTAAATAATAAAATGGAGAACAACCATGAAGCCCTGATGAGAAGCCAAGAAACATTAGAAAAGAAGAGTGAGGAGCTGAAGAGGCAGATAAAAAAGGATTTTGAAATAGTAAATAACAATATTGAAAATAATCAGGTGACATTCCTACAACAAATAAAGGAAAACGGTGAGAGAAACAGAGAAGAATTCAGGTTCATACTAATAGGATTTCGGGAAGAAATCAAGCAGACGAGAACGGGGATGAACAAGAGATGGGAAGAAACAAGTTATCCGGTAGATCAACTGAATGAAACAGTAGATAGTGATTTCAAACCAGTGAATGAAACACCAGACACCACTTCTGAAGGTAGTAAGGAGATGTAAATTGTAGAAGAATCAAGTGTATTGTTTTCTGAAAATCAAGGTAACAATAACACTGAGAAAATCAAGCACATAAAAACCAACAACAGAAGAGGAAGAAAGAAGAACCGAATAATTAATAAAATTAAGAAAACAGAGGAATTGGGAAGAGTGTATAAAAAGAAACCAGTAAAAACCAGAGAAGAATTAGAAATGATGAAGAGCGGACTCATTGACGTGTTTAATTTGCCCCTTACCTACCAAAGCAAATTAATGAAGTATAAAGATTGTAGGAGGACCTCAACAGCAATTATAGAGGGAATTCACAGCAAGCTAGCGGAGGAAAACTTCAGCAAAACAATACATAAATGGAAGATACAAGAAATAGAAAGGACCCACAACAAAATAGTGTGTCACAAATTACAAAGGTTTCTAAAACACAGGAATCCACCAGCATTGGAAATGCAAAATAAAAATTTAATAATGACATTAACAAAGGAATTACCATTAACTCCTCTGATTAATAAACCACCTCATAAAGTGAACAATGTAGACATGGATAGAGGGGAACCCATGGTAGTAGAAGAAGTGCTATACCAGGTAGCAGAGAATTACTTCATAAGGACGGAGAAGGTAATACACACCAGAGCGATCCGAATACAAAGGGAAGAGAAGGCTGAAAATATACTGCAGGTCAATAATGTTGAAGGAGTTAGATCCGGAAGTAACCAACCAGAAGAAGAAGACTACGACTGGATACCTTTCAGCAGTGATCCAGCATAGAATTTCCGCATAGCGTATAATAAACGCAACCCGCCAGAACTTTGGATTCCATCAAGAAGTAATTGGAACCAATCAATCGATGGAACGCATAATAAACCATGATTTATAAATTATATATCATCCAGAATAAAGGTTTAACCAACTAACCTTTGAAGGAGTAGAGAAGCAGAACATCAAAGTGTAGAATAATAAAGGAGAAGGCTTGAATAAGGAATGGAATTAATAAAATTGACTATGTAATAAGTATACAACTATGTATAAACCCAATATACTCTCAAACTCTAATACTCCTATATTAATTGCAACAAGTGAAATTATATATTATCCAGAATAAATGTTAACCATCTGACATTTGAAGGAGTAGAGGAGAAAGCCCACAAAGAGTGAAATATACAAGAGAAGGCAATAACAAGGAAAGAAAAGGAGAAGTCAACTTACAAAAAAGTATAAAAAACATGGTCCTATATAGAGTAATAGTGTATAAACTTATGTATAATAATATGAATGACCATATGTCATCACGAAGGACAATGGAAACAATACTTATGAGATAAGTAATATAACCACCAAGAAAGTAAAAGGAGTTTACAACCAAGCTTCAATAAAGAAATTCTATGAAGAAAACTAAATTACTATAAATAAAATAAACAAATGCCAAAATTCAAAAATTATGTGAGCACAACTTGCAACAACATTTCGATAACTTATGAGGCCTAAAATAAAAAAAATATATATATAAAAACTAAGGAATAAGTTACATAAATTCCTACTAAGTGAAATCAACTTACAGTCTATTAAAAAGTTGATATATGAAGTATATAAAATAATTAAACAAAAAGTACCAAAAAAGGAATACGCTACAAAAATTCCTATAAAGTAAGAGAATTAACTTACAAAGAATTATCAAAAATGATATTTAATACAAAATAAAATAAACAAAAATAAAATCAAGCTAAAAACTGATAAGATAAATACCTGAAATAATAATGAATTCAATGTATTCTACGACAAAAAAAAAAAAAAAAATCTGAACTGGTACAAAGAAAAAGAGAAGTTATGTATAAAACAAATATACAAGCTATGGCTAAAGCAGAATATTGCTAAATAATTAAGAAAAGAATACAAATGTCTAAGATAATTAAAATGATCACTAGAAGAATAGAAAACAAAATAATGAAAGGTTAGATATGATGAAATTAACATATGAATAAATAAAAAACAATCAACTGTATGAGCAAATGACAGTATATAGCAAAGGTACAGCGGAAGGAAGAATGAGTAAAAGGCCAAAGTGATCTAAAAACAAACCACAAGGTGGACAATCCCAAAATATATTATAATTATTATTAAGTCACAAGTTGACAAAAAAGGTATTTAAGATTGACTGTTGAAAAGTCCAGCAATCAAATAAACTGAGCAGAGATGATGTTCCTCTGGTCTCAGAAAAATGAGTAGTAATGGAAGAAACCAGCTACTAAAAAGTTAGGGAAAAAATTGTGTATAAGGGAGAACACACCAATGGAAATACATAAAAACAGATCCAAATAAAATGGAATGAATTAAGTAAGAAGAGATATAAAGAATGGAGAAACAAACCAGAAAGAAAAGGAAAAAGATTATATATAACTGATAATTTCATAAAAAACTATGCTAGTGTTTTATCAAAATGATCAATTTTCAAGGAGAGGCATTATGTTACAATACAAATAAGCCAACCCAATACCAGGGATGAACAAAACAATATTGAATCTAAAATAATACTTCATGTTAAATAAAAATAATTAATTTAAATAAAATATAAGAACTATGACTCGACAAACGACGACTTTGACCTAACCCAAGTGATTGACCCAACAAAAGGAAAGAAATGAAGAAGGGATCCACGAAGAGTAAACAAGAATGTAACCAAACCAAAGGAAAAAAAGGAAAAAATCCAAAACCCAAACAAAAATGAAACAAGTTCATGGAATTAAACGACCCAATGTAACACGTCGAAATGTACCCAAAGGAGAGGATGGAAAAACCAAAGTATTAACCAAATACGATGAAAATGAAGAAGGAGGGAAATAGATAGAAATGAAAACCAATAATGATACACAAACAAGTAATAAAGCATAGGAGAAGGAGAAATAATGCACTCAAGAATAACATTGGAACCAAACCAATAATTCCTCTATGAGAAAGGAAAAAGTAACTGTTATTACCCATTAATGGACAAAATGATTTAGGGAAGGAACCCTATTAACAAAGGTTAAAGATTAAAATGACAAAAAAGCAAACTAAACCCCAATTGAGAATTAGATGTAAAAATAGTATTGTAAGAACATAAAATTGTTAATAGTATTAAGGATATATTGTAATGAAAGAGAAATAAGTATAGGGATTACCCACTAAAAAAAACACATAGTATAAACAGTGATACAGTGCAATAGTGTATGTGTAAAAACCCCAAAGTGAAGTGATAAGGAAGGTACGCTAATTAAATTATAATTAACTATAGATAATTTAAAAGTGAAGGTGAGGTATAAATGGGAATAGTGTAAGATATAGAATATAACTATTATAAGAAATAGTGAATAATAAAGAAAATAGACACTTAATAAATCTGTAAAAAACACTAAAGGTTTAAAAGTGGAAAATTAACAGTGAATAAATATATGGTGAAAAATAGTATTAAGTATGAATTACAGAATAAGATATACTGAACACTGGAAAGTGATGATGACATTATTATTTAAGAAAAGATGTTTAAGGGATTTAAGTTTAATTATAACCGATAGTAATTAAAAGGGAGGATCCCAGGAAAGAATAAATTGAAGGTGTTAACATGGAGAGAATGTAAAGATTGTTTAAAAATTAAGAAATTAAAGACAAATCAAAAACACCCATGTTATAAGGGATAGTTATAAATTTCATAAAAGTGATGTTGTTTATCACAATAAAAATAATATGTATTGTAAACAAAAAATTAGCAAATAATAAGTTGGAAGGAAGTGATAATATTTCTCATTCAAAATAATAACCCTAATAACTTATAAAGAACTGTTCGTTTTAATGTTATGAATAGGATATGGCTGAAAGAAACTTGCAGTCCATAAGCCTAATTGTTATGTTTTAAATATTAAGATAGAGAAAGCAATATTGACATGTAATCAAAACACCAACAGACTCAAAATACAACACAACCAATAATAATAACGAAGTAAAGCCCATTAGGCTGAAACAAAATGTGATTTAAATGAAATAAGTCAAATAACATAATGGCTACTCAGGCCTATGAAAGGGCATAACTGCCAGAACCAAACAACTAAAAATTATAACAAATTAACAAAGAATTTAGCAAATCTGAGGTGAAGGATTCACCAAGAATAAATTGTAAATCATTTGTAAAACAAAATATTATAATAAGCATTTGTATACAAAAAGAAATGTAATTAACAAGCATTAACATAACTGTAAAAACATAAAATCTAAAATTACCCAAACTTGTGGGGTATCAAAATAATCTATGAAAGGAAATAAATTCTATAGTGACAATATTTAATAACCAGGAAGGAAGATAGAGGAAAAACAGCAATCAGAAGATATACGAAGAATTCGAATTTTGATAACAATACATCATCTCAAAATCAACCAATCGAAATCATGCAGTTGCCATGGAAACAGCAGTTGAAGAGGATTACCGATGAATACCGTTAGAAAGAAGTGAAGCGTCATTGAGAGAATACAGAAGCCAATGTTGGGAAGAACGATTTTCTGTTAAAATAATGTAAAAAAGTAATTAAAGTTCTTAACCATGACAGCATAAGAAGCAGACGACCATTTATAGCAGCCAACTCGAGATCCAAGGCAATTAAACGGAAAATTACCCGAAAAGAACATCCAGATACATTATGAAAAAGATGCCCAACCCATTGAAGCCCCAAAATTAATGAAAACAGAACTTATTGCAGCCAAATCCTACCCGATCAAACGAACGAAGACACCGAGTCATGCTGAGGTGTTAAGTACAATTAAATTACTTATTTTCCAAAACCCTGATCACTCTAAATTTTACTAAAGGTAAATTAATCTCACTATAAACAAATATTTCTCTTTCACAGATTATTTAAGTAAAATGAAACTTGCTAAAAACTTGTTAACGTTAAATATAACCTATTAGTTAAACACGAACTTACAAAACACATTTAACGACACCACAGAACAGATTGTAACATCACACATTATTATTTATGTATACGTAGAATAAGGTAATATATTTTTATTGTAACCATAGGAATTCTTTAGCTCATAGTCACAAGAATCCACGATTTTGGAAACAAAAATAATTGTAATACTTCAATGTACACAGCCATACAGAAGATAGTTGTTTCCTTGATCGATTCATCAAGCCCAGAGGACAAGAGTTCATGTAATCAGTCGGTGCAAATTTTATCATTATATAGTTGTCAATTTGAATATTTGAATTATCACCTATTAAAAATCACTATTACAGGGAGTAACCGTCGTTATTATTTCATAGGGAGTTCTTTATATATTACTAGTGTTTACTTAAGAATAGATTTGATGAGAAGCGAACAAGTTGTCATTTGCGTAACAGCATCGACAATTCAGACGGCTGTGCGAGCGGGAATTATTTGAATGCCCGACCGTCACCGCTGATAACTCATCAGACAATAATTTTAGTTGTTTTATATAACGACTTGGCGCTACCCGGGATTAACACACCCCTATAAACAACAGGTTAAGGTTACTGCCGTGTTATACAGGTGATTACCGCAACGCTACGGACATCGTTAGCCGCGAACATTAACGTAACGACCCCGGTGCGAGACGAACGCACTCATCATTATTACACATACAAAATTGGTGTACATTTTACAGGTACGCACAAATTAATATCGTTACAGATTGGCGACCAACCGGTGAGGCTTTAAAAGAAGGCCAACGGCGACTAAGAAGAGACATTCCATGGTTACCAGAAAGGACACTCAGAAAGGAATTGAAGGTGAAGGTCAACCAGAAGAGATGGAAGAAATCGAAGAAATGATCGGGGAGCTATTCGAAGAGGATAATCAAGAAAACCAACCAGAAAATCCAACTCAACCAGAACCGGAAGGGGGAGTAATGGTCGGTGACCAACCAGACAAAACAACCGAAGGGGCAAGGATGGAGAACATGATGAGGATGATGATGGAACAAATGAACAAAAACCAGGGGAAGACTGATGAAAATTTTAAAAAACAAAAGGAAGAACTGAATACAAAATTAGAATCATTGCAAGAGGGAAGGAGAGAAGACAGGGAGTTCCTGAATGACAAGCTGGACAGAAACAGTGAAGAATTGAAGAAGCAAATCAATGAGAACATGGAACTCCTAAATAATAAAATGGAGAACAACCATGAAGCCCTGATGAGAAGCCAAGAAACATTAGAAAAGAAGAGTGAGGAGCTGAAGAGGCAGATAAAAAAGGATTTTGAAATAGTAAATAACAATATTGAAAATAATCAGGTGACATTCCTACAACAAATAAAGGAAAACGGTGAGAGAAACAGAGAAGAATTCAGGTTCATACTAATAGGATTTCGGGAAGAAATCAAGCAGACGAGAACGGGGATGAACAAGAGATGGGAAGAAACAAGTTATCCGGTAGATCAACTGAATGAAACAGTAGATAGTGATTTCAAACCAGTGAATGAAACACCAGACACCACTTCTGAAGGTAGTAAGGAGATGGAAATTGTAGAAGAATCAAGTGTATTGTTTTCTGAAAATCAAGGTAACAATAACACTGAGAAAATCAAGCACATAAAAACCAACAACAGAAGAGGAAGAAAGAAGAACCGAATAATTAATAAAATTAAGAAAACAGAGGAATTGGGAAGAGTGTATAAAAAGAAACCAGTAAAAACCAGAGAAGAATTAGAAATGATGAAGAGCGGACTCATTGACGTGTTTAATTTGCCCCTTACCTACCAAAGCAAATTAATGAAGTATAAAGATTGTAGGAGGACCTCAACAGCAATTATAGAGGGAATTCACAGCAAGCTAGCGGAGGAAAACTTCAGCAAAACAATACATAAATGGAAGATACAAGAAATAGAAAGGACCCACAACAAAATAGTGTGTCACAAATTACAAAGGTTTCTAAAACACAGGAATCCACCAGCATTGGAAATGCAAAATAAAAATTTAATAATGACATTAACAAAGGAATTACCATTAACTCCTCTGATTAATAAACCACCTCATAAAGTGAACAATGTAGACATGGATAGAGGGGAACCCATGGTAGTAGAAGAAGTGCTATACCAGGTAGTAGAGAATTACTTCATAAGGACGGAGAAGGTAATACACACCAGAGCGATCCGAATACAAAGGGAAGAGAAGGCTGAAAATATACTGCAGGTCAATAATGTTGAAGGAGTTAGATCCGGAAGTAACCAACCAGAAGAAGAAGACTACGACTGGATACCTTTCAGCAGTGATCCAGCATAGAATTTCCGCATAGCGTATAATAAACGCAACCCGCCAGAACTTTGGATTCCATCAAGAAGTAATTGGAACCAATCAATCGATGGAACGCATAATAAACCATGATTTATAAATTATATATCATCCAGAATAAAGGTTTAACCAACTAACCTTTGAAGGAGTAGAGAAGCAGAACATCAAAGTGTAGAATAATAAAGGAGAAGGCTTGAATAAGGAATGGAATTAATAAAATTGACTATGTAATAAGTATACAACTATGTATAAACCCAATATACTCTCAAACTCTAATACTCCTATATTAATTGCAACAAGTGAAATTATATATTATCCAGAATAAATGTTAACCATCTGACATTTGAAGGAGTAGAGGAGAAAGCCCACAAAGAGTGAAATATACAAGAGAAGGCAATAACAAGGAAAGAAAAGGAGAAGTCAACTTACAAAAAAGTATAAAAAACATGGTCCTATATAGAGTAATAGTGTATAAACTTATGTATAATAATATGAATGACCATATGTCATCACGAAGGACAATGGAAACAATACTTATGAGATAAGTAATATAACCACCAAGAAAGTAAAAGGAGTTTACAACCAAGCTTCAATAAAGAAATTCTATGAAGAAAACTAAATTACTATAAATAAAATAAACAAATGCCAAAATTCAAAAATTATGTGAGCACAACTTGCAACAACATTTCGATAACTTATGAGGCCTAAAATAAAAAAAATATATATATAAAAACTAAGGAATAAGTTACATAAATTCCTACTAAGTGAAATCAACTTACAGTCTATTAAAAAGTTGATATATGAAGTATATAAAATAATTAAACAAAAAGTACCAAAAAAGGAATACGCTACAAAAATTCCTATAAAGTAAGAGAATTAACTTACAAAGAATTATCAACAATGATATTTAATACAAAATAAAATAAACAAAAATAAAATCAAGCTAAAAACTGATAAGATAAATACCTGAAATAATAATGAATTCAATGTATTCTACGACAAAAAAAAAAAAATCTGAACTGGTACAAAGAAAAAGAGAAGTTATGTATAAAACAAATATACAAGCTATGGCTAAAGCAGAATATTGCTAAATAATTAAGAAAAGAATACAAATGTCTAAGATAATTAAAATGATCACTAGAAGAATAGAAAACAAAATAATGAAAGGTTAGATATGATGAAATTAACATATGAATAAATAAAAAACAATCAACTGTATGAGCAAATGACAGTATATAGCAAAGGTACAGCGGAAGGAAGAATGAGTAAAAGGCCAAAGTGATCTAAAAACAAACCACAAGGTGGACAATCCCAAAATATATTATAATTATTATTAAGTCACAAGTTGACAAAAAAGGTATTTAAGATTGACTGTTGAAAAGTCCAGCAATCAAATAAACTGAGCAGAGATGATGTTCCTCTGGTCTCAGAAAAATGAGTAGTAATGGAAGAAACCAGCTACTAAAAAGTTAGGGAAAAAATTGTGTATAAGGGAGAACACACCAATGGAAATACATAAAAACAGATCCAAATAAAATGGAATGAATTAAGTAAGAAGAGATATAAAGAATGGAGAAACAAACCAGAAAGAAAAGGAAAAAGATTATATATAACTGATAATTTCATAAAAAACTATGCTAGTGTTTTATCAAAATGATCAATTTTCAAGGAGAGGCATTATGTTACAATACAAATAAGCCAACCCAATACCAGGGATGAACAAAACAATATTGAATCTAAAATAATACTTCATGTTAAATAAAAATAATTAATTTAAATAAAATATAAGAACTATGACTCGACAAACGACGACTTTGACCTAACCCAAGTGATTGACCCAACAAAAGGAAAGAAATGAAGAAGGGATCCACGAAGAGTAAACAAGAATGTAACCAAACCAAAGGAAAAAAAGGAAAAAATCCAAAACCCAAACAAAAATGAAACAAGTTCATGGAATTAAACGACCCAATGTAACACGTCGAAATGTACCCAAAGGAGAGGATGGAAAAACCAAAGTATTAACCAAATACGATGAAAATGAAGAAGGAGGGAAATAGATAGAAATGAAAACCAATAATGATACACAAACAAGTAATAAAGCATAGGAGAAGGAGAAATAATGCACTCAAGAATAACATTGGAACCAAACCAATAATTCCTCTATGAGAAAGGAAAAAGTAACTGTTATTACCCATTAATGGACAAAATGATTTAGGGAAGGAACCCTATTAACAAAGGTTAAAGATTAAAATGACAAAAAAGCAAACTAAACCCCAATTGAGAATTAGATGTAAAAATAGTATTGTAAGAACATAAAATTGTTAATAGTATTAAGGATATATTGTAATGAAAGAGAAATAAGTATAGGGATTACCCACTAAAAAAAACACATAGTATAAACAGTGATACAGTGCAATAGTGTATGTGTAAAAACCCCAAAGTGAAGTGATAAGGAAGGTACGCTAATTAAATTATAATTAACTATAGATAATTTAAAAGTGAAGGTGAGGTATAAATGGGAATAGTGTAAGATATAGAATATAACTATTATAAGAAATAGTGAATAATAAAGAAAATAGACACTTAATAAATCTGTAAAAAACACTAAAGGTTTAAAAGTGGAAAATTAACAGTGAATAAATATATGGTGAAAAATAGTATTAAGTATGAATTACAGAATAAGATATACTGAACACTGGAAAGTGATGATGACATTATTATTTAAGAAAAGATGTTTAAGGGATTTAAGTTTAATTATAACCGATAGTAATTAAAAGGGAGGATCCCAGGAAAGAATAAATTGAAGGTGTTAACATGGAGAGAATGTAAAGATTGTTTAAAAATTAAGAAATTAAAGACAAATCAAAAACACCCATGTTATAAGGGATAGTTATAAATTTCATAAAAGTGATGTTGTTTATCACAATAAAAATAATATGTATTGTAAACAAAAAATTAGCAAATAATAAGTTGGAAGGAAGTGATAATATTTCTCATTCAAAATAATAACCCTAATAACTTATAAAGAACTGTTCGTTTTAATGTTATGAATAGGATATGGCTGAAAGAAACTTGCAGTCCATAAGCCTAATTGTTATGTTTTAAATATTAAGATAGAGAAAGCAATATTGACATGTAATCAAAACACCAACAGACTCAAAATACAACACAACCAATAATAATAACGAAGTAAAGCCCATTAGGCTGAAACAAAATGTGATTTAAATGAAATAAGTCAAATAACATAATGGCTACTCAGGCCTATGAAAGGGCATAACTGCCAGAACCAAACAACTAAAAATTATAACAAATTAACAAAGAATTTAGCAAATCTGAGGTGAAGGATTCACCAAGAATAAATTGTAAATCATTTGTAAAACAAAATATTATAATAAGCATTTGTATACAAAAAGAAATGTAATTAACAAGCATTAACATAACTGTAAAAACATAAAATCTAAAATTACCCAAACTTGTGGGGTATCAAAATAATCTATGAAAGGAAATAAATTCTATAGTGACAATATTTAATAACCAGGAAGGAAGATAGAGGAAAAACAGCAATCAGAAGATATACGAAGAATTCGAATTTTGATAACAATACATCATCTCAAAATCAACCAATCGAAATCATGCAGTTGCCATGGAAACAGCAGTTGAAGAGGATTACCGATGAATACCGTTAGAAAGAAGTGAAGCGTCATTGAGAGAATACAGAAGCCAATGTTGGGAAGAACGATTTTCTGTTAAAATAATGTAAAAAAGTAATTAAAGTTCTTAACCATGACAGCATAAGAAGCAGACGACCATTTATAGCAGCCAACTCGAGATCCAAGGCAATTAAACGGAAAATTACCCGAAAAGAACATCCAGATACATTATGAAAAAGATGCCCAACCCATTGAAGCCCCAAAATTAATGAAAACAGAACTTATTGCAGCCAAATCCTACCCGATCAAACGAACGAAGACACCGAGTCATGCTGAGGTGTTAAGTACAATTAAATTACTTATTTTCCAAAACCCTGATCACTCTAAATTTTACTAAAGGTAAATTAATCTCACTATAAACAAATATTTCTCTTTCACAGATTATTTAAGTAAAATGAAACTTGCTAAAAACTTGTTAACGTTAAATATAACCTATTAGTTAAACACGAACTTACAAAACACATTTAACGACACCACAGAACAGATTGTAACATCACACATTATTATTTATGTATACGTAGAATAAGGTAATATATTTTTATTGTAACCATAGGAATTCTTTAGCTCATAGTCACAAGAATCCACGATTTTGGAAACAAAAATAATTGTAATACTTCAATGTACACAGCCATACAGAAGATAGTTGTTTCCTTGATCGATTCATCAAGCCCAGAGGACAAGAGTTCATGTAATCAGTCGGTGCAAATTTTATCATTATATAGTTGTCAATTTGAATACTTGAATTATCACCTATTAAAAATCACTATTACAGGGAGTAACCGTCGTTATTATTTCATAGGGAGTTCTTTATATATTACTAGTGTTTACTTAAGAATAGATTTGATGAGAAGCGAACAAGTTGTCATTTGCGTAACAGCATCGACAATTCAGACGGCTGTGCGAGCGGGAATTATTTGAATGCCCGACCGTCACCGCTGATAACTCATCAGACAATAATTTTAGTTGTTTTATATAACGACTTGGCGCTACCCGGGATTAACACACCCCTATAAACAACAGGTTAAGGTTACTGCCGTGTTATACAGGTGATTACCGGAACGCTACGGACATCGTTAGCCGCGAACATTAACGTAACGACCCCGGTGCGAGACGAACGCACTCATCATTATTACACATACAAAATTGGTGTACATTTTACAGGTACGCACAAATTAATATCGTTACAGATTGGCGACCAACCGGTGAGGCTTTAAAAGAAGGCCAACGGCGCCTATGAAGAGACATTCCATGGTTACCAGAAAGGACACTCAGAAAGGAATTGAAGGTGAAGGTCAACCAGAAGAGATGGAAGAAATCGAAGAAATGATCGGGGAGCTATTCGAAGAGGATAATCAAGAAAACCAACCAGAAAATCCAACTCAACCAGAACCGGAAGGGGGAGTAATGGTCGGTGACCAACCAGACAAAACAACCGAAGGGGCAAGGATGGAGAACATGATGAGGATGATGATGGAACAAATGAACAAAAACCAGGGGAAGACTGATGAAAATTTTAAAAAACAAAAGGAAGAACTGAATACAAAATTAGAATCATTGCAAGAGGGAAGGAGAGAAGACAGGGAGTTCCTGAATGACAAGCTGGACAGAAACAGTGAAGAATTGAAGAAGCAAATCAATGAGAACATGGAACTCCTAAATAATAAAATGGAGAACAACCATGAAGCCCTGATGAGAAGCCAAGAAACATTAGAAAAGAAGAGTGAGGAGCTGAAGAGGCAGATAAAAAAGGATTTTGAAATAGTAAATAACAATATTGAAAATAATCAGGTGACATTCCTACAACAAATAAAGGAAAACGGTGAGAGAAACAGAGAAGAATTCAGGTTCATACTAATAGGATTTCGGGAAGAAATCAAGCAGACGAGAACGGGGATGAACAAGAGATGGGAAGAAACAAGTTATCCGGTAGATCAACTGAATGAAACAGTAGATAGTGATTTCAAACCAGTGAATGAAACACCAGACACCACTTCTGAAGGTAGTAAGGAGATGGAAATTGTAGAAGAATCAAGTGTATTGTTTTCTGAAAATCAAGGTAACAATAACACTGAGAAAATCAAGCACATAAAAACCAACAACAGAAGAGGAAGAAAGAAGAACCGAATAATTAATAAAATTAAGAAAACAGAGGAATTGGGAAGAGTGTATAAAAAGAAACCAGTAAAAACCAGAGAAGAATTAGAAATGATGAAGAGCGGACTCATTGACGTGTTTAATTTGCCCCTTACCTACCAAAGCAAATTAATGAAGTATAAAGATTGTAGGAGGACCTCAACAGCAATTATAGAGGGAATTCACAGCAAGCTAGCGGAGGAAAACTTCAGCAAAACAATACATAAATGGAAGATACAAGAAATAGAAAGGACCCACAACAAAATAGTGTGTCACAAATTACAAAGGTTTCTAAAACACAGGAATCCACCAGCATTGGAAATGCAAAATAAAAATTTAATAATGACATTAACAAAGGAATTACCATTAACTCCTCTGATTAATAAACCACCTCATAAAGTGAACAATGTAGACATGGATAGAGGGGAACCCATGGTAGTAGAAGAAGTGCTATACCAGGTAGCAGAGAATTACTTCATAAGGACGGAGAAGGTAATACACACCAGAGCGATCCGAATACAAAGGGAAGAGAAGGCTGAAAATATACAGCAGGTCAATAATGTTGAAGGAGTTAGATCCGGAAGTAACCAACCAGAAGAAGAAGACTACGACTGGATACCTTTCAGCAGTGATCCAGCATAGAATTTCCGCATAGCGTATAATAAACGCAACCCGCCAGAACTTTGGATTCCATCAAGAAGTAATTGGAACCAATCAATCGATGGAACGCATAATAAACCATGATTTATAAATTATATATCATCCAGAATAAAGGTTTAACCAACTAACCTTTGAAGGAGTAGAGAAGCAGAACATCAAAGTGTAGAATAATAAAGGAGAAGGCTTGAATAAGGAATGGAATTAATAAAATTGACTATGTAATAAGTATACAACTATGTATAAACCCAATATACTCTCAAACTCTAATACTCCTATATTAATTGCAACAAGTGAAATTATATATTATCCAGAATAAATGTTAACCATCTGACATTTGAAGGAGTAGAGGAGAAAGCCCACAAAGAGTGAAATATACAAGAGAAGGCAATAACAAGGAAAGAAAAGGAGAAGTCAACTTACAAAAAAGTATAAAAAACATGGTCCTATATAGAGTAATAGTGTATAAACTTATGTATAATAATATGAATGACCATATGTCATCACGAAGGACAATGGAAACAATACTTATGAGATAAGTAATATAACCACCAAGAAAGTAAAAGGAGTTTACAACCAAGCTTCAATAAAGAAATTCTATGAAGAAAACTAAATTACTATAAATAAAATAAACAAATGCCAAAATTCAAAAATTATGTGAGCACAACTTGCAACAACATTTCGATAACTTATGAGGCCTAAAATAAAAAAAATATATATATAAAAACTAAGGAATAAGTTACATAAATTCCTACTAAGTGAAATCAACTTACAGTCTATTAAAAAGTTGATATATGAAGTATATAAAATAATTAAACAAAAAGTACCAAAAAAGGAATACGCTACAAAAATTCCTATAAAGTAAGAGAATTAACTTACAAAGAATTATCAACAATGATATTTAATACAAAATAAAATAAACAAAAATAAAATCAAGCTAAAAACTGATAAGATAAATACCTGAAATAATAATGAATTCAATGTATTCTACGACAAAAAAAAAAAAATCTGAACTGGTACAAAGAAAAAGAGAAGTTATGTATAAAACAAATATACAAGCTATGGCTAAAGCAGAATATTGCTAAATAATTAAGAAAAGAATACAAATGTCTAAGATAATTAAAATGATCACTAGAAGAATAGAAAACAAAATAATGAAAGGTTAGATATGATGAAATTAACATATGAATAAATAAAAAACAATCAACTGTATGAGCAAATGACAGTATATAGCAAAGGTACAGCGGAAGGAAGAATGAGTAAAAGGCCAAAGTGATCTAAAAACAAACCACAAGGTGGACAATCCCAAAATATATTATAATTATTATTAAGTCACAAGTTGACAAAAAAGGTATTTAAGATTGACTGTTGAAAAGTCCAGCAATCAAATAAACTGAGCAGAGATGATGTTCCTCTGGTCTCAGAAAAATGAGTAGTAATGGAAGAAACCAGCTACTAAAAAGTTAGGGAAAAAATTGTGTATAAGGGAGAACACACCAATGGAAATACATAAAAACAGATCCAAATAAAATGGAATGAATTAAGTAAGAAGAGATATAAAGAATGGAGAAACAAACCAGAAAGAAAAGGAAAAAGATTATATATAACTGATAATTTCATAAAAAACTATGCTAGTGTTTTATCAAAATGATCAATTTTCAAGGAGAGGCATTATGTTACAATACAAATAAGCCAACCCAATACCAGGGATGAACAAAACAATATTGAATCTAAAATAATACTTCATGTTAAATAAAAATAATTAATTTAAATAAAATATAAGAACTATGACTCGACAAACGACGACTTTGACCTAACCCAAGTGATTGACCCAACAAAAGGAAAGAAATGAAGAAGGGATCCACGAAGAGTAAACAAGAATGTAACCAAACCAAAGGAAAAAAAGGAAAAAATCCAAAACCCAAACAAAAATGAAACAAGTTCATGGAATTAAACGACCCAATGTAACACGTCGAAATGTACCCAAAGGAGAGGATGGAAAAACCAAAGTATTAACCAAATACGATGAAAATGAAGAAGGAGGGAAATAGATAGAAATGAAAACCAATAATGATACACAAACAAGTAATAAAGCATAGGAGAAGGAGAAATAATGCACTCAAGAATAACATTGGAACCAAACCAATAATTCCTCTATGAGAAAGGAAAAAGTAACTGTTATTACCCATTAATGGACAAAATGATTTAGGGAAGGAACCCTATTAACAAAGGTTAAAGATTAAAATGACAAAAAAGCAAACTAAACCCCAATTGAGAATTAGATGTAAAAATAGTATTGTAAGAACATAAAATTGTTAATAGTATTAAGGATATATTGTAATGAAAGAGAAATAAGTATAGGGATTACCCACTAAAAAAAACACATAGTATAAACAGTGATACAGTGCAATAGTGTATGTGTAAAAACCCCAAAGTGAAGTGATAAGGAAGGTACGCTAATTAAATTATAATTAACTATAGATAATTTAAAAGTGAAGGTGAGGTATAAATGGGAATAGTGTAAGATATAGAATATAACTATTATAAGAAATAGTGAATAATAAAGAAAATAGACACTTAATAAATCTGTAAAAAACACTAAAGGTTTAAAAGTGGAAAATTAACAGTGAATAAATATATGGTGAAAAATAGTATTAAGTATGAATTACAGAATAAGATATACTGAACACTGGAAAGTGATGATGACATTATTATTTAAGAAAAGATGTTTAAGGGATTTAAGTTTAATTATAACCGATAGTAATTAAAAGGGAGGATCCCAGGAAAGAATAAATTGAAGGTGTTAACATGGAGAGAATGTAAAGATTGTTTAAAAATTAAGAAATTAAAGACAAATCAAAAACACCCATGTTATAAGGGATAGTTATAAATTTCATAAAAGTGATGTTGTTTATCACAATAAAAATAATATGTATTGTAAACAAAAAATTAGCAAATAATAAGTTGGAAGGAAGTGATAATATTTCTCATTCAAAATAATAACCCTAATAACTTATAAAGAACTGTTCGTTTTAATGTTATGAATAGGATATGGCTGAAAGAAACTTGCAGTCCATAAGCCTAATTGTTATGTTTTAAATATTAAGATAGAGAAAGCAATATTGACATGTAATCAAAACACCAACAGACTCAAAATACAACACAACCAATAATAATAACGAAGTAAAGCCCATTAGGCTGAAACAAAATGTGATTTAAATGAAATAAGTCAAATAACATAATGGCTACTCAGGCCTATGAAAGGGCATAACTGCCAGAACCAAACAACTAAAAATTATAACAAATTAACAAAGAATTTAGCAAATCTGAGGTGAAGGATTCACCAAGAATAAATTGTAAATCATTTGTAAAACAAAATATTATAATAAGCATTTGTATACAAAAAGAAATGTAATTAACAAGCATTAACATAACTGTAAAAACATAAAATCTAAAATTACCCAAACTTGTGGGGTATCAAAATAATCTATGAAAGGAAATAAATTCTATAGTGACAATATTTAATAACCAGGAAGGAAGATAGAGGAAAAACAGCAATCAGAAGATATACGAAGAATTCGAATTTTGATAACAATACATCATCTCAAAATCAACCAATCAAAATCATGCAGTTGCCATGGAAACGGCAGTTGAAGAGGATTACCGATAAATACCGTTAGAAAGAAGTGAAGCATCATTGAGAGAATACAGAAGCCAATGTTGGGAAGAACGATTTTCTGTTAAAATAATGTAAAAAAGTAATTAATGTTCTTAACCATGACAGCATAAGAAGCAGACGACAATTTATAGCAGCCAACTCGAGATCCAAGGCAATTAAACGGAAAATTACCCGAAAAGAACATCCAGATACATTATGAAAAAGATGCCCAACCCATTGAAGCCCCAAAATTAATGAAAACAGAACTTATTGCAGCCAAATCCTACCCGATCAAACGAACGAAGACACCGAGTCATGCTGAGGTGTTAAGTACAATTAAATTACTTATTTTCCAAAACCCTGATCACTCTAAATTTTACTAAAGGTAAATTAATCTCACTATAAACAAATATTTCTCTTTCACAGATTATTTAAGTAAAATGAAACTTGCTAAAAACTTGTTAACGTTAAATATAACCTATTAGTTAAACACGAACTTACAAAACACATTTAACGACACCACAGAACAGATTGTAACATCACACATTATTATTTATGTATACGTAGAATAAGGTAATATATTTTTATTGTAACCATAGGAATTCTTTAGCTCATAGTCACAAGAATCCACGATTTTGGAAACAAAAATAATTGTAATACTTCAATGTACACAGCCATACAGAAGATAGTTGTTTCCTTGATCGATTCATCAAGCCCAGAGGACAAGAGTTCATGTAATCAGTCGGTGCAAATTTTATCATTATATAGTTGTCAATTTGAATATTTGAATTATCACCTATTAAAAATCACTATTACAGGGAGTAACCGTCGTTATTATTTCATAGGGAGTTCTTTATATATTACTAGTGTTTACTTAAGAATAGATTTGATGAGAAGCGAACAAGTTGTCATTTGCGTAACAGCATCGACAATTCAGACGGCTGTGCGAGCGGGAATTATTTGAATGCCCGACCGTCACCGCTGATAACTCATCAGACAATAATTTTAGTTGTTTTATATAACGACTTGGCGCTACCCGGGATTAACACACCCCTATAAACAACAGGTTAAGGTTACTGCCGTGTTATACAGGTGATTACCGGAACGCTACGGACATCGTTAGCCGCGAACATTAACGTAACGACCCCGGTGCGAGACGAACGCACTCATCATTATTACACATACAAAATTGGTGTACATTTTACAGGTACGCACAAATTAATATCGTTACAGATTGGCGACCAACCGGTGAGGCTTTAAAAGAAGGCCAACGGCGACTATGAAGAGACATTCCATGGTTACCAGAAAGGACACTCAGAAAGGAATTGAAGGTGAAGGTCAACCAGAAGAGATGGAAGAAATCGAAGAAATGATCGGGGAGCTATTCGAAGAGGATAATCAAGAAAACCAACCAGAAAATCCAACTCAACCAGAACCGGAAGGGGGAGTAATGGTCGGTGACCAACCAGACAAAACAACCGAAGGGGCAAGGATGGAGAACATGATGAGGATGATGATGGAACAAATGAACAAAAACCAGGGGAAGACTGATGAAAATTTTAAAAAACAAAAGGAAGAACTGAATACAAAATTAGAATCATTGCAAGAGGGAAGGAGAGAAGACAGGGAGTTCCTGAATGACAAGCTGGACAGAAACAGTGAAGAATTGAAGAAGCAAATCAATGAGAACATGGAACTCCTAAATAATAAAATGGAGAACAACCATGAAGCCCTGATGAGAAGCCAAGAAACATTAGAAAAGAAGAGTGAGGAGCTGAAGAGGCAGATAAAAAAGGATTTTGAAATAGTAAATAACAATATTGAAAATAATCAGGTGACATTCCTACAACAAATAAAGGAAAACGGTGAGAGAAACAGAGAAGAATTCAGGTTCATACTAATAGGATTTCGGGAAGAAATCAAGCAGACGAGAACGGGGATGAACAAGAGATGGGAAGAAACAAGTTATCCGGTAGATCAACTGAATGAAACAGTAGATAGTGATTTCAAACCAGTGAATGAAACACCAGACACCACTTCTGAAGGTAGTAAGGAGATGTAAATTGTAGAAGAATCAAGTGTATTGTTTTCTGAAAATCAAGGTAACAATAACACTGAGAAAATCAAGCACATAAAAACCAACAACAGAAGAGGAAGAAAGAAGAACCGAATAATTAATAAAATTAAGAAAACAGAGGAATTGGGAAGAGTGTATAAAAAGAAACCAGTAAAAACCAGAGAAGAATTAGAAATGATGAAGAGCGGACTCATTGACGTGTTTAATTTGCCCCTTACCTACCAAAGCAAATTAATGAAGTATAAAGATTGTAGGAGGACCTCAACAGCAATTATAGAGGGAATTCACAGCAAGCTAGCGGAGGAAAACTTCAGCAAAACAATACATAAATGGAAGATACAAGAAATAGAAAGGACCCACAACAAAATAGTGTGTCACAAATTACAAAGGTTTCTAAAACACAGGAATCCACCAGCATTGGAAATGCAAAATAAAAATTTAATAATGACATTAACAAAGGAATTACCATTAACTCCTCTGATTAATAAACCACCTCATAAAGTGAACAATGTAGACATGGATAGAGGGGAACCCATGGTAGTAGAAGAAGTGCTATACCAGGTAGCAGAGAATTACTTCATAAGGACGGAGAAGGTAATACACACCAGAGCGATCCGAATACAAAGGGAAGAGAAGGCTGAAAATATACTGCAGGTCAATAATGTTGAAGGAGTTAGATCCGGAAGTAACCAACCAGAAGAAGAAGACTACGACTGGATACCTTTCAGCAGTGATCCAGCATAGAATTTCCGCATAGCGTATAATAAACGCAACCCGCCAGAACTTTGGATTCCATCAAGAAGTAATTGGAACCAATCAATCGATGGAACGCATAATAAACCATGATTTATAAATTATATATCATCCAGAATAAAGGTTTAACCAACTAACCTTTGAAGGAGTAGAGAAGCAGAACATCAAAGTGTAGAATAATAAAGGAGAAGGCTTGAATAAGGAATGGAATTAATAAAATTGACTATGTAATAAGTATACAACTATGTATAAACCCAATATACTCTCAAACTCTAATACTCCTATATTAATTGCAACAAGTGAAATTATATATTATCCAGAATAAATGTTAACCATCTGACATTTGAAGGAGTAGAGGAGAAAGCCCACAAAGAGTGAAATATACAAGAGAAGGCAATAACAAGGAAAGAAAAGGAGAAGTCAACTTACAAAAAAGTATAAAAAACATGGTCCTATATAGAGTAATAGTGTATAAACTTATGTATAATAATATGAATGACCATATGTCATCACGAAGGACAATGGAAACAATACTTATGAGATAAGTAATATAACCACCAAGAAAGTAAAAGGAGTTTACAACCAAGCTTCAATAAAGAAATTCTATGAAGAAAACTAAATTACTATAAATAAAATAAACAAATGCCAAAATTCAAAAATTATGTGAGCACAACTTGCAACAACATTTCGATAACTTATGAGGCCTAAAATAAAAAAAATATATATATAAAAACTAAGGAATAAGTTACATAAATTCCTACTAAGTGAAATCAACTTACAGTCTATTAAAAAGTTGATATATGAAGTATATAAAATAATTAAACAAAAAGTACCAAAAAAGGAATACGCTACAAAAATTCCTATAAAGTAAGAGAATTAACTTACAAAGAATTATCAAAAATGATATTTAATACAAAATAAAATAAACAAAAATAAAATCAAGCTAAAAACTGATAAGATAAATACCTGAAATAATAATGAATTCAATGTATTCTACGACAAAAAAAAAAAAAAAAATCTGAACTGGTACAAAGAAAAAGAGAAGTTATGTATAAAACAAATATACAAGCTATGGCTAAAGCAGAATATTGCTAAATAATTAAGAAAAGAATACAAATGTCTAAGATAATTAAAATGATCACTAGAAGAATAGAAAACAAAATAATGAAAGGTTAGATATGATGAAATTAACATATGAATAAATAAAAAACAATCAACTGTATGAGCAAATGACAGTATATAGCAAAGGTACAGCGGAAGGAAGAATGAGTAAAAGGCCAAAGTGATCTAAAAACAAACCACAAGGTGGACAATCCCAAAATATATTATAATTATTATTAAGTCACAAGTTGACAAAAAAGGTATTTAAGATTGACTGTTGAAAAGTCCAGCAATCAAATAAACTGAGCAGAGATGATGTTCCTCTGGTCTCAGAAAAATGAGTAGTAATGGAAGAAACCAGCTACTAAAAAGTTAGGGAAAAAATTGTGTATAAGGGAGAACACACCAATGGAAATACATAAAAACAGATCCAAATAAAATGGAATGAATTAAGTAAGAAGAGATATAAAGAATGGAGAAACAAACCAGAAAGAAAAGGAAAAAGATTATATATAACTGATAATTTCATAAAAAACTATGCTAGTGTTTTATCAAAATGATCAATTTTCAAGGAGAGGCATTATGTTACAATACAAATAAGCCAACCCAATACCAGGGATGAACAAAACAATATTGAATCTAAAATAATACTTCATGTTAAATAAAAATAATTAATTTAAATAAAATATAAGAACTATGACTCGACAAACGACGACTTTGACCTAACCCAAGTGATTGACCCAACAAAAGGAAAGAAATGAAGAAGGGATCCACGAAGAGTAAACAAGAATGTAACCAAACCAAAGGAAAAAAAGGAAAAAATCCAAAACCCAAACAAAAATGAAACAAGTTCATGGAATTAAACGACCCAATGTAACACGTCGAAATGTACCCAAAGGAGAGGATGGAAAAACCAAAGTATTAACCAAATACGATGAAAATGAAGAAGGAGGGAAATAGATAGAAATGAAAACCAATAATGATACACAAACAAGTAATAAAGCATAGGAGAAGGAGAAATAATGCACTCAAGAATAACATTGGAACCAAACCAATAATTCCTCTATGAGAAAGGAAAAAGTAACTGTTATTACCCATTAATGGACAAAATGATTTAGGGAAGGAACCCTATTAACAAAGGTTAAAGATTAAAATGACAAAAAAGCAAACTAAACCCCAATTGAGAATTAGATGTAAAAATAGTATTGTAAGAACATAAAATTGTTAATAGTATTAAGGATATATTGTAATGAAAGAGAAATAAGTATAGGGATTACCCACTAAAAAAAACACATAGTATAAACAGTGATACAGTGCAATAGTGTATGTGTAAAAACCCCAAAGTGAAGTGATAAGGAAGGTACGCTAATTAAATTATAATTAACTATAGATAATTTAAAAGTGAAGGTGAGGTATAAATGGGAATAGTGTAAGATATAGAATATAACTATTATAAGAAATAGTGAATAATAAAGAAAATAGACACTTAATAAATCTGTAAAAAACACTAAAGGTTTAAAAGTGGAAAATTAACAGTGAATAAATATATGGTGAAAAATAGTATTAAGTATGAATTACAGAATAAGATATACTGAACACTGGAAAGTGATGATGACATTATTATTTAAGAAAAGATGTTTAAGGGATTTAAGTTTAATTATAACCGATAGTAATTAAAAGGGAGGATCCCAGGAAAGAATAAATTGAAGGTGTTAACATGGAGAGAATGTAAAGATTGTTTAAAAATTAAGAAATTAAAGACAAATCAAAAACACCCATGTTATAAGGGATAGTTATAAATTTCATAAAAGTGATGTTGTTTATCACAATAAAAATAATATGTATTGTAAACAAAAAATTAGCAAATAATAAGTTGGAAGGAAGTGATAATATTTCTCATTCAAAATAATAACCCTAATAACTTATAAAGAACTGTTCGTTTTAATGTTATGAATAGGATATGGCTGAAAGAAACTTGCAGTCCATAAGCCTAATTGTTATGTTTTAAATATTAAGATAGAGAAAGCAATATTGACATGTAATCAAAACACCAACAGACTCAAAATACAACACAACCAATAATAATAACGAAGTAAAGCCCATTAGGCTGAAACAAAATGTGATTTAAATGAAATAAGTCAAATAACATAATGGCTACTCAGGCCTATGAAAGGGCATAACTGCCAGAACCAAACAACTAAAAATTATAACAAATTAACAAAGAATTTAGCAAATCTGAGGTGAAGGATTCACCAAGAATAAATTGTAAATCATTTGTAAAACAAAATATTATAATAAGCATTTGTATACAAAAAGAAATGTAATTAACAAGCATTAACATAACTGTAAAAACATAAAATCTAAAATTACCCAAACTTGTGGGGTATCAAAATAATCTATGAAAGGAAATAAATTCTATAGTGACAATATTTAATAACCAGGAAGGAAGATAGAGGAAAAACAGCAATCAGAAGATATACGAAGAATTCGAATTTTGATAACAATACATCATCTCAAAATCAACCAATCGAAATCATGCAGTTGCCATGGAAACAGCAGTTGAAGAGGATTACCGATGAATACCGTTAGAAAGAAGTGAAGCGTCATTGAGAGAATACAGAAGCCAATGTTGGGAAGAACGATTTTCTGTTAAAATAATGTAAAAAAGTAATTAAAGTTCTTAACCATGACAGCATAAGAAGCAGACGACCATTTATAGCAGCCAACTCGAGATCCAAGGCAATTAAACGGAAAATTACCCGAAAAGAACATCCAGATACATTATGAAAAAGATGCCCAACCCATTGAAGCCCCAAAATTAATGAAAACAGAACTTATTGCAGCCAAATCCTACCCGATCAAACGAACGAAGACACCGAGTCATGCTGAGGTGTTAAGTACAATTAAATTACTTATTTTCCAAAACCCTGATCACTCTAAATTTTACTAAAGGTAAATTAATCTCACTATAAACAAATATTTCTCTTTCACAGATTATTTAAGTAAAATGAAACTTGCTAAAAACTTGTTAACGTTAAATATAACCTATTAGTTAAACACGAACTTACAAAACACATTTAACGACACCACAGAACAGATTGTAACATCACACATTATTATTTATGTATACGTAGAATAAGGTAATATATTTTTATTGTAACCATAGGAATTCTTTAGCTCATAGTCACAAGAATCCACGATTTTGGAAACAAAAATAATTGTAATACTTCAATGTACACAGCCATACAGAAGATAGTTGTTTCCTTGATCGATTCATCAAGCCCAGAGGACAAGAGTTCATGTAATCAGTCGGTGCAAATTTTATCATTATATAGTTGTCAATTTGAATATTTGAATTATCACCTATTAAAAATCACTATTACAGGGAGTAACCGTCGTTATTATTTCATAGGGAGTTCTTTATATATTACTAGTGTTTACTTAAGAATAGATTTGATGAGAAGCGAACAAGTTGTCATTTGCGTAACAGCATCGACAATTCAGACGGCTGTGCGAGCGGGAATTATTTGAATGCCCGACCGTCACCGCTGATAACTCATCAGACAATAATTTTAGTTGTTTTATATAACGACTTGGCGCTACCCGGGATTAACACACCCCTATAAACAACAGGTTAAGGTTACTGCCGTGTTATACAGGTGATTACCGGAACGCTACGGACATCGTTAGCCGCGAACATTAACGTAACGACCCCGGTGCGAGACGAACGCACTCATCATTATTACACATACAAAATTGGTGTACATTTTACAGGTACGCACAAATTAATATCGTTACAGATTGGCGACCAACCGGTGAGGCTTTAAAAGAAGGCCAACGGCGACTATGAAGAGACATTCCATGGTTACCAGAAAGGACACTCAGAAAGGAATTGAAGGTGAAGGTCAACCAGAAGAGATGGAAGAAATCGAAGAAATGATCGGGGAGCTATTCGAAGAGGATAATCAAGAAAACCAACCAGAAAATCCAACTCAACCAGAACCGGAAGGGGGAGTAATGGTCGGTGACCAACCAGACAAAACAACCGAAGGGGCAAGGATGGAGAACATGATGAGGATGATGATGGAACAAATGAACAAAAACCAGGGGAAGACTGATGAAAATTTTAAAAAACAAAAGGAAGAACTGAATACAAAATTAGAATCATTGCAAGAGGGAAGGAGAGAAGACAGGGAGTTCCTGAATGACAAGCTGGACAGAAACAGTGAAGAATTGAAGAAGCAAATCAATGAGAACATGGAACTCCTAAATAATAAAATGGAGAACAACCATGAAGCCCTGATGAGAAGCCAAGAAACATTAGAAAAGAAGAGTGAGGAGCTGAAGAGGCAGATAAAAAAGGATTTTGAAATAGTAAATAACAATATTGAAAATAATCAGGTGACATTCCTACAACAAATAAAGGAAAACGGTGAGAGAAACAGAGAAGAATTCAGGTTCATACTAATAGGATTTCGGGAAGAAATCAAGCAGACGAGAACGGGGATGAACAAGAGATGGGAAGAAACAAGTTATCCGGTAGATCAACTGAATGAAACAGTAGATAGTGATTTCAAACCAGTGAATGAAACACCAGACACCACTTCTGAAGGTAGTAAGGAGATGTAAATTGTAGAAGAATCAAGTGTATTGTTTTCTGAAAATCAAGGTAACAATAACACTGAGAAAATCAAGCACATAAAAACCAACAACAGAAGAGGAAGAAAGAAGAACCGAATAATTAATAAAATTAAGAAAACAGAGGAATTGGGAAGAGTGTATAAAAAGAAACCAGTAAAAACCAGAGAAGAATTAGAAATGATGAAGAGCGGACTCATTGACGTGTTTAATTTGCCCCTTACCTACCAAAGCAAATTAATGAAGTATAAAGATTGTAGGAGGACCTCAACAGCAATTATAGAGGGAATTCACAGCAAGCTAGCGGAGGAAAACTTCAGCAAAACAATACATAAATGGAAGATACAAGAAATAGAAAGGACCCACAACAAAATAGTGTGTCACAAATTACAAAGGTTTCTAAAACACAGGAATCCACCAGCATTGGAAATGCAAAATAAAAATTTAATAATGACATTAACAAAGGAATTACCATTAACTCCTCTGATTAATAAACCACCTCATAAAGTGAACAATGTAGACATGGATAGAGGGGAACCCATGGTAGTAGAAGAAGTGCTATACCAGGTAGCAGAGAATTACTTCATAAGGACGGAGAAGGTAATACACACCAGAGCGATCCGAATACAAAGGGAAGAGAAGGCTGAAAATATACAGCAGGTCAATAATGTTGAAGGAGTTAGATCCGGAAGTAACCAACCAGAAGAAGAAGACTACGACTGGATACCTTTCAGCAGTGATCCAGCATAGAATTTCCGCATAGCGTATAATAAACGCAACCCGCCAGAACTTTGGATTCCATCAAGAAGTAATTGGAACCAATCAATCGATGGAACGCATAATAAACCATGATTTATAAATTATATATCATCCAGAATAAAGGTTTAACCAACTAACCTTTGAAGGAGTAGAGAAGCAGAACATCAAAGTGTAGAATAATAAAGGAGAAGGCTTGAATAAGGAATGGAATTAATAAAATTGACTATGTAATAAGTATACAACTATGTATAAACCCAATATACTCTCAAACTCTAATACTCCTATATTAATTGCAACAAGTGAAATTATATATTATCCAGAATAAATGTTAACCATCTGACATTTGAAGGAGTAGAGGAGAAAGCCCACAAAGAGTGAAATATACAAGAGAAGGCAATAACAAGGAAAGAAAAGGAGAAGTCAACTTACAAAAAAGTATAAAAAACATGGTCCTATATAGAGTAATAGTGTATAAACTTATGTATAATAATATGAATGACCATATGTCATCACGAAGGACAATGGAAACAATACTTATGAGATAAGTAATATAACCACCAAGAAAGTAAAAGGAGTTTACAACCAAGCTTCAATAAAGAAATTCTATGAAGAAAACTAAATTACTATAAATAAAATAAACAAATGCCAAAATTCAAAAATTATGTGAGCACAACTTGCAACAACATTTCGATAACTTATGAGGCCTAAAATAAAAAAAAATATATATATAAAAACTAAGGAATAAGTTACATAAATTCCTACTAAGTGAAATCAACTTACAGTCTATTAAAAAGTTGATATATGAAGTATATAAAATAATTAAACAAAAAGTACCAAAAAAGGAATACGCTACAAAAATTCCTATAAAGTAAGAGAATTAACTTACAAAGAATTATCAACAATGATATTTAATACAAAATAAAATAAACAAAAATAAAATCAAGCTAAAAACTGATAAGATAAATACCTGAAATAATAATGAATTCAATGTATTCTACGACAAAAAAAAAAAAATCTGAACTGGTACAAAGAAAAAGAGAAGTTATGTATAAAACAAATATACAAGCTATGGCTAAAGCAGAATATTGCTAAATAATTAAGAAAAGAATACAAATGTCTAAGATAATTAAAATGATCACTAGAAGAATAGAAAACAAAATAATGAAAGGTTAGATATGATGAAATTAACATATGAATAAATAAAAAACAATCAACTGTATGAGCAAATGACAGTATATAGCAAAGGTACAGCGGAAGGAAGAATGAGTAAAAGGCCAAAGTGATCTAAAAACAAACCACAAGGTGGACAATCCCAAAATATATTATAATTATTATTAAGTCACAAGTTGACAAAAAAGGTATTTAAGATTGACTGTTGAAAAGTCCAGCAATCAAATAAACTGAGCAGAGATGATGTTCCTCTGGTCTCAGAAAAATGAGTAGTAATGGAAGAAACCAGCTACTAAAAAGTTAGGGAAAAAATTGTGTATAAGGGAGAACACACCAATGGAAATACATAAAAACAGATCCAAATAAAATGGAATGAATTAAGTAAGAAGAGATATAAAGAATGGAGAAACAAACCAGAAAGAAAAGGAAAAAGATTATATATAACTGATAATTTCATAAAAAACTATGCTAGTGTTTTATCAAAATGATCAATTTTCAAGGAGAGGCATTATGTTACAATACAAATAAGCCAACCCAATACCAGGGATGAACAAAACAATATTGAATCTAAAATAATACTTCATGTTAAATAAAAATAATTAATTTAAATAAAATATAAGAACTATGACTCGACAAACGACGACTTTGACCTAACCCAAGTGATTGACCCAACAAAAGGAAAGAAATGAAGAAGGGATCCACGAAGAGTAAACAAGAATGTAACCAAACCAAAGGAAAAAAAGGAAAAAATCCAAAACCCAAACAAAAATGAAACAAGTTCATGGAATTAAACGACCCAATGTAACACGTCGAAATGTACCCAAAGGAGAGGATGGAAAAACCAAAGTATTAACCAAATACGATGAAAATGAAGAAGGAGGGAAATAGATAGAAATGAAAACCAATAATGATACACAAACAAGTAATAAAGCATAGGAGAAGGAGAAATAATGCACTCAAGAATAACATTGGAACCAAACCAATAATTCCTCTATGAGAAAGGAAAAAGTAACTGTTATTACCCATTAATGGACAAAATGATTTAGGGAAGGAACCCTATTAACAAAGGTTAAAGATTAAAATGACAAAAAAGCAAACTAAACCCCAATTGAGAATTAGATGTAAAAATAGTATTGTAAGAACATAAAATTGTTAATAGTATTAAGGATATATTGTAATGAAAGAGAAATAAGTATAGGGATTACCCACTAAAAAAAACACATAGTATAAACAGTGATACAGTGCAATAGTGTATGTGTAAAAACCCCAAAGTGAAGTGATAAGGAAGGTACGCTAATTAAATTATAATTAACTATAGATAATTTAAAAGTGAAGGTGAGGTATAAATGGGAATAGTGTAAGATATAGAATATAACTATTATAAGAAATAGTGAATAATAAAGAAAATAGACACTTAATAAATCTGTAAAAAACACTAAAGGTTTAAAAGTGGAAAATTAACAGTGAATAAATATATGGTGAAAAATAGTATTAAGTATGAATTACAGAATAAGATATACTGAACACTGGAAAGTGATGATGACATTATTATTTAAGAAAAGATGTTTAAGGGATTTAAGTTTAATTATAACCGATAGTAATTAAAAGGGAGGATCCCAGGAAAGAATAAATTGAAGGTGTTAACATGGAGAGAATGTAAAGATTGTTTAAAAATTAAGAAATTAAAGACAAATCAAAAACACCCATGTTATAAGGGATAGTTATAAATTTCATAAAAGTGATGTTGTTTATCACAATAAAAATAATATGTATTGTAAACAAAAAATTAGCAAATAATAAGTTGGAAGGAAGTGATAATATTTCTCATTCAAAATAATAACCCTAATAACTTATAAAGAACTGTTCGTTTTAATGTTATGAATAGGATATGGCTGAAAGAAACTTGCAGTCCATAAGCCTAATTGTTATGTTTTAAATATTAAGATAGAGAAAGCAATATTGACATGTAATCAAAACACCAACAGACTCAAAATACAACACAACCAATAATAATAACGAAGTAAAGCCCATTAGGCTGAAACAAAATGTGATTTAAATGAAATAAGTCAAATAACATAATGGCTACTCAGGCCTATGAAAGGGCATAACTGCCAGAACCAAACAACTAAAAATTATAACAAATTAACAAAGAATTTAGCAAATCTGAGGTGAAGGATTCACCAAGAATAAATTGTAAATCATTTGTAAAACAAAATATTATAATAAGCATTTGTATACAAAAAGAAATGTAATTAACAAGCATTAACATAACTGTAAAAAAATAAAATCTAAAATTACCCAAACTTGTGGGGTATCAAAATAATCTATGAAAGGAAATAAATTCTATAGTGACAATATTTAATAACCAGGAAGGAAGATAGAGGAAAAACAGCAATCAGAAGATATACGAAGAATTCGAATTTTGATAACAATACATCATCTCAAAATCAACCAATCGAAATCATGCAGTTGCCATGGAAACAGCAGTTGAAGAGGATTACCGATGAATACCGTTAGAAAGAAGTGAAGCGTCATTGAGAGAATACAGAAGCCAATGTTGGGAAGAACGATTTTCTGTTAAAATAATGTAAAAAAGTAATTAAAGTTCTTAACCATGACAGCATAAGAAGCAGACGACCATTTATAGCAGCCAACTCGAGATCCAAGGCAATTAAACGGAAAATTACCCGAAAAGAACATCCAGATACATTATGAAAAAGATGCCCAACCCATTGAAGCCCCAAAATTAATGAAAACAGAACTTATTGCAGCCAAATCCTACCCGATCAAACGAACGAAGACACCGAGTCATGCTGAGGTGTTAAGTACAATTAAATTACTTATTTTCCAAAACCCTGATCACTCTAAATTTTACTAAAGGTAAATTAATCTCACTATAAACAAATATTTCTCTTTCACAGATTATTTAAGTAAAATGAAACTTGCTAAAAACTTGTTAACGTTAAATATAACCTATTAGTTAAACACGAACTTACAAAACACATTTAACGACACCACAGAACAGATTGTAACATCACACATTATTATTTATGTATACGTAGAATAAGGTAATATATTTTTATTGTAACCATAGGAATTCTTTAGCTCATAGTCACAAGAATCCACGATTTTGGAAACAAAAATAATTGTAATACTTCAATGTACACAGCCATACAGAAGATAGTTGTTTCCTTGATCGATTCATCAAGCCCAGAGGACAAGAGTTCATGTAATCAGTCGGTGCAAATTTTATCATTATATAGTTGTCAATTTGAATATTTGAATTATCACCTATTAAAAATCACTATTACAGGGAGTAACCGTCGTTATTATTTCATAGGGAGTTCTTTATATATTACTAGTGTTTACTTAAGAATAGATTTGATGAGAAGCGAACAAGTTGTCATTTGCGTAACAGCATCGACAATTCAGACGGCTGTGCGAGCGGGAATTATTTGAATGCCCGACCGTCACCACTGATAACTCATCAGACAATAATTTTAGTTGTTTTATATAACGACTTGGCGCTACCCGGGATTAACACACCCCTATAAACAACAGGTTAAGGTTACTGCCGTGTTATACAGGTGATTACCGGAACGCTACGGACATCGTTAGCCGCGAACATTAACGTAACGACCCCGGTGCGAGACGAACGCACTCATCATTATTACACATACAAAATTGGTGTACATTTTACAGGTACGCACAAATTAATATCGTTACAGATTGGCGACCAACCGGTGAGGCTTTAAAAGAAGGCCAACGGCGACTATGAAGAGACATTCCATGGTTACCAGAAAGGACACTCAGAAAGGAATTGAAGGTGAAGGTCAACCAGAAGAGATGGAAGAAATCGAAGAAATGATCGGGGAGCTATTCGAAGAGGATAATCAAGAAAACCAACCAGAAAATCCAACTCAACCAGAACCGGAAGGGGGAGTAATGGTCGGTGACCAACCAGACAAAACAACCGAAGGGGCAAGGATGGAGAACATGATGAGGATGATGATGGAACAAATGAACAAAAACCAGGGGAAGACTGATGAAAATTTTAAAAAACAAAAGGAAGAACTGAATACAAAATTAGAATCATTGCAAGAGGGAAGGAGAGAAGACAGGGAGTTCCTGAATGACAAGCTGGACAGAAACAGTGAAGAATTGAAGAAGCAAATCAATGAGAACATGGAACTCCTAAATAATAAAATGGAGAACAACCATGAAGCCCTGATGAGAAGCCAAGAAACATTAGAAAAGAAGAGTGAGGAGCTGAAGAGGCAGATAAAAAAGGATTTTGAAATAGTAAATAACAATATTGAAAATAATCAGGTGACATTCCTACAACAAATAAAGGAAAACGGTGAGAGAAACAGAGAAGAATTCAGGTTCATACTAATAGGATTTCGGGAAGAAATCAAGCAGACGAGAACGGGGATGAACAAGAGATGGGAAGAAACAAGTTATCCGGTAGATCAACTGAATGAAACAGTAGATAGTGATTTCAAACCAGTGAATGAAACACCAGACACCACTTCTGAAGGTAGTAAGGAGATGGAAATTGTAGAAGAATCAAGTGTATTGTTTTCTGAAAATCAAGGTAACAATAACACTGAGAAAATCAAGCACATAAAAACCAACAACAGAAGAGGAAGAAAGAAGAACCGAATAATTAATAAAATTAAGAAAACAGAGGAATTGGGAAGAGTGTATAAAAAGAAACCAGTAAAAACCAGAGAAGAATTAGAAATGATGAAGAGCGGACTCATTGACGTGTTTAATTTGCCCCTTACCTACCAAAGCAAATTAATGAAGTATAAAGATTGTAGGAGGACCTCAACAGCAATTATAGAGGGAATTCACAGCAAGCTAGCGGAGGAAAACTTCAGCAAAACAATACATAAATGGAAGATACAAGAAATAGAAAGGACCCACAACAAAATAGTGTGTCACAAATTACAAAGGTTTCTAAAACACAGGAATCCACCAGCATTGGAAATGCAAAATAAAAATTTAATAATGACATTAACAAAGGAATTACCATTAACTCCTCTGATTAATAAACCACCTCATAAAGTGAACAATGTAGACATGGATAGAGGGGAACCCATGGTAGTAGAAGAAGTGCTATACCAGGTAGTAGAGAATTACTTCATAAGGACGGAGAAGGTAATACACACCAGAGCGATCCGAATACAAAGGGAAGAGAAGGCTGAAAATATACTGCAGGTCAATAATGTTGAAGGAGTTAGATCCGGAAGTAACCAACCAGAAGAAGAAGACTACGACTGGATACCTTTCAGCAGTGATCCAGCATAGAATTTCCGCATAGCGTATAATAAACGCAACCCGCCAGAACTTTGGATTCCATCAAGAAGTAATTGGAACCAATCAATCGATGGAACGCATAATAAACCATGATTTATAAATTATATATCATCCAGAATAAAGGTTTAACCAACTAACCTTTGAAGGAGTAGAGAAGCAGAACATCAAAGTGTAGAATAATAAAGGAGAAGGCTTGAATAAGGAATGGAATTAATAAAATTGACTATGTAATAAGTATACAACTATGTATAAACCCAATATACTCTCAAACTCTAATACTCCTATATTAATTGCAACAAGTGAAATTATATATTATCCAGAATAAATGTTAACCATCTGACATTTGAAGGAGTAGAGGAGAAAGCCCACAAAGAGTGAAATATACAAGAGAAGGCAATAACAAGGAAAGAAAAGGAGAAGTCAACTTACAAAAAAGTATAAAAAACATGGTCCTATATAGAGTAATAGTGTATAAACTTATGTATAATAATATGAATGACCATATGTCATCACGAAGGACAATGGAAACAATACTTATGAGATAAGTAATATAACCACCAAGAAAGTAAAAGGAGTTTACAACCAAGCTTCAATAAAGAAATTCTATGAAGAAAACTAAATTACTATAAATAAAATAAACAAATGCCAAAATTCAAAAATTATGTGAGCACAACTTGCAACAACATTTCGATAACTTATGAGGCCTAAAATAAAAAAAATATATATATAAAAACTAAGGAATAAGTTACATAAATTCCTACTAAGTGAAATCAACTTACAGTCTATTAAAAAGTTGATATATGAAGTATATAAAATAATTAAACAAAAAGTACCAAAAAAGGAATACGCTACAAAAATTCCTATAAAGTAAGAGAATTAACTTACAAAGAATTATCAACAATGATATTTAATACAAAATAAAATAAACAAAAATAAAATCAAGCTAAAAACTGATAAGATAAATACCTGAAATAATAATGAATTCAATGTATTCTACGACAAAAAAAAAAAATCTGAACTGGTACAAAGAAAAAGAGAAGTTATGTATAAAACAAATATACAAGCTATGGCTAAAGCAGAATATTGCTAAATAATTAAGAAAAGAATACAAATGTCTAAGATAATTAAAATGATCACTAGAAGAATAGAAAACAAAATAATGAAAGGTTAGATATGATGAAATTAACATATGAATAAATAAAAAACAATCAACTGTATGAGCAAATGACAGTATATAGCAAAGGTACAGCGGAAGGAAGAATGAGTAAAAGGCCAAAGTGATCTAAAAACAAACCACAAGGTGGACAATCCCAAAATATATTATAATTATTATTAAGTCACAAGTTGACAAAAAAGGTATTTAAGATTGACTGTTGAAAAGTCCAGCAATCAAATAAACTGAGCAGAGATGATGTTCCTCTGGTCTCAGAAAAATGAGTAGTAATGGAAGAAACCAGCTACTAAAAAGTTAGGGAAAAAATTGTGTATAAGGGAGAACATACCAATGGAAATACATAAAAACAGATCCAAATAAAATGGAATGAATTAAGTAAGAAGAGATATAAAGAATGGAGAAACAAACCAGAAAGAAAAGGAAAAAGATTATATATAACTGATAATTTCATAAAAAACTATGCTAGTGTTTTATCAAAATGATCAATTTTCAAGGAGAGGCATTATGTTACAATACAAATAAGCCAACCCAATACCAGGGATGAACAAAACAATATTGAATCTAAAATAATACTTCATGTTAAATAAAAATAATTAATTTAAATAAAATATAAGAACTATGACTCGACAAACGACGACTTTGACCTAACCCAAGTGATTGACCCAACAAAAGGAAAGAAATGAAGAAGGGATCCACGAAGAGTAAACAAGAATGTAACCAAACCAAAGGAAAAAATCCAAAACCCAAACAAAAATGAAACAAGTTCATGGAATTAAACGACCCAATGTAACACGTCGAAATGTACCCAAAGGAGAGGATGGAAAAACCAAAGTATTAACCAAATACGATGAAAATGAAGAAGGAGGGAAATAGATAGAAATGAAAACCAATAATGATACACAAACAAGTAATAAAGCATAGGAGAAGGAGAAATAATGCACTCAAGAATAACATTGGAACCAAACCAATAATTCCTCTATGAGAAAGGAAAAAGTAACTGTTATTACCCATTAATGGACAAAATGATTTAGGGAAGGAACCCTATTAACAAAGGTTAAAGATTAAAATGACAAAAAAGCAAACTAAACCCCAATTGAGAATTAGATGTAAAAATAGTATTGTAAGAACATAAAATTGTTAATAGTATTAAGGATATATTGTAATGAAAGAGAAATAAGTATAGGGATTACCCACTAAAAAAAACACATAGTATAAACAGTGATACAGTGCAATAGTGTATGTGTAAAAACCCCAAAGTGAAGTGATAAGGAAGGTACGCTAATTAAATTATAATTAACTATAGATAATTTAAAAGTGAAGGTGAGGTATAAATGGGAATAGTGAAAGATATAGAATATAACTATTATAAGAAATAGTGAATAATAAAGAAAATAGACACTTAATAAATCTGTAAAAAACACTAAAGGTTTAAAAGTGGAAAATTAACAGTGAATAAATATATGGTGAAAAATAGTATTAAGTATGAATTACAGAATAAGATATACTGAACACTGGAAAGTGATGATGACATTATTATTTAAGAAAAGATGTTTAAGGGATTTAAGTTTAATTATAACCGATAGTAATTAAAAGGGAGGATCCCAGGAAAGAATAAATTGAAGGTGTTAACATGGAGAGAATGTAAAGATTGTTTAAAAATTAAGAAATTAAAGACAAATCAAAAACACCCATGTTATAAGGGATAGTTATAAATTTCATAAAAGTGATGTTGTTTATCACAATAAAAATAATATGTATTGTAAACAAAAAATTAGCAAATAATAAGTTGGAAGGAAGTGATAATATTTCTCATTCAAAATAATAACCCTAATAACTTATAAAGAACTGTTCGTTTTAATGTTATGAATAGGATATGGCTGAAAGAAACTTGCAGTCCATAAGCCTAATTGTTATGTTTTAAATATTAAGATAGAGAAAGCAATATTGACATGTAATCAAAACACCAACAGACTCAAAATACAACACAACCAATAATAATAACGAAGTAAAGCCCATTAGGCTGAAACAAAATGTGATTTAAATGAAATAAGTCAAATAACATAATGGCTACTCAGGCCTATGAAAGGGCATAACTGCCAGAACCAAACAACTAAAAATTATAACAAATTAACAAAGAATTTAGCAAATCTGAGGTGAAGGATTCACCAAGAATAAATTGTAAATCATTTGTAAAACAAAATATTATAATAAGCATTTGTATACAAAAAGAAATGTAATTAACAAGCATTAACATAACTGTAAAAACATAAAATCTAAAATTACCCAAACTTGTGGGGTATCAAAATAATCTATGAAAGGAAATAAATTCTATAGTGACAATATTTAATAACCAGGAAGGAAGATAGAGGAAAAACAGCAATCAGAAGATATACGAAGAATTCGAATTTTGATAACAATACATCATCTCAAAATCAACCAATCGAAATCATGCAGTTGCCATGGAAACGGCAGTTGAAGAGGATTACCGATGAATACCGTTAGAAAGAAGTGAAGCGTCATTGAGAGAATACAGAAGCCAATGTTGGGAAGAACGATTTTCTGTTAAAATAATGTAAAAAAGTAATTAAAGTTCTTAACCATGACAGCATAAGAAGCAGACGACCATTTATAGCAGCCAACTCGAGATCCAAGGCAATTAAACGGAAAATTACCCGAAAAGAACATCCAGATACATTATGAAAAAGATGCCCAACCCATTGAAGCCCCAAAATTAATGAAAACAGAACTTATTGCAGCCAAATCCTACCCGATCAAACGAACGAAGACACCGAGTCATGCTGAGGTGTTAAGTACAATTAAATTACTTATTTTCCAAAACCCTGATCACTCTAAATTTTACTAAAGGTAAATTAATCTCACTATAAACAAATATTTCTCTTTCACAGATTATTTAAGTAAAATGAAACTTGCTAAAAACTTGTTAACGTTAAATATAACCTATTAGTTAAACACGAACTTACAAAACACATTTAACGACACCACAGAACAGATTGTAACATCACACATTATTATTTATGTATACGTAGAATAAGGTAATATATTTTTATTGTAACCATAGGAATTCTTTAGCTCATAGTCACAAGAATCCACGATTTTGGAAACAAAAATAATTGTAATACTTCAATGTACACAGCCATACAGAAGATAGTTGTTTCCTTGATCGATTCATCAAGCCCAGAGGACAAGAGTTCATGTAATCAGTCGGTGCAAATTTTATCATTATATAGTTGTCAATTTGAATATTTGAATTATCACCTATTAAAAATCACTATTACAGGGAGTAACCGTCGTTATTATTTCATAGGGAGTTCTTTATATATTACTAGTGTTTACTTAAGAATAGATTTGATGAGAAGCGAACAAGTTGTCATTTGCGTAACAGCATCGACAATTCAGACGGCTGTGCGAGCGGGAATTATTTGAATGCCCGACCGTCACCGCTGATAACTCATCAGACAATAATTTTAGTTGTTTTATATAACGACTTGGCGCTACCCGGGATTAACACACCCCTATAAACAACAGGTTAAGGTTACTGCCGTGTTATACAGGTGATTACCGGAACGCTACGGACATCGTTAGCCGCGAACATTAACGTAACGACCCCGGTGCGAGACGAACGCACTCATCATTATTACACATACAAAATTGGTGTACATTTTACAGGTACGCACAAATTAATATCGTTACAGATTGGCGACCAACCGGTGAGGCTTTAAAAGAAGGCCAACGGCGACTATGAAGAGACATTCCATGGTTACCAGAAAGGACACTCAGAAAGGAATTGAAGGTGAAGGTCAACCAGAAGAGATGGAAGAAATCGAAGAAATGATCGGGGAGCTATTCGAAGAGGATAATCAAGAAAACCAACCAGAAAATCCAACTCAACCAGAACCGGAAGGGGGAGTAATGGTCGGTGACCAACCAGACAAAACAACCGAAGGGGCAAGGATGGAGAACATGATGAGGATGATGATGGAACAAATGAACAAAAACCAGGGGAAGACTGATGAAAATTTTAAAAAACAAAAGGAAGAACTGAATACAAAATTAGAATCATTGCAAGAGGGAAGGAGAGAAGACAGGGAGTTCCTGAATGACAAGCTGGACAGAAACAGTGAAGAATTGAAGAAGCAAATCAATGAGAACATGGAACTCCTAAATAATAAAATGGAGAACAACCATGAAGCCCTGATGAGAAGCCAAGAAACATTAGAAAAGAAGAGTGAGGAGCTGAAGAGGCAGATAAAAAAGGATTTTGAAATAGTAAATAACAATATTGAAAATAATCAGGTGACATTCCTACAACAAATAAAGGAAAACGGTGAGAGAAACAGAGAAGAATTCAGGTTCATACTAATAGGATTTCGGGAAGAAATCAAGCAGACGAGAACGGGGATGAACAAGAGATGGGAAGAAACAAGTTATCCGGTAGATCAACTGAATGAAACAGTAGATAGTGATTTCAAACCAGTGAATGAAACACCAGACACCACTTCTGAAGGTAGTAAGGAGATGTAAATTGTAGAAGAATCAAGTGTATTGTTTTCTGAAAATCAAGGTAACAATAACACTGAGAAAATCAAGCACATAAAAACCAACAACAGAAGAGGAAGAAAGAAGAACCGAATAATTAATAAAATTAAGAAAACAGAGGAATTGGGAAGAGTGTATAAAAAGAAACCAGTAAAAACCAGAGAAGAATTAGAAATGATGAAGAGCGGACTCATTGACGTGTTTAATTTGCCCCTTACCTACCAAAGCAAATTAATGAAGTATAAAGATTGTAGGAGGACCTCAACAGCAATTATAGAGGGAATTCACAGCAAGCTAGCGGAGGAAAACTTCAGCAAAACAATACATAAATGGAAGATACAAGAAATAGAAAGGACCCACAACAAAATAGTGTGTCACAAATTACAAAGGTTTCTAAAACACAGGAATCCACCAGCATTAGAAATGCAAAATAAAAATTTAATAATGACATTAACAAAGGAATTACCATTAACTCCTCTGATTAATAAACCACCTCATAAAGTGAACAATGTAGACATGGATAGAGGGGAACCCATGGTAGTAGAAGAAGTGCTATACCAGGTAGCAGAGAATTACTTCATAAGGACGGAGAAGGTAATACACACCAGAGCGATCCGAATACAAAGGGAAGAGAAGGCTGAAAATATACTGCAGGTCAATAATGTTGAAGGAGTTAGATCCGGAAGTAACCAACCAGAAGAAGAAGACTACGACTGGATACCTTTCAGCAGTGATCCAGCATAGAATTTCCGCATAGCGTATAATAAACGCAACCCGCCAGAACTTTGGATTCCATCAAGAAGTAATTGGAACCAATCAATCGATGGAACGCATAATAAACCATGATTTATAAATTATATATCATCCAGAATAAAGGTTTAACCAACTAACCTTTGAAGGAGTAGAGAAGCAGAACATCAAAGTGTAGAATAATAAAGGAGAAGGCTTGAATAAGGAATGGAATTAATAAAATTGACTATGTAATAAGTATACAACTATGTATAAACCCAATATACTCTCAAACTCTAATACTCCTATATTAATTGCAACAAGTGAAATTATATATTATCCAGAATAAATGTTAACCATCTGACATTTGAAGGAGTAGAGGAGAAAGCCCACAAAGAGTGAAATATACAAGAGAAGGCAATAACAAGGAAAGAAAAGGAGAAGTCAACTTACAAAAAAGTATAAAAAACATGGTCCTATATAGAGTAATAGTGTATAAACTTATGTATAATAATATGAATGACCATATGTCATCACGAAGGACAATGGAAACAATACTTATGAGATAAGTAATATAACCACCAAGAAAGTAAAAGGAGTTTACAACCAAGCTTCAATAAAGAAATTCTATGAAGAAAACTAAATTACTATAAATAAAATAAACAAATGCCAAAATTCAAAAATTATGTGAGCACAACTTGCAACAACATTTCGATAACTTATGAGGCCTAAAATAAAAAAAATATATATATAAAAACTAAGGAATAAGTTACATAAATTCCTACTAAGTGAAATCAACTTACAGTCTATTAAAAAGTTGATATATGAAGTATATAAAATAATTAAACAAAAAGTACCAAAAAAGGAATACGCTACAAAAATTCCTATAAAGTAAGAGAATTAACTTACAAAGAATTATCAAAAATGATATTTAATACAAAATAAAATAAACAAAAATAAAATCAAGCTAAAAACTGATAAGATAAATACCTGAAATAATAATGAATTCAATGTATTCTACGACAAAAAAAAAAAAAAAATCTGAACTGGTACAAAGAAAAAGAGAAGTTATGTATAAAACAAATATACAAGCTATGGCTAAAGCAGAATATTGCTAAATAATTAAGAAAAGAATACAAATGTCTAAGATAATTAAAATGATCACTAGAAGAATAGAAAACAAAATAATGAAAGGTTAGATATGATGAAATTAACATATGAATAAATAAAAAACAATCAACTGTATGAGCAAATGACAGTATATAGCAAAGGTACAGCGGAAGGAAGAATGAGTAAAAGGCCAAAGTGATCTAAAAACAAACCACAAGGTGGACAATCCCAAAATATATTATAATTATTATTAAGTCACAAGTTGACAAAAAAGGTATTTAAGATTGACTGTTGAAAAGTCCAGCAATCAAATAAACTGAGCAGAGATGATGTTCCTCTGGTCTCAGAAAAATGAGTAGTAATGGAAGAAACCAGCTACTAAAAAGTTAGGGAAAAAATTGTGTATAAGGGAGAACACACCAATGGAAATACATAAAAACAGATCCAAATAAAATGGAATGAATTAAGTAAGAAGAGATATAAAGAATGGAGAAACAAACCAGAAAGAAAAGGAAAAAGATTATATATAACTGATAATTTCATAAAAAACTATGCTAGTGTTTTATCAAAATGATCAATTTTCAAGGAGAGGCATTATGTTACAATACAAATAAGCCAACCCAATACCAGGGATGAACAAAACAATATTGAATCTAAAATAATACTTCATGTTAAATAAAAATAATTAATTTAAATAAAATATAAGAACTATGACTCGACAAACGACGACTTTGACCTAACCCAAGTGATTGACCCAACAAAAGGAAAGAAATGAAGAAGGGATCCACGAAGAGTAAACAAGAATGTAACCAAACCAAAGGAAAAAATCCAAAACCCAAACAAAAATGAAACAAGTTCATGGAATTAAACGACCCAATGTAACACGTCGAAATGTACCCAAAGGAGAGGATGGAAAAACCAAAGTATTAACCAAATACGATGAAAATGAAGAAGGAGGGAAATAGATAGAAATGAAAACCAATAATGATACACAAACAAGTAATAAAGCATAGGAGAAGGAGAAATAATGCACTCAAGAATAACATTGGAACCAAACCAATAATTCCTCTATGAGAAAGGAAAAAGTAACTGTTATTACCCATTAATGGACAAAATGATTTAGGGAAGGAACCCTATTAACAAAGGTTAAAGATTAAAATGACAAAAAAGCAAACTAAACCCCAATTGAGAATTAGATGTAAAAATAGTATTGTAAGAACATAAAATTGTTAATAGTATTAAGGATATATTGTAATGAAAGAGAAATAAGTATAGGGATTACCCACTAAAAAAAACACATAGTATAAACAGTGATACAGTGCAATAGTGTATGTGTAAAAACCCCAAAGTGAAGTGATAAGGAAGGTACGCTAATTAAATTATAATTAACTATAGATAATTTAAAAGTGAAGGTGAGGTATAAATGGGAATAGTGTAAGATATAGAATATAACTATTATAAGAAATAGTGAATAATAAAGAAAATAGACACTTAATAAATCTGTAAAAAACACTAAAGGTTTAAAAGTGGAAAATTAACAGTGAATAAATATATGGTGAAAAATAGTATTAAGTATGAATTACAGAATAAGATATACTGAACACTGGAAAGTGATGATGACATTATTATTTAAGAAAAGATGTTTAAGGGATTTAAGTTTAATTATAACCGATAGTAATTAAAAGGGAGGATCCCAGGAAAGAATAAATTGAAGGTGTTAACATGGAGAGAATGTAAAGATTGCTTAAAAATTAAGAAATTAAAGACAAATCAAAAACACCCATGTTATAAGGGATAGTTATAAATTTCATAAAAGTGATGTTGTTTATCACAATAAAAATAATATGTATTGTAAACAAAAAATTAGCAAATAATAAGTTGGAAGGAAGTGATAATATTTCTCATTCAAAATAATAACCCTAATAACTTATAAAGAACTGTTCGTTTTAATGTTATGAATAGGATATGGCTGAAAGAAACTTGCAGTCCATAAGCCTAATTGTTATGTTTTAAATATTAAGATAGAGAAAGCAATATTGACATGTAATCAAAACACCAACAGACTCAAAATACAACACAACCAATAATAATAACGAAGTAAAGCCCATTAGGCTGAAACAAAATGTGATTTAAATGAAATAAGTCAAATAACATAATGGCTACTCAGGCCTATGAAAGGGCATAACTGCCAGAACCAAACAACTAAAAATTATAACAAATTAACAAAGAATTTAGCAAATCTGAGGTGAAGGATTCACCAAGAATAAATTGTAAATCATTTGTAAAACAAAATATTATAATAAGCATTTGTATACAAAAAGAAATGTAATTAACAAGCATTAACATAACTGTAAAAACATAAAATCTAAAATTACCCAAACTTGTGGGGTATCAAAATAATCTATGAAAGGAAATAAATTCTATAGTGACAATATTTAATAACCAGGAAGGAAGATAGAGGAAAAACAGCAATCAGAAGATATACGAAGAATTCGAATTTTGATAACAATACATCATCTCAAAATCAACCAATCGAAATCATGCAGTTGCCATGGAAACGGCAGTTGAAGAGGATTACCGATGAATACCGTTAGAAAGAAGTGAAGCGTCATTGAGAGAATACAGAAGCCAATGTTGGGAAGAACGATTTTCTGTTAAAATAATGTAAAAAAGTAATTAAAGTTCTTAACCATGACAGCATAAGAAGCAGACGACCATTTATAGCAGCCAACTCGAGATCCAAGGCAATTAAACGGAAAATTACCCGAAAAGAACATCCAGATACATTATGAAAAAGATGCCCAACCCATTGAAGCCCCAAAATTAATGAAAACAGAACTTATTGCAGCCAAATCCTACCCGATCAAACGAACGAAGACACCGAGTCATGCTGAGGTGTTAAGTACAATTAAATTACTTATTTTCCAAAACCCTGATCACTCTAAATTTTACTAAAGGTAAATTAATCTCACTATAAACAAATATTTCTCTTTCACAGATTATTTAAGTAAAATGAAACTTGCTAAAAACTTGTTAACGTTAAATATAACCTATTAGTTAAACACGAACTTACAAAACACATTTAACGACACCACAGAACAGATTGTAACATCACACATTATTATTTATGTATACGTAGAATAAGGTAATATATTTTTATTGTAACCATAGGAATTCTTTAGCTCATAGTCACAAGAATCCACGATTTTGGAAACAAAAATAATTGTAATACTTCAATGTACACAGCCATACAGAAGATAGTTGTTTCCTTGATCGATTCATCAAGCCCAGAGGACAAGAGTTCATGTAATCAGTCGGTGCAAATTTTATCATTATATAGTTGTCAATTTGAATATTTGAATTATCACCTATTAAAAATCACTATTACAGGGAGTAACCGTCGTTATTATTTCATAGGGAGTTCTTTATATATTACTAGTGTTTACTTAAGAATAGATTTGATGAGAAGCGAACAAGTTGTCATTTGCGTAACAGCATCGACAATTCAGACGGCTGTGCGAGCGGGAATTATTTGAATGCCCGACCGTCACCGCTGATAACTCATCAGACAATAATTTTAGTTGTTTTATATAACGACTTGGCGCTACCCGGGATTAACACACCCCTATAAACAACAGGTTAAGGTTACTGCCGTGTTATACAGGTGATTACCGGAACGCTACGGACATCGTTAGCCGCGAACATTAACGTAACGACCCCGGTGCGAGACGAACGCACTCATCATTATTACACATACAAAATTGGTGTACATTTTACAGGTACGCACAAATTAATATCGTTACAGATTGGCGACCAACCGGTGAGGCTTTAAAAGAAGGCCAACGGCGACTATGAAGAGACATTCCATGGTTACCAGAAAGGACACTCAGAAAGGAATTGAAGGTGAAGGTCAACCAGAAGAGATGGAAGAAATCGAAGAAATGATCGGGGAGCTATTCGAAGAGGATAATCAAGAAAACCAACCAGAAAATCCAACTCAACCAGAACCGGAAGGGGGAGTAATGGTCGGTGACCAACCAGACAAAACAACCGAAGGGGCAAGGATGGAGAACATGATGAGGATGATGATGGAACAAATGAACAAAAACCAGGGGAAGACTGATGAAAATTTTAAAAAACAAAAGGAAGAACTGAATACAAAATTAGAATCATTGCAAGAGGGAAGGAGAGAAGACAGGGAGTTCCTGAATGACAAGCTGGACAGAAACAGTGAAGAATTGAAGAAGCAAATCAATGAGAACATGGAACTCCTAAATAATAAAATGGAGAACAACCATGAAGCCCTGATGAGAAGCCAAGAAACATTAGAAAAGAAGAGTGAGGAGCTGAAGAGGCAGATAAAAAAGGATTTTGAAATAGTAAATAACAATATTGAAAATAATCAGGTGACATTCCTACAACAAATAAAGGAAAACGGTGAGAGAAACAGAGAAGAATTCAGGTTCATACTAATAGGATTTCGGGAAGAAATCAAGCAGACGAGAACGGGGATGAACAAGAGATGGGAAGAAACAAGTTATCCGGTAGATCAACTGAATGAAACAGTAGATAGTGATTTCAAACCAGTGAATGAAACACCAGACACCACTTCTGAAGGTAGTAAGGAGATGTAAATTGTAGAAGAATCAAGTGTATTGTTTTCTGAAAATCAAGGTAACAATAACACTGAGAAAATCAAGCACATAAAAACCAACAACAGAAGAGGAAGAAAGAAGAACCGAATAATTAATAAAATTAAGAAAACAGAGGAATTGGGAAGAGTGTATAAAAAGAAACCAGTAAAAACCAGAGAAGAATTAGAAATGATGAAGAGCGGACTCATTGACGTGTTTAATTTGCCCCTTACCTACCAAAGCAAATTAATGAAGTATAAAGATTGTAGGAGGACCTCAACAGCAATTATAGAGGGAATTCACAGCAAGCTAGCGGAGGAAAACTTCAGCAAAACAATACATAAATGGAAGATACAAGAAATAGAAAGGACCCACAACAAAATAGTGTGTCACAAATTACAAAGGTTTCTAAAACACAGGAATCCACCAGCATTGGAAATGCAAAATAAAAATTTAATAATGACATTAACAAAGGAATTACCATTAACTCCTCTGATTAATAAACCACCTCATAAAGTGAACAATGTAGACATGGATAGAGGGGAACCCATGGTAGTAGAAGAAGTGCTATACCAGGTAGCAGAGAATTACTTCATAAGGACGGAGAAGGTAATACACACCAGAGCGATCCGAATACAAAGGGAAGAGAAGGCTGAAAATATACAGCAGGTCAATAATGTTGAAGGAGTTAGATCCGGAAGTAACCAACCAGAAGAAGAAGACTACGACTGGATACCTTTCAGCAGTGATCCAGCATAGAATTTCCGCATAGCGTATAATAAACGCAACCCGCCAGAACTTTGGATTCCATCAAGAAGTAATTGGAACCAATCAATCGATGGAACGCATAATAAACCATGATTTATAAATTATATATCATCCAGAATAAAGGTTTAACCAACTAACCTTTGAAGGAGTAGAGAAGCAGAACATCAAAGTGTAGAATAATAAAGGAGAAGGCTTGAATAAGGAATGGAATTAATAAAATTGACTATGTAATAAGTATACAACTATGTATAAACCCAATATACTCTCAAACTCTAATACTCCTATATTAATTGCAACAAGTGAAATTATATATTATCCAGAATAAATGTTAACCATCTGACATTTGAAGGAGTAGAGGAGAAAGCCCACAAAGAGTGAAATATACAAGAGAAGGCAATAACAAGGAAAGAAAAGGAGAAGTCAACTTACAAAAAAGTATAAAAAACATGGTCCTATATAGAGTAATAGTGTATAAACTTATGTATAATAATATGAATGACCATATGTCATCACGAAGGACAATGGAAACAATACTTATGAGATAAGTAATATAACCACCAAGAAAGTAAAAGGAGTTTACAACCAAGCTTCAATAAAGAAATTCTATGAAGAAAACTAAATTACTATAAATAAAATAAACAAATGCCAAAATTCAAAAATTATGTGAGCACAACTTGCAACAACATTTCGATAACTTATGAGGCCTAAAATAAAAAAAATATATATATAAAAACTAAGGAATAAGTTACATAAATTCCTACTAAGTGAAATCAACTTACAGTCTATTAAAAAGTTGATATATGAAGTATATAAAATAATTAAACAAAAAGTACCAAAAAAGGAATACGCTACAAAAATTCCTATAAAGTAAGAGAATTAACTTACAAAGAATTATCAAAAATGATATTTAATACAAAATAAAATAAACAAAAATAAAATCAAGCTAAAAACTGATAAGATAAATACCTGAAATAATAATGAATTCAATGTATTCTACGACAAAAAAAAAAAAAAAAATCTGAACTGGTACAAAGAAAAAGAGAAGTTATGTATAAAACAAATATACAAGCTATGGCTAAAGCAGAATATTGCTAAATAATTAAGAAAAGAATACAAATGTCTAAGATAATTAAAATGATCACTAGAAGAATAGAAAACAAAATAATGAAAGGTTAGATATGATGAAATTAACATATGAATAAATAAAAAACAATCAACTGTATGAGCAAATGACAGTATATAGCAAAGGTACAGCGGAAGGAAGAATGAGTAAAAGGCCAAAGTGATCTAAAAACAAACCACAAGGTGGACAATCCCAAAATATATTATAATTATTATTAAGTCACAAGTTGACAAAAAAGGTATTTAAGATTGACTGTTGAAAAGTCCAGCAATCAAATAAACTGAGCAGAGATGATGTTCCTCTGGTCTCAGAAAAATGAGTAGTAATGGAAGAAACCAGCTACTAAAAAGTTAGGGAAAAAATTGTGTATAAGGGAGAACACACCAATGGAAATACATAAAAACAGATCCAAATAAAATGGAATGAATTAAGTAAGAAGAGATATAAAGAATGGAGAAACAAACCAGAAAGAAAAGGAAAAAGATTATATATAACTGATAATTTCATAAAAAACTATGCTAGTGTTTTATCAAAATGATCAATTTTCAAGGAGAGGCATTATGTTACAATACAAATAAGCCAACCCAATACCAGGGATGAACAAAACAATATTGAATCTAAAATAATACTTCATGTTAAATAAAAATAATTAATTTAAATAAAATATAAGAACTATGACTCGACAAACGACGACTTTGACCTAACCCAAGTGATTGACCCAACAAAAGGAAAGAAATGAAGAAGGGATCCACGAAGAGTAAACAAGAATGTAACCAAACCAAAGGAAAAAATCCAAAACCCAAACAAAAATGAAACAAGTTCATGGAATTAAACGACCCAATGTAACACGTCGAAATGTACCCAAAGGAGAGGATGGAAAAACCAAAGTATTAACCAAATACGATGAAAATGAAGAAGGAGGGAAATAGATAGAAATGAAAACCAATAATGATACACAAACAAGTAATAAAGCATAGGAGAAGGAGAAATAATGCACTCAAGAATAACATTGGAACCAAACCAATAATTCCTCTATGAGAAAGGAAAAAGTAACTGTTATTACCCATTAATGGACAAAATGATTTAGGGAAGGAACCCTATTAAAAAAGGTTAAAGATTAAAATGACAAAAAAGCAAACTAAACCCCAATTGAGAATTAGATGTAAAAATAGTATTGTAAGAACATAAAATTGTTAATAGTATTAAGGATATATTGTAATGAAAGAGAAATAAGTATAGGGATTACCCACTAAAAAAAACACATAGTATAAACAGTGATACAGTGCAATAGTGTATGTGTAAAAACCCCAAAGTGAAGTGATAAGGAAGGTACGCTAATTAAATTATAATTAACTATAGATAATTTAAAAGTGAAGGTGAGGTATAAATGGGAATAGTGTAAGATATAGAATATAACTATTATAAGAAATAGTGAATAATAAAGAAAATAGACACTTAATAAATCTGTAAAAAACACTAAAGGTTTAAAAGTGGAAAATTAACAGTGAATAAATATATGGTGAAAAATAGTATTAAGTATGAATTACAGAATAAGATATACTGAACACTGGAAAGTGATGATGACATTATTATTTAAGAAAAGATGTTTAAGAGATTTAAGTTTAAATATAACCGATAGTAATTAAAAGGGAGGATCCCAGGAAAGAATAAATTGAAGGTGTTAACATGGAGAGAATGTAAAGATTGTTTAAAAATTAAGAAATTAAAGACAAATCAAAAACACCCATGTTATAAGGGATAGTTATAAATTTCATAAAAGTGATGTTGTTTATCACAATAAAAATAATATGTATTGTAAACAAAAAATTAGCAAATAATAAGTTGGAAGGAAGTGATAATATTTCTCATTCAAAATAATAACCCTAATAACTTATAAAGAACTGTTCGTTTTAATGTTATGAATAGGATATGGCTGAAAGAAACTTGCAGTCCATAAGCCTAATTGTTATGTTTTAAATATTAAGATAGAGAAAGCAATATTGACATGTAATCAAAACACCAACAGACTCAAAATACAATACAACCAATAATAATAACGAAGTAAAGCCGATTAGGCTGAAACGAAATGTGATTTAAATGAAATAAGTCAAATAACATAATGGCTACTCAGGCCTATGAAAGGGCATAACTGCCAGAACCAAACAACTAAAAATTATAACAAATTAACAAAGAATTTAGCAAATCTGAGGTGAAGGATTCACCAAGAATAAATTGTAAATCATTTGTAAAACAAAATATTATAATAAGCATTTGTATACAAAAAGAAATGTAATTAACAAGCATTAACATAACTGTAAAAACATAAAATCTAAAATTACCCAAACTTGTGGGGTATCAAAATAATCTATGAAAGGAAATAAATTCTATAGTGACAATATTTAATAACCAGGAAGGAAGATAGAGAGGAAAAACAGCAATCAGAAGATATACGAAGAATTCGAATTTTGATAACAATACATCATCTCAAAATCAACCAATCAAAATCATGCAGTTGCCATGGAAACGGCAGTTGAAGAGGATTACCGATAAATACCGTTAGAAAGAAGTGAAGCATCATTGAGAGAATACAGAAGCCAATGTTGGGAAGAACGATTTTCTGTTAAAATAATGTAAAAAAGTAATTAATGTTCTTAACCATGACAGCATAAGGAGCAGACGACAATTTATAGCAGCCAACTCGAGATCCAAGGCAATTAAACGGAAAATTACCCGAAAAGAACATCCAGATACATTATGAAAAAGATGCCCAACCCATTGAAGCCCCAAAATTAATGAAAACAGAACTTATTGCAGCCAAATCCTACCCGATCAAACGAACGAAGACACCGAGTCATGCTGAGGTGTTAAGTGCAATTAAATTACTTATTTTCCAAAACCCTGATCACTCTAAATTTTACTAAAGGTAAATTAATCTCACTATAAACAAATATTTCTCTTTCACAGATTATTTAAGTAAAATGAAACTTGCTAAAAACTTGTCAACGTTAAATATAACCTATTAGTTAAACACGAACTTACAAAACACATTTAACGACACCACAGAACAGATTGTAACATCACACATTATTATTTATGTATACGTAGAATAAGGTAATATATTTTTATTGTAACCATAGGAATTCTTTAGCTCATAGTCACAAGAATCCACGATTTTGGAAACAAAAATAATTGTAATACTTCAATGTACACAGCCATACAGAAGATAGTTGTTTCCTTGATCGATTCATCAAGCCCAGAGGACAAGAGTTCATGTAATCAGTCGGTGCAAATTTTATCATTATATAGTTGTCAATTTGAATATTTGAATTATCACCTATTAAAAATCACTATTACAGGGAGTAACCGTCGTTATTATTTCATAGGGAGTTCTTTATATATTACTAGTGTTTACTTAAGAATAGATTTGATGAGAAGCGAACAAGTTGTCATTTGCGTAACAGCATCGACAATTCAGACGGCTGTGCGAGCGGGAATTATTTGAATGCCCGACCGTCACCGCTGATAACTCATCAGACAATAATTTTAGTTGTTTTATATAACGACTTGGCGCTACCCGGGATTAACACACCCCTATAAACAACAGGTTAAGGTTACTGCCGTGTTATACAGGTGATTACCGGAACGCTACGGACATCGTTAGCCGCGAACATTAACGTAACGACCCCGGTGCGAGACGAACGCACTCATCATTATTACACATACAAAATTGGTGTACATTTTACAGGTACGCACAAATTAATATCGTTACAGATTGGCGACCAACCGGTGAGGCTTTAAAAGAAGGCCAACGGCGACTATGAAGAGACATTCCATGGTTACCAGAAAGGACACTCAGAAAGGAATTGAAGGTGAAGGTCAACCAGAAGAGATGGAAGAAATCGAAGAAATGATCGGGGAGCTATTCGAAGAGGATAATCAAGAAAACCAACCAGAAAATCCAACTCAACCAGAACCGGAAGGGGGAGTAATGGTCGGTGACCAACCAGACAAAACAACCGAAGGGGCAAGGATGGAGAACATGATGAGGATGATGATGGAACAAATGAACAAAAACCAGGGGAAGACTGATGAAAATTTTAAAAAACAAAAGGAAGAACTGAATACAAAATTAGAATCATTGCAAGAGGGAAGGAGAGAAGACAGGGAGTTCCTGAATGACAAGCTGGACAGAAACAGTGAAGAATTGAAGAAGCAAATCAATGAGAACATGGAACTCCTAAATAATAAAATGGAGAACAACCATGAAGCCCTGATGAGAAGCCAAGAAACATTAGAAAAGAAGAGTGAGGAGCTGAAGAGGCAGATAAAAAAGGATTTTGAAATAGTAAATAACAATATTGAAAATAATCAGGTGACATTCCTACAACAAATAAAGGAAAACGGTGAGAGAAACAGAGAAGAATTCAGGTTCATACTAATAGGATTTCGGGAAGAAATCAAGCAGACGAGAACGGGGATGAACAAGAGATGGGAAGAAACAAGTTATCCGGTAGATCAACTGAATGAAACAGTAGATAGTGATTTCAAACCAGTGAATGAAACACCAGACACCACTTCTGAAGGTAGTAAGGAGATGTAAATTGTAGAAGAATCAAGTGTATTGTTTTCTGAAAATCAAGGTAACAATAACACTGAGAAAATCAAGCACATAAAAACCAACAACAGAAGAGGAAGAAAGAAGAACCGAATAATTAATAAAATTAAGAAAACAGAGGAATTGGGAAGAGTGTATAAAAAGAAACCAGTAAAAACCAGAGAAGAATTAGAAATGATGAAGAGCGGACTCATTGACGTGTTTAATTTGCCCCTTACCTACCAAAGCAAATTAATGAAGTATAAAGATTGTAGGAGGACCTCAACAGCAATTATAGAGGGAATTCACAGCAAGCTAGCGGAGGAAAACTTCAGCAAAACAATACATAAATGGAAGATACAAGAAATAGAAAGGACCCACAACAAAATAGTGTGTCACAAATTACAAAGGTTTCTAAAACACAGGAATCCACCAGCATTGGAAATGCAAAATAAAAATTTAATAATGACATTAACAAAGGAATTACCATTAACCCCTCTGATTAATAAACCACCTCATAAAGTGAACAATGTAGACATGGATAGAGGGGAACCCATGGTAGTAGAAGAAGTGCTATACCAGGTAGCAGAGAATTACTTCATAAGGACGGAGAAGGTAATACACACCAGAGCGATCCGAATACAAAGGGAAGAGAAGGCTGAAAATATACTGCAGGTCAATAATGTTGAAGGAGTTAGATCCGGAAGTAACCAACCAGAAGAAGAAGACTACGACTGGATACCTTTCAGCAGTGATCCAGCATAGAATTTCCGCATAGCGTATAATAAACGCAACCCGCCAGAACTTTGGATTCCATCAAGAAGTAATTGGAACCAATCAATCGATGGAACGCATAATAAACCATGATTTATAAATTATATATCATCCAGAATAAAGGTTTAACCAACTAACCTTTGAAGGAGTAGAGAAGCAGAACATCAAAGTGTAGAATAATAAAGGAGAAGGCTTGAATAAGGAATGGAATTAATAAAATTGACTATGTAATAAGTATACAACTATGTATAAACCCAATATACTCTCAAACTCTAATACTCCTATATTAATTGCAACAAGTGAAATTATATATTATCCAGAATAAATGTTAACCATCTGACATTTGAAGGAGTAGAGGAGAAAGCCCACAAAGAGTGAAATATACAAGAGAAGGCAATAACAAGGAAAGAAAAGGAGAAGTCAACTTACAAAAAAGTATAAAAAACATGGTCCTATATAGAGTAATAGTGTATAAACTTATGTATAATAATATGAATGACCATATGTCATCACGAAGGACAATGGAAACAATACTTATGAGATAAGTAATATAACCACCAAGAAAGTAAAAGGAGTTTACAACCAAGCTTCAATAAAGAAATTCTATGAAGAAAACTAAATTACTATAAATAAAATAAACAAATGCCAAAATTCAAAAATTATGTGAGCACAACTTGCAACAACATTTCGATAACTTATGAGGCCTAAAATAAAAAAAATATATATATAAAAACTAAGGAATAAGTTACATAAATTCCTACTAAGTGAAATCAACTTACAGTCTATTAAAAAGTTGATATATGAAGTATATAAAATAATTAAACAAAAAGTACCAAAAAAGGAATACGCTACAAAAATTCCTATAAAGTAAGAGAATTAACTTACAAAGAATTATCAAAAATGATATTTAATACAAAATAAAATAAACAAAAATAAAATCAAGCTAAAAACTGATAAGATAAATACCTGAAATAATAATGAATTCAATGTATTCTACGACAAAAAAAAAAAAAAAAATCTGAACTGGTACAAAGAAAAAGAGAAGTTATGTATAAAACAAATATACAAGCTATGGCTAAAGCAGAATATTGCTAAATAATTAAGAAAAGAATACAAATGTCTAAGATAATTAAAATGATCACTAGAAGAATAGAAAACAAAATAATGAAAGGTTAGATATGATGAAATTAACATATGAATAAATAAAAAACAATCAACTGTATGAGCAAATGACAGTATATAGCAAAGGTACAGCGGAAGGAAGAATGAGTAAAAGGCCAAAGTGATCTAAAAACAAACCACAAGGTGGACAATCCCAAAATATATTATAATTATTATTAAGTCACAAGTTGACAAAAAAGGTATTTAAGATTGACTGTTGAAAAGTCCAGCAATCAAATAAACTGAGCAGAGATGATGTTCCTCTGGTCTCAGAAAAATGAGTAGTAATGGAAGAAACCAGCTACTAAAAAGTTAGGGAAAAAATTGTGTATAAGGGAGAACACACCAATGGAAATACATAAAAACAGATCCAAATAAAATGGAATGAATTAAGTAAGAAGAGATATAAAGAATGGAGAAACAAACCAGAAAGAAAAGGAAAAAGATTATATATAACTGATAATTTCATAAAAAACTATGCTAGTGTTTTATCAAAATGATCAATTTTCAAGGAGAGGCATTATGTTACAATACAAATAAGCCAACCCAATACCAGGGATGAACAAAACAATATTGAATCTAAAATAATACTTCATGTTAAATAAAAATAATTAATTTAAATAAAATATAAGAACTATGACTCGACAAACGACGACTTTGACCTAACCCAAGTGATTGACCCAACAAAAGGAAAGAAATGAAGAAGGGATCCACGAAGAGTAAACAAGAATGTAACCAAACCAAAGGAAAAAAAGGAAAAAATCCAAAACCCAAACAAAAATGAAACAAGTTCATGGAATTAAACGACCCAATGTAACACGTCGAAATGTACCCAAAGGAGAGGATGGAAAAACCAAAGTATTAACCAAATACGATGAAAATGAAGAAGGAGGGAAATAGATAGAAATGAAAACCAATAATGATACACAAACAAGTAATAAAGCATAGGAGAAGGAGAAATAATGCACTCAAGAATAACATTGGAACCAAACCAATAATTCCTCTATGAGAAAGGAAAAAGTAACTGTTATTACCCATTAATGGACAAAATGATTTAGGGAAGGAACCCTATTAAAAAAGGTTAAAGATTAAAATGACAAAAAAGCAAACTAAACCCCAATTGAGAATTAGATGTAAAAATAGTATTGTAAGAACATAAAATTGTTAATAGTATTAAGGATATATTGTAATGAAAGAGAAATAAGTATAGGGATTACCCACTAAAAAAAACACATAGTATAAACAGTGATACAGTGCAATAGTGTATGTGTAAAAACCCCAAAGTGAAGTGATAAGGAAGGTACGCTAATTAAATTATAATTAACTATAGATAATTTAAAAGTGAAGGTGAGGTATAAATGGGAATAGTGTAAGATATAGAATATAACTATTATAAGAAATAGTGAATAATAAAGAAAATAGACACTTAATAAATCTGTAAAAAACACTAAAGGTTTAAAAGTGGAAAATTAACAGTGAATAAATATATGGTGAAAAATAGTATTAAGTATGAATTACAGAATAAGATATACTGAACACTGGAAAGTGATGATGACATTATTATTTAAGAAAAGATGTTTAAGAGATTTAAGTTTAAATATAACCGATAGTAATTAAAAGGGAGGATCCCAGGAAAGAATAAATTGAAGGTGTTAACATGGAGAGAATGTAAAGATTGTTTAAAAATTAAGAAATTAAAGACAAATCAAAAACACCCATGTTATAAGGGATAGTTATAAATTTCATAAAAGTGATGTTGTTTATCACAATAAAAATAATATGTATTGTAAACAAAAAATTAGCAAATAATAAGTTGGAAGGAAGTGATAATATTTCTCATTCAAAATAATAACCCTAATAACTTATAAAGAACTGTTCGTTTTAATGTTATGAATAGGATATGGCTGAAAGAAACTTGCAGTCCATAAGCCTAATTGTTATGTTTTAAATATTAAGATAGAGAAAGCAATATTGACATGTAATCAAAACACCAACAGACTCAAAATACAATACAACCAATAATAATAACGAAGTAAAGCCGATTAGGCTGAAACGAAATGTGATTTAAATGAAATAAGTCAAATAACATAATGGCTACTCAGGCCTATGAAAGGGCATAACTGCCAGAACCAAACAACTAAAAATTATAACAAATTAACAAAGAATTTAGCAAATCTGAGGTGAAGGATTCACCAAGAATAAATTGTAAATCATTTGTAAAACAAAATATTATAATAAGCATTTGTATACAAAAAGAAATGTAATTAACAAGCATTAACATAACTGTAAAAACATAAAATCTAAAATTACCCAAACTTGTGGGGTATCAAAATAATCTATGAAAGGAAATAAATTCTATAGTGACAATATTTAATAACCAGGAAGGAAGATAGAGAGGAAAAACAGCAATCAGAAGATATACGAAGAATTCGAATTTTGATAACAATACATCATCTCAAAATCAACCAATCAAAATCATGCAGTTGCCATGGAAACGGCAGTTGAAGAGGATTACCGATAAATACCGTTAGAAAGAAGTGAAGCATCATTGAGAGAATACAGAAGCCAATGTTGGGAAGAACGATTTTCTGTTAAAATAATGTAAAAAAGTAATTAATGTTCTTAACCATGACAGCATAAGAAGCAGACGACAATTTATAGCAGCCAACTCGAGATCCAAGGCAATTAAACGGAAAATTACCCGAAAAGAACATCCAGATACATTATGAAAAAGATGCCCAACCCATTGAAGCCCCAAAATTAATGAAAACAGAACTTATTGCAGCCAAATCCTACCCGATCAAACGAACGAAGACACCGAGTCATGCTGAGGTGTTAAGTGCAATTAAATTACTTATTTTCCAAAACCCTGATCACTCTAAATTTTACTAAAGGTAAATTAATCTCACTATAAACAAATATTTCTCTTTCACAGATTATTTAAGTAAAATGAAACTTGCTAAAAACTTGTCAACGTTAAATATAACCTATTAGTTAAACACGAACTTACAAAACACATTTAACGACACCACAGAACAGATTGTAACATCACACATTATTATTTATGTATACGTAGAATAAGGTAATATATTTTTATTGTAACCATAGGAATTCTTTAGCTCATAGTCACAAGAATCCACGATTTTGGAAACAAAAATAATTGTAATACTTCAATGTACACAGCCATACAGAAGATAGTTGTTTCCTTGATCGATTCATCAAGCCCAGAGGACAAGAGTTCATGTAATCAGTCGGTGCAAATTTTATCATTATATAGTTGTCAATTTGAATATTTGAATTATCACCTATTAAAAATCACTATTACAGGGAGTAACCGTCGTTATTATTTCATAGGGAGTTCTTTATATATTACTAGTGTTTACTTAAGAATAGATTTGATGAGAAGCGAACAAGTTGTCATTTGCGTAACAGCATCGACAATTCAGACGGCTGTGCGAGCGGGAATTATTTGAATGCCCGACCGTCACCGCTGATAACTCATCAGACAATAATTTTAGTTGTTTTATATAACGACTTGGCGCTACCCGGGATTAACACACCCCTATAAACAACAGGTTAAGGTTACTGCCGTGTTATACAGGTGATTACCGGAACGCTACGGACATCGTTAGCCGCGAACATTAACGTAACGACCCCGGTGCGAGACGAACGCACTCATCATTATTACACATACAAAATTGGTGTACATTTTACAGGTACGCACAAATTAATATCGTTACAGATTGGCGACCAACCGGTGAGGCTTTAAAAGAAGGCCAACGGCGACTATGAAGAGACATTCCATGGTTACCAGAAAGGACACTCAGAAAGGAATTGAAGGTGAAGGTCAACCAGAAGAGATGGAAGAAATCGAAGAAATGATCGGGGAGCTATTCGAAGAGGATAATCAAGAAAACCAACCAGAAAATCCAACTCAACCAGAACCGGAAGGGGGAGTAATGGTCGGTGACCAACCAGACAAAACAACCGAAGGGGCAAGGATGGAGAACATGATGAGGATGATGATGGAACAAATGAACAAAAACCAGGGGAAGACTGATGAAAATTTTAAAAAACAAAAGGAAGAACTGAATACAAAATTAGAATCATTGCAAGAGGGAAGGAGAGAAGACAGGGAGTTCCTGAATGACAAGCTGGACAGAAACAGTGAAGAATTGAAGAAGCAAATCAATGAGAACATGGAACTCCTAAATAATAAAATGGAGAACAACCATGAAGCCCTGATGAGAAGCCAAGAAACATTAGAAAAGAAGAGTGAGGAGCTGAAGAGGCAGATAAAAAAGGATTTTGAAATAGTAAATAACAATATTGAAAATAATCAGGTGACATTCCTACAACAAATAAAGGAAAACGGTGAGAGAAACAGAGAAGAATTCAGGTTCATACTAATAGGATTTCGGGAAGAAATCAAGCAGACGAGAACGGGGATGAACAAGAGATGGGAAGAAACAAGTTATCCGGTAGATCAACTGAATGAAACAGTAGATAGTGATTTCAAACCAGTGAATGAAACACCAGACACCACTTCTGAAGGTAGTAAGGAGATGGAAATTGTAGAAGAATCAAGTGTATTGTTTTCTGAAAATCAAGGTAACAATAACACTGAGAAAATCAAGCACATAAAAACCAACAACAGAAGAGGAAGAAAGAAGAACCGAATAATTAATAAAATTAAGAAAACAGAGGAATTGGGAAGAGTGTATAAAAAGAAACCAGTAAAAACCAGAGAAGAATTAGAAATGATGAAGAGCGGACTCATTGACGTGTTTAATTTGCCCCTTACCTACCAAAGCAAATTAATGAAGTATAAAGATTGTAGGAGGACCTCAACAGCAATTATAGAGGGAATTCACAGCAAGCTAGCGGAGGAAAACTTCAGCAAAACAATACATAAATGGAAGATACAAGAAATAGAAAGGACCCACAACAAAATAGTGTGTCACAAATTACAAAGGTTTCTAAAACACAGGAATCCACCAGCATTGGAAATGCAAAATAAAAATTTAATAATGACATTAACAAAGGAATTACCATTAACTCCTCTGATTAATAAACCACCTCATAAAGTGAACAATGTAGACATGGATAGAGGGGAACCCATGGTAGTAGAAGAAGTGCTATACCAGGTAGCAGAGAATTACTTCATAAGGACGGAGAAGGTAATACACACCAGAGCGATCCGAATACAAAGGGAAGAGAAGGCTGAAAATATACTGCAGGTCAATAATGTTGAAGGAGTTAGATCCGGAAGTAACCAACCAGAAGAAGAAGACTACGACTGGATACCTTTCAGCAGTGATCCAGCATAGAATTTCCGCATAGCGTATAATAAACGCAACCCGCCAGAACTTTGGATTCCATCAAGAAGTAATTGGAACCAATCAATCGATGGAACGCATAATAAACCATGATTTATAAATTATATATCATCCAGAATAAAGGTTTAACCAACTAACCTTTGAAGGAGTAGAGAAGCAGAACATCAAAGTGTAGAATAATAAAGGAGAAGGCTTGAATAAGGAATGGAATTAATAAAATTGACTATGTAATAAGTATACAACTATGTATAAACCCAATATACTCTCAAACTCTAATACTCCTATATTAATTGCAACAAGTGAAATTATATATTATCCAGAATAAATGTTAACCATCTGACATTTGAAGGAGTAGAGGAGAAAGCCCACAAAGAGTGAAATATACAAGAGAAGGCAATAACAAGGAAAGAAAAGGAGAAGTCAACTTACAAAAAAGTATAAAAAACATGGTCCTATATAGAGTAATAGTGTATAAACTTATGTATAATAATATGAATGACCATATGTCATCACGAAGGACAATGGAAACAATACTTATGAGATAAGTAATATAACCACCAAGAAAGTAAAAGGAGTTTACAACCAAGCTTCAATAAAGAAATTCTATGAAGAAAACTAAATTACTATAAATAAAATAAACAAATGCCAAAATTCAAAAATTATGTGAGCACAACTTGCAACAACATTTCGATAACTTATGAGGCCTAAAATAAAAAAAATATATATATAAAAACTAAGGAATAAGTTACATAAATTCCTACTAAGTGAAATCAACTTACAGTCTATTAAAAAGTTGATATATGAAGTATATAAAATAATTAAACAAAAAGTACCAAAAAAGGAATACGCTACAAAAATTCCTATAAAGTAAGAGAATTAACTTACAAAGAATTATCAAAAATGATATTTAATACAAAATAAAATAAACAAAAATAAAATCAAGCTAAAAACTGATAAGATAAATACCTGAAATAATAATGAATTCAATGTATTCTACGACAAAAAAAAAAAAAAAAATCTGAACTGGTACAAAGAAAAAGAGAAGTTATGTATAAAACAAATATACAAGCTATGGCTAAAGCAGAATATTGCTAAATAATTAAGAAAAGAATACAAATGTCTAAGATAATTAAAATGATCACTAGAAGAATAGAAAACAAAATAATGAAAGGTTAGATATGATGAAATTAACATATGAATAAATAAAAAACAATCAACTGTATGAGCAAATGACAGTATATAGCAAAGGTACAGCGGAAGGAAGAATGAGTAAAAGGCCAAAGTGATCTAAAAACAAACCACAAGGTGGACAATCCCAAAATATATTATAATTATTATTAAGTCACAAGTTGACAAAAAAGGTATTTAAGATTGACTGTTGAAAAGTCCAGCAATCAAATAAACTGAGCAGAGATGATGTTCCTCTGGTCTCAGAAAAATGAGTAGTAATGGAAGAAACCAGCTACTAAAAAGTTAGGGAAAAAATTGTGTATAAGGGAGAACACACCAATGGAAATACATAAAAACAGATCCAAATAAAATGGAATGAATTAAGTAAGAAGAGATATAAAGAATGGAGAAACAAACCAGAAAGAAAAGGAAAAAGATTATATATAACTGATAATTTCATAAAAAACTATGCTAGTGTTTTATCAAAATGATCAATTTTCAAGGAGAGGCATTATGTTACAATACAAATAAGCCAACCCAATACCAGGGATGAACAAAACAATATTGAATCTAAAATAATACTTCATGTTAAATAAAAATAATTAATTTAAATAAAATATAAGAACTATGACTCGACAAACGACGACTTTGACCTAACCCAAGTGATTGACCCAACAAAAGGAAAGAAATGAAGAAGGGATCCACGAAGAGTAAACAAGAATGTAACCAAACCAAAGGAAAAAAAGGAAAAAATCCAAAACCCAAACAAAAATGAAACAAGTTCATGGAATTAAACGACCCAATGTAACACGTCGAAATGTACCCAAAGGAGAGGATGGAAAAACCAAAGTATTAACCAAATACGATGAAAATGAAGAAGGAGGGAAATAGATAGAAATGAAAACCAATAATGATACACAAACAAGTAATAAAGCATAGGAGAAGGAGAAATAATGCACTCAAGAATAACATTGGAACCAAACCAATAATTCCTCTATGAGAAAGGAAAAAGTAACTGTTATTACCCATTAATGGACAAAATGATTTAGGGAAGGAACCCTATTAAAAAAGGTTAAAGATTAAAATGACAAAAAAGCAAACTAAACCCCAATTGAGAATTAGATGTAAAAATAGTATTGTAAGAACATAAAATTGTTAATAGTATTAAGGATATATTGTAATGAAAGAGAAATAAGTATAGGGATTACCCACTAAAAAAAACACATAGTATAAACAGTGATACAGTGCAATAGTGTATGTGTAAAAACCCCAAAGTGAAGTGATAAGGAAGGTACGCTAATTAAATTATAATTAACTATAGATAATTTAAAAGTGAAGGTGAGGTATAAATGGGAATAGTGTAAGATATAGAATATAACTATTATAAGAAATAGTGAATAATAAAGAAAATAGACACTTAATAAATCTGTAAAAAACACTAAAGGTTTAAAAGTGGAAAATTAACAGTGAATAAATATATGGTGAAAAATAGTATTAAGTATGAATTACAGAATAAGATATACTGAACACTGGAAAGTGATGATGACATTATTATTTAAGAAAAGATGTTTAAGAGATTTAAGTTTAAATATAACCGATAGTAATTAAAAGGGAGGATCCCAGGAAAGAATAAATTGAAGGTGTTAACATGGAGAGAATGTAAAGATTGTTTAAAAATTAAGAAATTAAAGACAAATCAAAAACACCCATGTTATAAGGGATAGTTATAAATTTCATAAAAGTGATGTTGTTTATCACAATAAAAATAATATGTATTGTAAACAAAAAATTAGCAAATAATAAGTTGGAAGGAAGTGATAATATTTCTCATTCAAAATAATAACCCTAATAACTTATAAAGAACTGTTCGTTTTAATGTTATGAATAGGATATGGCTGAAAGAAACTTGCAGTCCATAAGCCTAATTGTTATGTTTTAAATATTAAGATAGAGAAAGCAATATTGACATGTAATCAAAACACCAACAGACTCAAAATACAATACAACCAATAATAATAACGAAGTAAAGCCGATTAGGCTGAAACGAAATGTGATTTAAATGAAATAAGTCAAATAACATAATGGCTACTCAGGCCTATGAAAGGGCATAACTGCCAGAACCAAACAACTAAAAATTATAACAAATTAACAAAGAATTTAGCAAATCTGAGGTGAAGGATTCACCAAGAATAAATTGTAAATCATTTGTAAAACAAAATATTATAATAAGCATTTGTATACAAAAAGAAATGTAATTAACAAGCATTAACATAACTGTAAAAACATAAAATCTAAAATTACCCAAACTTGTGGGGTATCAAAATAATCTATGAAAGGAAATAAATTCTATAGTGACAATATTTAATAACCAGGAAGGAAGATAGAGGAAAAACAGCAATCAGAAGATATACGAAGAATTCGAATTTTGATAACAATACATCATCTCAAAATCAACCAATCAAAATCATGCAGTTGCCATGGAAACGGCAGTTGAAGAGGATTACCGATAAATACCGTTAGAAAGAAGTGAAGCATCATTGAGAGAATACAGAAGCCAATGTTGGGAAGAACGATTTTCTGTTAAAATAATGTAAAAAAGTAATTAATGTTCTTAACCATGACAGCATAAGAAGCAGACGACAATTTATAGCAGCCAACTCGAGATCCAAGGCAATTAAACGGAAAATTACCCGAAAAGAACATCCAGATACATTATGAAAAAGATGCCCAACCCATTGAAGCCCCAAAATTAATGAAAACAGAACTTATTGCAGCCAAATCCTACCCGATCAAACGAACGAAGACACCGAGTCATGCTGAGGTGTTAAGTACAATTAAATTACTTATTTTCCAAAACCCTGATCACTCTAAATTTTACTAAAGGTAAATTAATCTCACTATAAACAAATATTTCTCTTTCACAGATTATTTAAGTAAAATGAAACTTGCTAAAAACTTGTTAACGTTAAATATAACCTATTAGTTAAACACGAACTTACAAAACACATTTAACGACACCACAGAACAGATTGTAACATCACACATTATTATTTATGTATACGTAGAATAAGGTAATATATTTTTATTGTAACCATAGGAATTCTTTAGCTCATAGTCACAAGAATCCACGATTTTGGAAACAAAAATAATTGTAATACTTCAATGTACACAGCCATACAGAAGATAGTTGTTTCCTTGATCGATTCATCAAGCCCAGAGGACAAGAGTTCATGTAATCAGTCGGTGCAAATTTTATCATTATATAGTTGTCAATTTGAATATTTGAATTATCACCTATTAAAAATCACTATTACAGGGAGTAACCGTCGTTATTATTTCATAGGGAGTTCTTTATATATTACTAGTGTTTACTTAAGAATAGATTTGATGAGAAGCGAACAAGTTGTCATTTGCGTAACAGCATCGACAATTCAGACGGCTGTGCGAGCGGGAATTATTTGAATGCCCGACCGTCACCGCTGATAACTCATCAGACAATAATTTTAGTTGTTTTATATAACGACTTGGCGCTACCCGGGATTAACACACCCCTATAAACAACAGGTTAAGGTTACTGCCGTGTTATACAGGTGATTACCGGAACGCTACGGACATCGTTAGCCGCGAACATTAACGTAACGACCCCGGTGCGAGACGAACGCACTCATCATTATTACACATACAAAATTGGTGTACATTTTACAGGTACGCACAAATTAATATCGTTACAGATTGGCGACCAACCGGTGAGGCTTTAAAAGAAGGCCAACGGCGACTATGAAGAGACATTCCATGGTTACCAGAAAGGACACTCAGAAAGGAATTGAAGGTGAAGGTCAACCAGAAGAGATGGAAGAAATCGAAGAAATGATCGGGGAGCTATTCGAAGAGGATAATCAAGAAAACCAACCAGAAAATCCAACTCAACCAGAACCGGAAGGGGGAGTAATGGTCGGTGACCAACCAGACAAAACAACCGAAGGGGCAAGGATGGAGAACATGATGAGGATGATGATGGAACAAATGAACAAAAACCAGGGGAAGACTGATGAAAATTTTAAAAAACAAAAGGAAGAACTGAATACAAAATTAGAATCATTGCAAGAGGGAAGGAGAGAAGACAGGGAGTTCCTGAATGACAAGCTGGACAGAAACAGTGAAGAATTGAAGAAGCAAATCAATGAGAACATGGAACTCCTAAATAATAAAATGGAGAACAACCATGAAGCCCTGATGAGAAGCCAAGAAACATTAGAAAAGAAGAGTGAGGAGCTGAAGAGGCAGATAAAAAAGGATTTTGAAATAGTAAATAACAATATTGAAAATAATCAGGTGACATTCCTACAACAAATAAAGGAAAACGGTGAGAGAAACAGAGAAGAATTCAGGTTCATACTAATAGGATTTCGGGAAGAAATCAAGCAGACGAGAACGGGGATGAACAAGAGATGGGAAGAAACAAGTTATCCGGTAGATCAACTGAATGAAACAGTAGATAGTGATTTCAAACCAGTGAATGAAACACCAGACACCACTTCTGAAGGTAGTAAGGAGATGGAAATTGTAGAAGAATCAAGTGTATTGTTTTCTGAAAATCAAGGTAACAATAACACTGAGAAAATCAAGCACATAAAAACCAACAACAGAAGAGGAAGAAAGAAGAACCGAATAATTAATAAAATTAAGAAAACAGAGGAATTGGGAAGAGTGTATAAAAAGAAACCAGTAAAAACCAGAGAAGAATTAGAAATGATGAAGAGCGGACTCATTGACGTGTTTAATTTGCCCCTTACCTACCAAAGCAAATTAATGAAGTATAAAGATTGTAGGAGGACCTCAACAGCAATTATAGAGGGAATTCACAGCAAGCTAGCGGAGGAAAACTTCAGCAAAACAATACATAAATGGAAGATACAAGAAATAGAAAGGACCCACAACAAAATAGTGTGTCACAAATTACAAAGGTTTCTAAAACACAGGAATCCACCAGCATTGGAAATGCAAAATAAAAATTTAATAATGACATTAACAAAGGAATTACCATTAACTCCTCTGATTAATAAACCACCTCATAAAGTGAACAATGTAGACATGGATAGAGGGGAACCCATGGTAGTAGAAGAAGTGCTATACCAGGTAGCAGAGAATTACTTCATAAGGACGGAGAAGGTAATACACACCAGAGCGATCCGAATACAAAGGGAAGAGAAGGCTGAAAATATACTGCAGGTCAATAATGTTGAAGGAGTTAGATCCGGAAGTAACCAACCAGAAGAAGAAGACTACGACTGGATACCTTTCAGCAGTGATCCAGCATAGAATTTCCGCATAGCGTATAATAAACGCAACCCGCCAGAACTTTGGATTCCATCAAGAAGTAATTGGAACCAATCAATCGATGGAACGCATAATAAACCATGATTTATAAATTATATATCATCCAGAATAAAGGTTTAACCAACTAACCTTTGAAGGAGTAGAGAAGCAGAACATCAAAGTGTAGAATAATAAAGGAGAAGGCTTGAATAAGGAATGGAATTAATAAAATTGACTATGTAATAAGTATACAACTATGTATAAACCCAATATACTCTCAAACTCTAATACTCCTATATTAATTGCAACAAGTGAAATTATATATTATCCAGAATAAATGTTAACCATCTGACATTTGAAGGAGTAGAGGAGAAAGCCCACAAAGAGTGAAATATACAAGAGAAGGCAATAACAAGGAAAGAAAAGGAGAAGTCAACTTACAAAAAAGTATAAAAAACATGGTCCTATATAGAGTAATAGTGTATAAACTTATGTATAATAATATGAATGACCATATGTCATCACGAAGGACAATGGAAACAATACTTATGAGATAAGTAATATAACCACCAAGAAAGTAAAAGGAGTTTACAACCAAGCTTCAATAAAGAAATTCTATGAAGAAAACTAAATTACTATAAATAAAATAAACAAATGCCAAAATTCAAAAATTATGTGAGCACAACTTGCAACAACATTTCGATAACTTATGAGGCCTAAAATAAAAAAAATATATATATAAAAACTAAGGAATAAGTTACATAAATTCCTACTAAGTGAAATCAACTTACAGTCTATTAAAAAGTTGATATATGAAGTATATAAAATAATTAAACAAAAAGTACCAAAAAAGGAATACGCTACAAAAATTCCTATAAAGTAAGAGAATTAACTTACAAAGAATTATCAAAAATGATATTTAATACAAAATAAAATAAACAAAAATAAAATCAAGCTAAAAACTGATAAGATAAATACCTGAAATAATAATGAATTCAATGTATTCTACGACAAAAAAAAAAAAAAAAATCTGAACTGGTACAAAGAAAAAGAGAAGTTATGTATAAAACAAATATACAAGCTATGGCTAAAGCAGAATATTGCTAAATAATTAAGAAAAGAATACAAATGTCTAAGATAATTAAAATGATCACTAGAAGAATAGAAAACAAAATAATGAAAGGTTAGATATGATGAAATTAACATATGAATAAATAAAAAACAATCAACTGTATGAGCAAATGACAGTATATAGCAAAGGTACAGCGGAAGGAAGAATGAGTAAAAGGCCAAAGTGATCTAAAAACAAACCACAAGGTGGACAATCCCAAAATATATTATAATTATTATTAAGTCACAAGTTGACAAAAAAGGTATTTAAGATTGACTGTTGAAAAGTCCAGCAATCAAATAAACTGAGCAGAGATGATGTTCCTCTGGTCTCAGAAAAATGAGTAGTAATGGAAGAAACCAGCTACTAAAAAGTTAGGGAAAAAATTGTGTATAAGGGAGAACACACCAATGGAAATACATAAAAACAGATCCAAATAAAATGGAATGAATTAAGTAAGAAGAGATATAAAGAATGGAGAAACAAACCAGAAAGAAAAGGAAAAAGATTATATATAACTGATAATTTCATAAAAAACTATGCTAGTGTTTTATCAAAATGATCAATTTTCAAGGAGAGGCATTATGTTACAATACAAATAAGCCAACCCAATACCAGGGATGAACAAAACAATATTGAATCTAAAATAATACTTCATGTTAAATAAAAATAATTAATTTAAATAAAATATAAGAACTATGACTCGACAAACGACGACTTTGACCTAACCCAAGTGATTGACCCAACAAAAGGAAAGAAATGAAGAAGGGATCCACGAAGAGTAAACAAGAATGTAACCAAACCAAAGGAAAAAAAGGAAAAAATCCAAAACCCAAACAAAAATGAAACAAGTTCATGGAATTAAACGACCCAATGTAACACGTCGAAATGTACCCAAAGGAGAGGATGGAAAAACCAAAGTATTAACCAAATACGATGAAAATGAAGAAGGAGGGAAATAGATAGAAATGAAAACCAATAATGATACACAAACAAGTAATAAAGCATAGGAGAAGGAGAAATAATGCACTCAAGAATAACATTGGAACCAAACCAATAATTCCTCTATGAGAAAGGAAAAAGTAACTGTTATTACCCATTAATGGACAAAATGATTTAGGGAAGGAACCCTATTAAAAAAGGTTAAAGATTAAAATGACAAAAAAGCAAACTAAACCCCAACTGAGAATTAGATGTAAAAATAGTATTGTAAGAACATAAAATTGTTAATAGTATTAAGGATATATTGTAATGAAAGAGAAATAAGTATAGGGATTACCCACTAAAAAAAACACATAGTATAAACAGTGATACAGTGCAATAGTGTATGTGTAAAAACCCCAAAGTGAAGTGATAAGGAAGGTACGCTAATTAAATTATAATTAACTATAGATAATTTAAAAGTGAAGGTGAGGTATAAATGGGAATAGTGTAAGATATAGAATATAACTATTATAAGAAATAGTGAATAATAAAGAAAATAGACACTTAATAAATCTGTAAAAAACACTAAAGGTTTAAAAGTGGAAAATTAACAGTGAATAAATATATGGTGAAAAATAGTATTAAGTATGAATTACAGAATAAGATATACTGAACACTGGAAAGTGATGATGACATTATTATTTAAGAAAAGATGTTTAAGAGATTTAAGTTTAAATATAACCGATAGTAATTAAAAGGGAGGATCCCAGGAAAGAATAAATTGAAGGTGTTAACATGGAGAGAATGTAAAGATTGTTTAAAAATTAAGAAATTAAAGACAAATCAAAAACACCCATGTTATAAGGGATAGTTATAAATTTCATAAAAGTGATGTTGTTTATCACAATAAAAATAATATGTATTGTAAACAAAAAATTAGCAAATAATAAGTTGGAAGGAAGTGATAATATTTCTCATTCAAAATAATAACCCTAATAACTTATAAAGAACTGTTCGTTTTAATGTTATGAATAGGATATGGCTGAAAGAAACTTGCAGTCCATAAGCCTAATTGTTATGTTTTAAATATTAAGATAGAGAAAGCAATATTGACATGTAATCAAAACACCAACAGACTCAAAATACAATACAACCAATAATAATAACGAAGTAAAGCCGATTAGGCTGAAACGAAATGTGATTTAAATGAAATAAGTCAAATAACATAATGGCTACTCAGGCCTATGAAAGGGCATAACTGCCAGAACCAAACAACTAAAAATTATAACAAATTAACAAAGAATTTAGCAAATCTGAGGTGAAGGATTCACCAAGAATAAATTGTAAATCATTTGTAAAACAAAATATTATAATAAGCATTTGTATACAAAAAGAAATGTAATTAACAAGCATTAACATAACTGTAAAAACATAAAATCTAAAATTACCCAAACTTGTGGGGTATCAAAATAATCTATGAAAGGAAATAAATTCTATAGTGACAATATTTAATAACCAGGAAGGAAGATAGAGGAAAAACAGCAATCAGAAGATATACGAAGAATTCGAATTTTGATAACAATACATCATCTCAAAATCAACCAATCAAAATCATGCAGTTGCCATGGAAACGGCAGTTGAAGAGGATTACCGATAAATACCGTTAGAAAGAAGTGAAGCATCATTGAGAGAATACAGAAGCCAATGTTGGGAAGAACGATTTTCTGTTAAAATAATGTAAAAAAGTAATTAATGTTCTTAACCATGACAGCATAAGAAGCAGACGACAATTTATAGCAGCCAACTCGAGATCCAAGGCAATTAAACGGAAAATTACCCGAAAAGAACATCCAGATACATTATGAAAAAGATGCCCAACCCATTGAAGCCCCAAAATTAATGAAAACAGAACTTATTGCAGCCAAATCCTACCCGATCAAACGAACGAAGACACCGAGTCATGCTGAGGTGTTAAGTACAATTAAATTACTTATTTTCCAAAACCCTGATCACTCTAAATTTTACTAAAGGTAAATTAATCTCACTATAAACAAATATTTCTCTTTCACAGATTATTTAAGTAAAATGAAACTTGCTAAAAACTTGTTAACGTTAAATATAACCTATTAGTTAAACACGAACTTACAAAACACATTTAACGACACCACAGAACAGATTGTAACATCACACATTATTATTTATGTATACGTAGAATAAGGTAATATATTTTTATTGTAACCATAGGAATTCTTTAGCTCATAGTCACAAGAATCCACGATTTTGGAAACAAAAATAATTGTAATACTTCAATGTACACAGCCATACAGAAGATAGTTGTTTCCTTGATCGATTCATCAAGCCCAGAGGACAAGAGTTCATGTAATCAGTCGGTGCAAATTTTATCATTATATAGTTGTCAATTTGAATATTTGAATTATCACCTATTAAAAATCACTATTACAGGGAGTAACCGTCGTTATTATTTCATAGGGAGTTCTTTATATATTACTAGTGTTTACTTAAGAATAGATTTGATGAGAAGCGAACAAGTTGTCATTTGCGTAACAGCATCGACAATTCAGACGGCTGTGCGAGCGGGAATTATTTGAATGCCCGACCGTCACCGCTGATAACTCATCAGACAATAATTTTAGTTGATTTATATAACGACTTGGCGCTACCCGGGATTAACACACCCCTATAAACAACAGGTTAAGGTTACTGCCGTGTTATACAGGTGATTACCGGAACGCTACGGACATCGTTAGCCGCGAACATTAACGTAACGACCCCGGTGCGAGACGAACGCACTCATCATTATTACACATACAAAATTGGTGTACATTTTACAGGTACGCACAAATTAATATCGTTACAGATTGGCGACCAACCGGTGAGGCTTTAAAAGAAGGCCAACGGCGACTATGAAGAGACATTCCATGGTTACCAGAAAGGAATTGAAGGTGAAGGTCAACCAGAAGAGATGGAAGAAATCGAAGAAATGATCGGGGAGCTATTCGAAGAGGATAATCAAGAAAACCAACCAGAAAATCCAACTCAACCAGAACCGGAAGGGGGAGTAATGGTCGGTGACCAACCAGACAAAACAACCGAAGGGGCAAGGATGGAGAACATGATGAGGATGATGATGGAACAAATGAACAAAAACCAGGGGAAGACTGATGAAAATTTTAAAAAACAAAAGGAAGAACTGAATACAAAATTAGAATCATTGCAAGAGGGAAGGAGAGAAGACAGGGAGTTCCTGAATGACAAGCTGGACAGAAACAGTGAAGAATTGAAGAAGCAAATCAATGAGAACATGGAACTCCTAAATAATAAAATGGAGAACAACCATGAAGCCCTGATGAGAAGCCAAGAAACATTAGAAAAGAAGAGTGAGGAGCTGAAGAGGCAGATAAAAAAGGATTTTGAAATAGTAAATAACAATATTGAAAATAATCAGGTGACATTCCTACAACAAATAAAGGAAAACGGTGAGAGAAACAGAGAAGAATTCAGGTTCATACTAATAGGATTTCGGGAAGAAATCAAGCAGACGAGAACGGGGATGAACAAGAGATGGGAAGAAACAAGTTATCCGGTAGATCAACTGAATGAAACAGTAGATAGTGATTTCAAACCAGTGAATGAAACACCAGACACCACTTCTGAAGGTAGTAAGGAGATGGAAATTGTAGAAGAATCAAGTGTATTGTTTTCTGAAAATCAAGGTAACAATAACACTGAGAAAATCAAGCACATAAAAACCAACAACAGAAGAGGAAGAAAGAAGAACCGAATAATTAATAAAATTAAGAAAACAGAGGAATTGGGAAGAGTGTATAAAAAGAAACCAGTAAAAACCAGAGAAGAATTAGAAATGATGAAGAGCGGACTCATTGACGTGTTTAATTTGCCCCTTACCTACCAAAGCAAATTAATGAAGTATAAAGATTGTAGGAGGACCTCAACAGCAATTATAGAGGGAATTCACAGCAAGCTAGCGGAGGAAAACTTCAGCAAAACAATACATAAATGGAAGATACAAGAAATAGAAAGGACCCACAACAAAATAGTGTGTCACAAATTACAAAGGTTTCTAAAACACAGGAATCCACCAGCATTGGAAATGCAAAATAAAAATTTAATAATGACATTAACAAAGGAATTACCATTAACTCCTCTGATTAATAAACCACCTCATAAAGTGAACAATGTAGACATGGATAGAGGGGAACCCATGGTAGTAGAAGAAGTGCTATACCAGGTAGCAGAGAATTACTTCATAAGGACGGAGAAGGTAATACACACCAGAGCGATCTGAATACAAAGGGAAGAGAAGGCTGAAAATATACTGCAGGTCAATAATGTTGAAGGAGTTAGATCCGGAAGTAACCAACCAGAAGAAGAAGACTACGACTGGATACCTTTCAGCAGTGATCCAGCATAGAATTTCCGCATAGCGTATAATAAACGCAACCCGCCAGAACTTTGGATTCCATCAAGAAGTAATTGGAACCAATCAATCGATGGAACGCATAATAAACCATGATTTATAAATTACATATCATCCAGAATAAAGGTTTAACCAACTAACCTTTGAAGGAGTAGAGAAGCAGAACATCAAAGTGTAGAATAATAAAGGAGAAGGCTTGAATAAGGAATGGAATTAATAAAATTGACTATGTAATAAGTATACAACTATGTATAAACCCAATATACTCTCAAACTCTAATACTCCTATATTAATTGCAACAAGTGAAATTATATATTATCCAGAATAAATGTTAACCATCTGACATTTGAAGGAGTAGAGGAGAAAGCCCACAAAGAGTGAAATATACAAGAGAAGGCAATAACAAGGAAAGAAAAGGAGAAGTCAACTTACAAAAAAGTATAAAAAACATGGTCCTATATAGAGTAATAGTGTATAAACTTATGTATAATAATATGAATGACCATATGTCATCACGAAGGACAATGGAAACAATACTTATGAGATAAGTAATATAACCACCAAGAAAGTAAAAGGAGTTTACAACCAAGCTTCAATAAAGAAATTCTATGAAGAAAACTAAATTACTATAAATAAAATAAACAAATGCCAAAATTCAAAAATTATGTGAGCACAACTTGCAACATTTCGATAACTTATGAGGCCTAAAATAAAAAAAAATATATATATATATAAAAACTAAGGAATAAGTTACATAAATTCCTACTAAGTGAAATCAACTTACAGTCTATTAAAAAGTTGATATATGAAGTATATAAAATAATTAAACAAAAAGTACCAAAAAAGGAATACGCTACAAAAATTCCTATAAAGTAAGAGAATTAACTTACAAAGAATTATCAACAATGATATTTAATACAAAATAAAATAAACAAAAATAAAATCAAGCTAAAAACTGATAAGATAAATACCTGAAATAATAATGAATTCAATGTATTCTACGACAAAAAAAAAAAAAATCTGAACTGGTACAAAGAAAAAGAGAAGTTATGTATAAAACAAATATACAAGCTATGGCTAAAGCAGAATATTGCTAAATAATTAAGAAAAGAATACAAATGTCTAAGATAATTAAAATGATCACTAGAAGAATAGAAAACAAAATAATGAAAGGTTAGATATGATGAAATTAACATATGAATAAATAAAAAACAATCAACTGTATGAGCAAATGACAGTATATAGCAAAGGTACAGCGGAAGGAAGAATGAGTAAAAGGCCAAAGTGATCTAAAAACAAACCACAAGGTGGACAATCCCAAAATATATTATAATTATTATTAAGTCACAAGTTGACAAAAAAAGTATTTAAGATTGACTGTTGAAAAGTCCAGCAATCAAATAAACTGAGCAGAGATGATGTTCCTCTGGTCTCAGAAAAATGAGTAGTAATGGAAGAAACCAGCTACTAAAAAGTTAGGGAAAAAATTGTGTATAAGGGAGAACACACCAATGGAAATACATAAAAACAGATCCAAATAAAATGGAATGAATTAAGTAAGAAGAGATATAAAGAATGGAGAAACAAACCAGAAAGAAAAGGAAAAAGATTATATATAACTGATAATTTCATAAAAAACTATGCTAGTGTTTTATCAAAATGATCAATTTTCAAGGAGAGGCATTATGTTACAATACAAATAAGCCAACCCAATACCAGGGATGAACAAAACAATATTGAATCTAAAATAATACTTCATGTTAAATAAAAATAATTAATTTAAATAAAATATAAGAACTATGACTCGACAAACGACGACTTTGACCTAACCCAAGTGATTGACCCAACAAAAGGAAAGAAATGAAGAAGGGATCCACGAAGAGTAAACAAGAATGTAACCAAACCAAAGGAAAAAAAGGAAAAAATCCAAAACCCAAACAAAAATGAAACAAGTTCATGGAATTAAACGACCCAATGTAACACGTCGAAATGTACCCAAAGGAGAGGATGGAAAAACCAAAGTATTAACCAAATACGATGAAAATGAAGAAGGAGGGAAATAGATAGAAATGAAAACCAATAATGATACACAAATAAGTAATAAAGCATAGGAGAAGGAGAAATAATGCACTCAAGAATAACATTGGAACCAAACCAATAATTCCTCTATGAGAAAGGAAAAAGTAACTGTTATTACCCATTAATGGACAAAATGATTTAGGGAAGGAACCCTATTAACAAAGGTTAAAGATTAAAATGACAAAAAAGCAAACTAAACCCCAATTGAGAATTAGATGTAAAAATAGTATTGTAAGAACATAAAATTGTTAATAGTATTAAGGATATATTGTAATGAAAGAGAAATAAGTATAGGGATTACCCACTAAAAAAAACACATAGTATAAACAGTGATACAGTGCAATAGTGTATGTGTAAAAACCCCAAAGTGAAGTGATAAGGAAGGTACGCTAATTAAATTATAATTAACTATAGATAATTTAAAAGTGAAGGTGAGGTATAAATGGGAATAGTGTAAGATATAGAATATAACTATTATAAGAAATAGTGAATAATAAATAAAATAGACACTTAATAAATCTGTAAAAAACACTAAAGGTTTAAAAGTGGAAAATTAACAGTGAATAAATATATGGTGAAAAATAGTATTAAGTATGAATTACAGAATAAGATATACTGAACACTGGAAAGTGATGATGACATTATTATTTAAGAAAAGATGTTTAAGGGATTTAAGTTTAATTATAACCGATAGTAATTAAAAGGGAGGATCCCAGGAAAGAATAAATTGAAGGTGTTAACATGGAGAGAATGTAAAGATTGTTTAAAAATTAAGAAATTAAAGACAAATCAAAAACACCCATGTTATAAGGGATAGTTATAAATTTCATAAAAGTGATGTTGTTTATCACAATAAAAATAATATGTATTGTAAACAAAAAATTAGCAAATAATAAGTTGGAAGGAAGTGATAATATTTCTCATTCAAAATAATAACCCTAATAACTTATAAAGAACTGTTCGTTTTAATGTTATGAATAGGATATGGCTGAAAGAAACTTGCAGTCCATAAGCCTAATTGTTATGTTTTAAATATTAAGATAGAGAAAGCAATATTGACATGTAATCAAAACACCAACAGACTCAAAATACAACACAACCAATAATAATAATGAAGTAAAGCCCATTAGGCTGAAACAAAATGTGATTTAAATGAAATAAGTCAAATAACATAATGGCTACTCAGGCCTATGAAAGGGCATAACTGCCAGAACCAAACAACTAAAAATTATAACAAATTAACAAAGAATTTAGCAAATCTGAGGTGAAGGATTCACCAAGAATAAATTGTAAATCATTTGTAAAACAAAATATTATAATAAGCATTTGTATACAAAAAGAAATGTAATTAACAAGCATTAACATAACTGTAAAAACATAAAATCTAAAATTACCCAAACTTGTGGGGTATCAAAATAATCTATGAAAGGAAATAAATTCTATAGTGACAATATTTAATAACCAGGAAGGAAGATAGAGGAAAAACAGCAATCAGAAGATATACGAAGAATTCGAATTTTGATAACAATACATCATCTCAAAATCAACCAATCGAAATCATGCAGTTGCCATGGAAACAGCAGTTGAAGAGGATTACCGATGAATACCGTTAGAAAGAAGTGAAGCGTCATTGAGAGAATACAGAAGCCAATGTTGGGAAGAACGATTTTCTGTTAAAATAATGTAAAAAAGTAATTAAAGTTCTTAACCATGACAGCATAAGAAGCAGACGACCATTTATAGCAGCCAACTCGAGATCCAAGGCAATTAAACGGAAAATTACCCGAAAAGAACATCCAGATACATTATGAAAAAGATGCCCAAACCATTGAAGCCCCAAAATTAATGAAAACAGAACTTATTGCAGCCAAATCCTACCCGATCAAACGAACGAAGACACCGAGTCATGCTGAGGTGTTAAGTACAATTAAATTACTTATTTTCCAAAACCCTGATCACTCTAAATTTTACTAAAGGTAAATTAATCTCACTATAAACAAATATTTCTCTTTCACAGATTATTTAAGTAAAATGAAACTTGCTAAAAACTTGTTAACGTTAAATATAACCTATTAGTTAAACACGAACTTACAAAACACATTTAACGACACCACAGAACAGATTGTAACATCACACATTATTATTTATGTATACGTAGAATAAGGTAATATATTTTTATTGTAACCATAGGAATTCTTTAGCTCATAGTCACAAGAATCCACGATTTTGGAAACAAAAATAATTGTAATACTTCAATGTACACAGCCATACAGAAGATAGTTGTTTCCTTGATCGATTCATCAAGCCCAGAGGACAAGAGTTCATGTAATCAGTCGGTGCAAATTTTATCATTATATAGTTGTCAATTTGAATATTTGAATTATCACCTATTAAAAATCACTATTACAGGGAGTAACCGTCGTTATTATTTCATAGGGAGTTCTTTATATATTACTAGTGTTTACTTAAGAATAGATTTGATGAGAAGCGAACAAGTTGTCATTTGCGTAACAGCATCGACAATTCAGACGGCTGTGCGAGCGGGAATTATTTGAATGCCCGACCGTCACCGCTGACAACTCATCAGACAATAATTTTAGTTGTTTTATATAACGACTTGGCGCTACCCGGGATTAACACACCCCTATAAACAACAGGTTAAGGTTACTGCCGTGTTATACAGGTGATTACCGGAACGCTACGGACATCGTTAGCCGCGAACATTAACGTAACGACCCCGGTGCGAGACGAACGCACTCATCATTATTACACATACAAAATTGGTGTACATTTTACAGGTACGCACAAATTAATATCGTTACAGATTGGCGACCAACCGGTGAGGCTTTAAAAGAAGGCCAACGGCGACTATGAAGAGACATTCCATGGTTACCAGAAAGGACACTCAGAAAGGAATTGAAGGTGAAGGTCAACCAGAAGAGATGGAAGAAATCGAAGAAATGATCGGGGAGCTATTCGAAGAGGATAATCAAGAAAACCAACCAGAAAATCCAACTCAACCAGAACCGGAAGGGGGAGTAATGGTCGGTGACCAACCAGACAAAACAACCGAAGGGGCAAGGATGGAGAACATGATGAGGATGATGATGGAACAAATGAACAAAAACCAGGGGAAGACTGATGAAAATTTTAAAAAACAAAAGGAAGAACTGAATACAAAATTAGAATCATTGCAAGAGGGAAGGAGAGAAGACAGGGAGTTCCTGAATGACAAGCTGGACAGAAACAGTGAAGAATTGAAGAAGCAAATCAATGAGAACATGGAACTCCTAAATAATAAAATGGAGAACAACCATGAAGCCCTGATGAGAAGCCAAGAAACATTAGAAAAGAAGAGTGAGGAGCTGAAGAGGCAGATAAAAAAGGATTTTGAAATAGTAAATAACAGAATTCAGAAATAATTAATTCATTAATAGAAATAATAGAAGAATTCAGGTTCATACTAATAGGATTTCGGGAAGAAATCAAGCAGACGAGAACGGGGATGAACAAGAGATGGGAAGAAACAAGTTATCCGGTAGATCAACTGAATGAAACAGTAGATAGTGATTTCAAACCAGTGAATGAAACACCAGACACCACTTCTGAAGGTAGTAAGGAGATGGAAATTGTAGAAGAATCAAGTGTATTGTTTTCTGAAAATCAAGGTAACAATAACACTGAGAAAATCAAGCACATAAAAACCAACAACAGAAGAGGAAGAAAGAAGAACCGAATAATTAATAAAATTAAGAAAACAGAGGAATTGGGAAGAGTGTATAAAAAGAAACCAGTAAAAACCAGAGAAGAATTAGAAATGATGAAGAGCGGACTCATTGACGTGTTTAATTTGCCCCTTACCTACCAAAGCAAATTAATGAAGTATAAAGATTGTAGGAGGACCTCAACAGCAATTATAGAGGGAATTCACAGCAAGCTAGCGGAGGAAAACTTCAGCAAAACAATACATAAATGGAAGATACAAGAAATAGAAAGGACCCACAACAAAATAGTGTGTCACAAATTACAAAGGTTTCTAAAACACAGGAATCCACCAGCATTGGAAATGCAAAATAAAAATTTAATAATGACATTAACAAAGGAATTACCATTAACTCCTCTGATTAATAAACCACCTCATAAAGTGAACAATGTAGACATGGATAGAGGGGAACCCATGGTAGTAGAAGAAGTGCTATACCAGGTAGCAGAGAATTACTTCATAAGGACGGAGAAGGTAATACACACCAGAGCGATCCGAATACAAAGGGAAGAGAAGGCTGAAAATATACTGCAGGTCAATAATGTTGAAGGAGTTAGATCCGGAAGTAACCAACCAGAAGAAGAAGACTACGACTGGATACCTTTCAGCAGTGATCCAGCATAGAATTTCCGCATAGCGTATAATAAACGCAACCCGCCAGAACTTTGGATTCCATCAAGAAGTAATTGGAACCAATCAATCGATGGAACGCATAATAAACCATGATTTATAAATTATATATCATCCAGAATAAAGGTTTAACCAACTAACCTTTGAAGGAGTAGAGAAGCAGAACATCAAAGTGTAGAATAATAAAGGAGAAGGCTTGAATAAGGAATGGAATTAATAAAATTGACTATGTAATAAGTATACAACTATGTATAAACCCAATATACTCTCAAACTCTAATACTCCTATATTAATTGCAACAAGTGAAATTATATATATCCAGAATAAATGTTAACCATCTGACATTTGAAGGAGTAGAGGAGAAAGCCCACAAAGAGTGAAATATACAAGAGAAGGCAATAACAAGGAAAGAAAAGGAGAAGTCAACTTACAAAAAAGTATAAAAAACATGGTCCTATATAGAGTAATAGTGTATAAACTTATGTATAATAATATGAATGACCATATGTCATCACGAAGGACAATGGAAACAATACTTATGAGATAAGTAATATAACCACCAAGAAAGTAAAAGGAGTTTACAACCAAGCTTCAATAAAGAAATTCTATGAAGAAAACTAAATTACTATAAATAAAATAAACAAATGCCAAAATTCAAAAATTATGTGAGCACAACTTGCAACAACATTTCGATAACTTATGAGGCCTAAAATAAAAAAAATATATATATAAAAACTAAGGAATAAGTTACATAAATTCCTACTAAGTGAAATCAACTTACAGTCTATTAAAAAGTTGATATATGAAGTATATAAAATAATTAAACAAAAAGTACCAAAAAAGGAATACGCTACAAAAATTCCTATAAAGTAAGAGAATTAACTTACAAAGAATTATCAAAAATGATATTTAATACAAAATAAAATAAACAAAAATAAAATCAAGCTAAAAACTGATAAGATAAATACCTGAAATAATAATGAATTCAATGTATTCTACGACAAAAAAAAAAAAAATCTGAACTGGTACAAAGAAAAAGAGAAGTTATGTATAAAACAAATATACAAGCTATGGCTAAAGCAGAATATTGCTAAATAATTAAGAAAAGAATACAAATGTCTAAGATAATTAAAATGATCACTAGAAGAATAGAAAACAAAATAATGAAAGGTTAGATATGATGAAATTAACATATGAATAAATAAAAAACAATCAACTGTATGAGCAAATGACAGTATATAGCAAAGGTACAGCGGAAGGAAGAATGAGTAAAAGGCCAAAGTGATCTAAAAGCAAACCACAAGGTGGACAATCCCAAAATATATTATAATTATTATTAAGTCACAAGTTGACAAAAAAGGTATTTAAGATTGACTGTTGAAAAGTCCAGCAATCAAATAAACTGAGCAGAGATGATGTTCCTCTGGTCTCAGAAAAATGAGTAGTAATGGAAGAAACCAGCTACTAAAAAGTTAGGGAAAAAATTGTGTATAAGGGAGAACACACCAATGGAAATACATAAAAACAGATCCAAATAAAATGGAATGAATTAAGTAAGAAGAGATATAAAGAATGGAGAAACAAACCAGAAAGAAAAGGAAAAAGATTATATATAACTGATAATTTCATAAAAAACTATGCTAGTGTTTTATCAAAATGATCAATTTTCAAGGAGAGGCATTATGTTACAATACAAATAAGCCAACCCAATACCAGGGATGAACAAAACAATATTGAATCTAAAATAATACTTCATGTTAAATAAAAATAATTAATTTAAATAAAATATAAGAACTATGACTCGACAAACGACGACTTTGACCTAACCCAAGTGATTGACCCAACAAAAGGAAAGAAATGAAGAAGGGATCCACGAAGAGTAAACAAGAATGTAACCAAACCAAAGGGAAAAAAGGAAAAAATCCAAAACCCAAACAAAAATGAAACAAGTTCATGGAATTAAACGACCCAATGTAACACGTCGAAATGTACCCAAAGGAGAGGATGGAAAAAACAAAGTATTAACCAAATACGATGAAAAAGAAGAAGGAGGGAAATAGATAGAAATGAAAACCAATAATGATACACAAACAAGTAATAAAGCATAGGAGAAGGAGAAATAATGCACTCAAGAATAACATTGGAACCAAACCAATAATTCCTCTATGAGAAAGGAAAAAGTAACTGTTATTACCCATTAATGGACAAAATGATTTAGGGAAGGAACCCTATTAACAAAGGTTAAAGATTAAAATGACAAAAAAGCAAACTAAACCCCAATTGAGAATTAGATGTAAAAATAGTATTGTAAGAACATAAAATTGTTAATAGTATTAAGGATATATTGTAATGAAAGAGAAATAAGTATAGGGATTACCCACTAAAAAAAACACATAGTATAAACAGTGATACAGTGCAATAGTGTATGTGTAAAAACCCCAAAGTGAAGTGATAAGGAAGGTACGCTAATTAAATTATAATTAACTATAGATAATTTAAAAGTGAAGGTGAGGTATAAATGGGAATAGTGTAAGATATAGAATATAACTATTATAAGAAATAGTGAATAATAAAGAAAATAGACACTTAATAAATCTGTAAAAAACACTAAAGGTTTAAAAGTGGAAAATTAACAGTGAATAAATATATGGTGAAAAATAGTATTAAGTATGAATTACAGAATAAGATATACTGAACACTGGAAAGTGATGATGACATTATTATTTAAGAAAAGATGTTTAAGGGATTTAAGTTTAATTATAACCGATAGTAATTAAAAGGGAGGATCCCAGGAAAGAATAAATTGAAGGTGTTAACATGGAGAGAATGTAAAGATTGTTTAAAAATTAAGAAATTAAAGACAAATCAAAAACACCCATGTTATAAGGGATAGTTATAAATTTCATAAAAGTGATGTTGTTTATCACAATAAAAATAATATGTATTGTAAACAAAAAATTAGCAAATAATAAGTTGGAAGGAAGTGATAATATTTCTCATTCAAAATAATAACCCTAATAACTTATAAAGAACTGTTCGTTTTAATGTTATGAATAGGATATGGCTGAAAGAAACTTGCAGTCCATAAGCCTAATTGTTATGTTTTAAATATTAAGATAGAGAAAGCAATATTGACATGTAATCAAAACACCAACAGACTCAAAATACAACACAACCAATAATAATAACGAAGTAAAGCCCATTAGGCTGAAACAAAATGTGATTTAAATGAAATAAGTCAAATAACATAATGGCTACTCAGGCCTATGAAAGGGCATAACTGCCAGAACCAAACAACTAAAAATTATAACAAATTAACAAAGAATTTAGCAAATCTGAGGTGAAGGATTCACCAAGAATAAATTGTAAAGCATTTGTAAAACAAAATATTATAATAAGCATTTGTATACAAAAAGAAATGTAATTAACAAGCATTAACATAACTGTAAAAACATAAAATCTAAAATTACCCAAACTTGTGGGGTATCAAAATAATCTATGAAAGGAAATAAATTCTATAGTGACAATATTTAATAACCAGGAAGGAAGATAGAGGAAAAACAGCAATCAGAAGATATACGAAGAATTCGAATTTTGATAACAATACATCATCTCAAAATCAACCAATCGAAATCATGCAGTTGCCATGGAAACAGCAGTTGAAGAGGATTACCGATGAATACCGTTAGAAAGAAGTGAAGCGTCATTGAGAGAATACAGAAGCCAATGTTGGGAAGAACGATTTTCTGTTAAAATAATGTAAAAAAGTAATTAAAGTTCTTAACCATGACAGCATAAGAAGCAGACGACCATTTATAGCAGCCAACTCGAGATCCAAGGCAATTAAACGGAAAATTACCCGAAAAGAACATCCAGATACATTATGAAAAAGATGCCCAAACCATTGAAGCCCCAAAATTAATGAAAACAGAACTTATTGCAGCCAAATCCTACCCGATCAAACGAACGAAGACACCGAGTCATGCTGAGGTGTTAAGTACAATTAAATTACTTATTTTCCAAAACCCTGATCACTCTAAATTTTACTAAAGGTAAATTAATCTCACTATAAACAAATATTTCTCTTTCACAGATTATTTAAGTAAAATGAAACTTGCTAAAAACTTGTTAACGTTAAATATAACCTATTAGTTAAACACGAACTTACAAAACACATTTAACGACACCACAGAACAGATTGTAACATCACACATTATTATTTATGTATATGTAGAATAAGGTAATATATTTTTATTGTAACCATAGGAATTCTTTAGCTCATAGTCACAAGAATCCACAATTTTGGAAACAAAAATAATTGTAATACTTCAATGTACACAGCCATACAGAAGATAGTTGTTTCCTTGATTGATTCATCAAGCCCAGAGGACAAGAGTTCATGTAACCAGTCGGTGCAAATTTTATCATTATATAATTGTCAATTTGAATATTTGAATTATCACCTATTAAAAATCACTATTACAGGGAGTAACCGTCGTTATTATTTCATAGGGAGTTCTTTATACATTACTAGTGTTTACTTAAGAACAGATTTGATGAGAAGCGAACAAGTTGTCATTTGCGTAACAGCATCGACAATTCAGACGGCTGTGCGAGCGGGAATTATTTGAATGCCCGACCGTCACCGCTGATAACTCATCAGACAATAATTTTAGTTGTTTTATATAACGACTTGGCGCTACCTGGGATTAACACACCCCTATAAACAACAGGTTAAGGTTACTGCCGTGTTATACAGGTGATTACCGCAACGCTACGGACATCGTTAGCCGCGAACATTATCGTAATGACCCCGGTGCGAGACGAACGCACTCATCATTATTACACATACAAAATTGGTGTACATTTTACAGGTACGCACAAATTAATATCGTTACAGATTGGCGACCAACCGGTGAGGCTTTAAAAGAAGGCCAACGGCGACTATGAAGAGACATTCCATGGTTACCAGAAAGGACACTCAGAAAGGAATTGAAGGTGAAGGTCAACCAGAAGAGATGGAAGAAATCGAAGAACTGATCGGGGAGCTATTCGAAGAGGATAATCAAGAAAACCAACCAGAAAATCCTACTCAACCAGAACCGGAAGGGGGAGTAATGGTCGGTGACCAACCAGACAAAACAACCGAAGGGGCAAGGATGGAGAACATGATGAGGATGATGATGGAACAAATGAACAAAAACCAGGAGAAGACTGCTGAAAATTTTAAAAAACAAAAGGAAGAATTGAATACAAAATTAGAATCATTGCAAGAGGGAAGGAGAGAAGACAGGGAGTTCCTAAATGACAAGCTGGACAGAAACAGTGAAGAATTGAAGAAGCAAATCAAGGAGAACATGGAACTCCTAAATAATAAAATGGAGAACAACCATGAAGCCCTGATGAGAAGCCAAGAAATATTAGAAAAGAAGAGTGAGGAGCTGAAGAGGCAGATAAAAAAGGATTTTGAAATAGTAAATAACAATATTGAAAATAATCAGGAGACATTCCTACAACAAATAAAGGAAAACGGTGAGAGAAACAGAGAAGAATTCAGGTTCATACTAATAGGATTTCGGGAAGAAATCAAGCAGACGAGAACGGGGATGAACAAGAGATGGGAAGAAACAAGTTACCCGGTAGATCAACTGAATGAAACAGTAGATAGTGATTTCAAACCAGTGAATGAAACACCAGACACCACTTCTGAAGGTAGTAAGGAGATGGAAATTGTAGAAGAATCAAGTGTATTGTTTTCTGAAAATCAAGGTAACAATAACACTGAGAAAATCAAGCACATAAAAACCAACAACAGAAGAGGAAGAAAGAAGAACCGAATAATTAATAAAATTAAGAAAACAGAGGAATTGGGAAGAGTATATAAAAAGAAACCAGTAAAAACCAGAGAAGAATTAGAAATGATGAAGAGCGGACTCATTGACGTGTTTAATTTGCCCCTTACCTACCAAAGCAAATTAATGAAGTATAAAGATTGTAGGAGGACCTCAACAGCAATTATAGAGGGAATTCACAGCAAGCTAGCGGAGGAAAACTTCAGCAAAACAATACATAAATGGAAGATACAAGAAATAGAAAGGACCCACAACAAAATAGTGTGTCACAAATTACAAAGGTTTCTAAAACACAGGAATCCACCAGCATTGGAAATGCAAAATAAAAATTTAATAATGACATTAACAAAGGAATTACCATTAACTCCTCTGATTAATAAACCACCTCATAAAGTGAACAATGTAGACATGGATAGAGGGGAACCCATGGTAGTAGAAGAAGTGCTATACCAGGTAGCAGAGAATTACTTCATAAGGACGGAGACGGTAATACACACCAGAGCGATCCGAATACAAAGGGAAGAGAAGGCTGAAAATATACTGCAGGTCAATAATGTTGAAGGAGTTAGATCCGGAAGTAACCAACCAGAAGAAGAAGACTACGACTGGATACCTTTCAGCAGTGATCCAGCATAGAATTTCCGCATAGCATATAATAAACGCAACCCGCCAGAACTTTGGATTCCATCAAGAAGTAATTGGAACCAATCAATCGATGGAATGCATAATAAACCATGATTTATAAAATATATATCATCCAGAATAAAGGTTTAACCAACTAACCTTTGAAGGAGTAGAGAAGCAGAACATCAAAGTGTAGAATAATAAAGGAGAAGGCTTGAATAAGGAATGGAATTAATAAAATTGACTATGTAATAAGTATACAACTATGTATAAACCCAATATACTCTCAAACTCTAATACTCCTATATTAATTGCAACAAGTGAAATTATATATTATCCAGAATAAATGTTAACCATCTGACATTTGAAGGAGTAGAGGAGAAAGCCCACAAAGAGTGAAATATACAAGAGAAGGCAATAACAAGGAAAGAAAAGGAGAAGTCAACTTACAAAAAAGTATAAAAAACATGGTCCTATATAGAGTAATAGTGTATAAACTTATGTATAATAATATGAATGACCATATGTCATCACGAAGGACAATGGAAACAATACTTATGAGATAAGTAATATAACCACCAAGAAAGTAAAAGGAGTTTACAACCAAGCTTCAATAAAGAAATTCTATGAAGAAAACTAAATTACTATAAATAAAATAAACAAATGCCAAAATTCAAAAATTATGTGAGCACAACTTGCAACAACATTTCGATAACTTATGAGGCCTAAAATAAAAAAAAATATATATATATATAAAAACTAAGGAATAAGTTACATAAATTCCTACTAAGTGAAATCAACTTACAGTCTATTAAAAAGTTGATATATGAAGTATATAAAATAATTAAACAAAAAGTACCAAAAAAGGAATACGCTACAAAAATTCCTATAAAGTAAGAGAATTAACTTACAAAGAATTATCAAAAATGATATTTAATACAAAATAAAATAAACAAAAATAAAATCAAGCTAAAAACTGATAAGATAAATACCTGAAATAATAATGAATTCAATGTATTCTACGACAAAAAAAAAAAAAATCTGAACTGGTACAAAGAAAAAGAGAAGTTATGTATAAAACAAATATACAAGCTATGGCTAAAGCAGAATATTGCTAAATAATTAAGAAAAGAATACAAATGTCTAAGATAATTAAAATGATCACTAGAAGAATAGAAAACAAAATAATGAAAGGTTAGATATGATGAAATTAACATATGAATAAATAAAAAACAATCAACTGTATGAGCAAATGACAGTATATAGCAAAGGTACAGCGGAAGGAAGAATGAGTAAAAGGCCAAAGTGATCTAAAAACAAACCACAAGGTGGACAATCCCAAAATATATTATAATTATTATTAAGTCACAAGTTGACAAAAAAAGTATTTAAGATTGACTGTTGAAAAGTCCAGCAATCAAATAAACTGAGCAGAGATGATGTTCCTCTGGTCTCAGAAAAATGAGTAGTAATGGAAGAAACCAGCTACTAAAAAGTTAGGGAAAAAATTGTGTATAAGGGAGAACACACCAATGGAAATACATAAAAACAGATCCAAATAAAATGGAATGAATTAAGTAAGAAGAGATATAAAGAATGGAGAAACAAACCAGAAAGAAAAGGAAAAAGATTATATATAACTGATAATTTCATAAAAAACTATGCTAGTGTTTTATCAAAATGATCAATTTTCAAGGAGAGGCATTATGTTACAATACAAATAAGCCAACCCAATACCAGGGATGAACAAAACAATATTGAATCTAAAATAATACTTCATGTTAAATAAAAATAATTAATTTAAATAAAATATAAGAACTATGACTCGACAAACGACGACTTTGACCTAACCCAAGTGATTGACCCAACAAAAGGAAAGAAATGAAGAAGGGATCCACGAAGAGTAAACAAGAATGTAACCAAACCAAAGGAAAAAAAGGAAAAAATCCAAAACCCAAACAAAAATGAAACAAGTTCATGGAATTAAACGACCCAATGTAACACGTCGAAATGTACCCAAAGGAGAGGATGGAAAAACCAAAGTATTAACCAAATACGATGAAAATGAAGAAGGAGGGAAATAGATAGAAATGAAAACCAATAATGATACACAAATAAGTAATAAAGCATAGGAGAAGGAGAAATAATGCACTCAAGAATAACATTGGAACCAAACCAATAATTCCTCTATGAGAAAGGAAAAAGTAACTGTTATTACCCATTAATGGACAAAATGATTTAGGGAAGGAACCCTATTAACAAAGGTTAAAGATTAAAATGACAAAAAAGCAAACTAAACCCCAATTGAGAATTAGATGTAAAAATAGTATTGTAAGAACATAAAATTGTTAATAGTATTAAGGATATATTGTAATGAAAGAGAAATAAGTATAGGGATTACCCACTAAAAAAAACACATAGTATAAACAGTGATACAGTGCAATAGTGTATGTGTAAAAACCCCAAAGTGAAGTGATAAGGAAGGTACGCTAATTAAATTATAATTAACTATAGATAATTTAAAAGTGAAGGTGAGGTATAAATGGGAATAGTGTAAGATATAGAATATAACTATTATAAGAAATAGTGAATAATAAAGAAAATAGACACTTAATAAATCTGTAAAAAACACTAAAGGTTTAAAAGTGGAAAATTAACAGTGAATAAATATATGGTGAAAAATAGTATTAAGTATGAATTACAGAATAAGATATACTGAACACTGGAAAGTGATGATGACATTATTATTTAAGAAAAGATGTTTAAGGGATTTAAGTTTAATTATAACCGATAGTAATTAAAAGGGAGGATCCCAGGAAAGAATAAATTGAAGGTGTTAACATGGAGAGAATGTAAAGATTGTTTAAAAATTAAGAAATTAAAGACAAATCAAAAACACCCATGTTATAAGGGATAGTTATAAATTTCATAAAAGTGATGTTGTTTATCACAATAAAAATAATATGTATTGTAAACAAAAAATTAGCAAATAATAAGTTGGAAGGAAGTGATAATATTTCTCATTCAAAATAATAACCCTAATAACTTATAAAGAACTGTTCGTTTTAATGTTATGAATAGGATATGGCTGAAAGAAACTTGCAGTCCATAAGCCTAATTGTTATGTTTTAAATATTAAGATAGAGAAAGCAATATTGACATGTAATCAAAACACCAACAGACTCAAAATACAACACAACCAATAATAATAATGAAGTAAAGCCCATTAGGCTGAAACAAAATGTGATTTAAATGAAATAAGTCAAATAACATAATGGCTACTCAGGCCTATGAAAGGGCATAACTGCCAGAACCAAACAACTAAAAATTATAACAAATTAACAAAGAATTTAGCAAATCTGAGGTGAAGGATTCACCAAGAATAAATTGTAAATCATTTGTAAAACAAAATATTATAATAAGCATTTGTATACAAAAAGAAATGTAATTAACAAGCATTAACATAACTGTAAAAACATAAAATCTAAAATTACCCAAACTTGTGGGGTATCAAAATAATCTATGAAAGGAAATAAATTCTATAGTGACAATATTTAATAACCAGGAAGGAAGATAGAGGAAAAACAGCAATCAGAAGATATACGAAGAATTCGAATTTTGATAACAATACATCATCTCAAAATCAACCAATCGAAATCATGCAGTTGCCATGGAAACAGCAGTTGAAGAGGATTACCGATGAATACCGTTAGAAAGAAGTGAAGCGTCATTGAGAGAATACAGAAGCCAATGTTGGGAAGAACGATTTTCTGTTAAAATAATGTAAAAAAGTAATTAAAGTTCTTAACCATGACAGCATAAGAAGCAGACGACCATTTATAGCAGCCAACTCGAGATCCAAGGCAATTAAACGGAAAATTACCCGAAAAGAACATCCAGATACATTATGAAAAAGATGCCCAAACCATTGAAGCCCCAAAATTAATGAAAACAGAACTTATTGCAGCCAAATCCTACCCGATCAAACGAACGAAGACACCGAGTCATGCTGAGGTGTTAAGTACAATTAAATTACTTATTTTCCAAAACCCTGATCACTCTAAATTTTACTAAAGGTAAATTAATCTCACTATAAACAAATATTTCTCTTTCACAGATTATTTAAGTAAAATGAAACTTGCTAAAAACTTGTTAACGTTAAATATAACCTATTAGTTAAACACGAACTTACAAAACACATTTAACGACACCACAGAACAGATTGTAACATCACACATTATTATTTATGTATACGTAGAATAAGGTAATATATTTTTATTGTAACCATAGGAATTCTTTAGCTCATAGTCACAAGAATCCACGATTTTGGAAACAAAAATAATTGTAATACTTCAATGTACACAGCCATACAGAAGATAGTTGTTTCCTTGATCGATTCATCAAGCCCAGAGGACAAGAGTTCATGTAATCAGTCGGTGCAAATTTTATCATTATATAGTTGTCAATTTGAATATTTGAATTATCACCTATTAAAAATCACTATTACAGGGAGTAACCGTCGTTATTATTTCATAGGGAGTTCTTTATATATTACTAGTGTTTACTTAAGAATAGATTTGATGAGAAGCGAACAAGTTGTCATTTGCGTAACAGCATCGACAATTCAGACGGCTGTGCGAGCGGGAATTATTTGAATGCCCGACCGTCACCGCTGATAACTCATCAGACAATAATTTTAGTTGTTTTATATAACGACTTGGCGCTACCCGGGATTAACACACCCCTATAAACAACAGGTTAAGGTTACTGCCGTGTTATACAGGTGATTACCGGAACGCTACGGACATCGTTAGCCGCGAACATTAACGTAACGACCCCGGTGCGAGACGAACGCACTCATCATTATTACACATACAAAATTGGTGTACATTTTACAGGTACGCACAAATTAATATCGTTACAGATTGGCGACCAACCGGTGAGGCTTTAAAAGAAGGCCAACGGCGACTATGAAGAGACATTCCATGGTTACCAGAAAGGACACTCAGAAAGGAATTGAAGGTGAAGGTCAACCAGAAGAGATGGAAGAAATCGAAGAAATGATCGGGGAGCTATTCGAAGAGGATAATCAAGAAAACCAACCAGAAAATCCAACTCAACCAGAACCGGAAGGGGGAGTAATGGTCGGTGACCAACCAGACAAAACAACCGAAGGGGCAAGGATGGAGAACATGATGAGGATGATGATGGAACAAATGAACAAAAACCAGGGGAAGACTGATGAAAATTTTAAAAAACAAAAGGAAGAACTGAATACAAAATTAGAATCATTGCAAGAGGGAAGGAGAGAAGACAGGGAGTTCCTGAATGACAAGCTGGACAGAAACAGTGAAGAATTGAAGAAGCAAATCAATGAGAACATGGAACTCCTAAATAATAAAATGGAGAACAACCATGAAGCCCTGATGAGAAGCCAAGAAACATTAGAAAAGAAGAGTGAGGAGCTGAAGAGGCAGATAAAAAAGGATTTTGAAATAGTAAATAACAATATTGAAAATAATCAGGTGACATTCCTACAACAAATAAAGGAAAACGGTGAGAGAAACAGAGAAGAATTCAGGTTCATACTAATAGGATTTCGGGAAGAAATCAAGCAGACGAGAACGGGGATGAACAAGAGATGGGAAGAAACAAGTTATCCGGTAGATCAACTGAATGAAACAGTAGATAGTGATTTCAAACCAGTGAATGAAACACCAGACACCACTTCTGAAGGTAGTAAGGAGATGGAAATTGTAGAAGAATCAAGTGTATTGTTTTCTGAAAATCAAGGTAACAATAACACTGAGAAAATCAAGCACATAAAAACCAACAACAGAAGAGGAAGAAAGAAGAACCGAATAATTAATAAAATTAAGAAAACAGAGGAATTGGGAAGAGTGTATAAAAAGAAACCAGTAAAAACCAGAGAAGAATTAGAAATGATGAAGAGCGGACTCATTGACGTGTTTAATTTGCCCCTTACCTACCAAAGCAAATTAATGAAGTATAAAGATTGTAGGAGGACCTCAACAGCAATTATAGAGGGAATTCACAGCAAGCTAGCGGAGGAAAACTTCAGCAAAACAATACATAAATGGAAGATACAAGAAATAGAAAGGACCCACAACAAAATAGTGTGTCACAAATTACAAAGGTTTCTAAAACACAGGAATCCACCAGCATTGGAAATGCAAAATAAAAATTTAATAATGACATTAACAAAGGAATTACCATTAACTCCTCTGATTAATAAACCACCTCATAAAGTGAACAATGTAGACATGGATAGAGGGGAACCCATGGTAGTAGAAGAAGTGCTATACCAGGTAGCAGAGAATTACTTCATAAGGACGGAGAAGGCAGAGCGATCCGAATACAAAGGGAAGAGAAGGCTGAAAATATACTGCAGGTCAATAATGTTGAAGGAGTTAGATCCGGAAGTAACCAACCAGAAGAAGAAGACTACGACTGGATACCTTTCAGCAGTGATCCAGCATAGAATTTCCGCATAGCGTATAATAAACGCAACCCGCCAGAACTTTGGATTCCATCAAGAAGTAATTGGAACCAATCAATCGATGGAACGCATAATAAACCATGATTTATAAATTATATATCATCCAGAATAAAGGTTTAACCAACTAACCTTTGAAGGAGTAGAGAAGCAGAACATCAAAGTGTAGAATAATAAAGGAGAAGGCTTGAATAAGGAATGGAATTAATAAAATTGACTATGTAATAAGTATACAACTATGTATAAACCCAATATACTCTCAAACACTAATACTCCTATATTAATTGCAACAAGTGAAATTATATATTATCCAGAATAAATGTTAACCATCTGACATTTGAAGGAGTAGAGGAGAAAGCCCACAAAGAGTGAAATATACAAGAGAAGGCAATAACAAGGAAAGAAAAGGAGAAGTCAACTTACAAAAAAGTATAAAAAACATGGTCCTATATAGAGTAATAGTGTATAAACTTATGTATAATAATATGAATGACCATATGTCATCACGAAGGACAATGGAAACAATACTTATGAGATAAGTAATATAACCACCAAGAAAGTAAAAGGAGTTTACAACCAAGCTTCAATAAAGAAATTCTATGAAGAAAACTAAATTACTATAAATAAAATAAACAAATGCCAAAATTCAAAAATTATGTGAGCACAACTTGCAACAACATTTCGATAACTTATGAGGCCTAAAATAAAAAAAATATATATATAAAAACTAAGGAATAAGTTACATAAATTCCTACTAAGTGAAATCAACTTACAGTCTATTAAAAAGTTGATATATGAAGTATATAAAATAATTAAACAAAAAGTACCAAAAAAGGAATACGCTACAAAAATTCCTATAAAGTAAGAGAATTAACTTACAAAGAATTATCAAAAATGATATTTAATACAAAATAAAATAAACAAAAATAAAATCAAGCTAAAAACTGATAAGATAAATACCTGAAATAATAATGAATTCAATGTATTCTACGACAAAAAAAAAAAATCTGAACTGGTACAAAGAAAAACAGAAGTTATGTATAAAACAAATATACAAGCTATGGCTAAAGCAGAATATTGCTAAATAATTAAGAAAAGAATACAAATGTCTAAGATAATTAAAATGATCACTAGAAGAATAGAAAACAAAATAATGAAAGGTTAGATATGATGAAATTAACATATGAATAAATAAAAAACAATCAACTGTATGAGCAAATGACAGTATATAGCAAAGGTACAGCGGAAGGAAGAATGAGTAAAAGGCCAAAGTGATCTAAAAACAAACCACAAGGTGGACAATCCCAAAATATATTATAATTATTATTAAGTCACAAGTTGACAAAAAAGGTATTTAAGATTGACTGTTGAAAAGTCCAGCAATCAAATAAACTGAGCAGAGATGATGTTCCTCTGGTCTCAGAAAAATGAGTAGTAATGGAAGAAACCAGCTACTAAAAAGTTAGGGAAAAATTGTGTATAAGGGAGAACACACCAATGGAAATACATAAAAACAGATCCAAATAAAATGGAATGAATTAAGTAAGAAGAGATATAAAGAATGGAGAAACAAACCAGAAAGAAAAGGAAAAAGATTATATATAACTGATAATTTCATAAAAAACTATGCTAGTGTTTTATCAAAATGATCAATTTTCAAGGAGAGGCATTATGTTACAATACAAATAAGCCAACCCAATACCAGGGATGAACAAAACAATATTGAATCTAAAATAATACTTCATGTTAAATAAAAATAATTAATTTAAATAAAATATAAGAACTATGACTCGACAAACGACGACTTTGACCTAACCCAAGTGATTGACCCAACAAAAGGAAAGAAATGAAGAAGGGATCCACGAAGAGTAAACAAGAATGTAACCAAACCAAAGGAAAAAAAGGAAAAAATCCAAAACCCAAACAAAAATGAAACAAGTTCATGGAATTAAACGACCCAATGTAACACGTCGAAATGTACCCAAAGGAGAGGATGGAAAAACCAAAGTATTAACCAAATACGATGAAAATGAAGAAGGAGGGAAATAGATAGAAATGAAAACCAATAATGATACACAAACAAGTAATAAAGCATAGGAGAAGGAGAAATAATGCACTCAAGAATAACATTGGAACCAAACCAATAATTCCTCTATGAGAAAGGAAAAAGTAACTGTTATTACCCATTAATGGACAAAATGATTTAGGGAAGGAACCCTATTAACAAAGGTTAAAGATTAAAATGACAAAAAAGCAAACTAAACCCCAACTGAGAATTAGATGTAAAAATAGTATTGTAAGAACATAAAATTGTTAATAGTATTAAGGATATATTGTAATGAAAGAGAAATAAGTATAGGGATTACCCACTAAAAAAAACACATAGTATAAACAGTGATACAGTGCAATAGTGTATGTGTAAAAACCCCAAAGTGAAGTGATAAGGAAGGTACGCTAATTAAATTATAATTAACTATAGATAATTTAAAAGTGAAGGTGAGGTATAAATGGGAATAGTGTAAGATATAGAATATAACTATTATAAGAAATAGTGAATAATAAAGAAAATAGACACTTAATAAATCTGTAAAAAACACTAAAGGTTTAAAAGTGGAAAATTAACAGTGAATAAATATATGGTGAAAAATAGTATTAAGTATGAATTACAGAATAAGATATACTGAACACTGGAAAGTGATGATGACATTATTATTTAAGAAAAGATGTTTAAGGGATTTAAGTTTAATTATAACCGATAGTAATTAAAAGGGAGGATCCCAGGAAAGAATAAATTGAAGGTGTTAACATGGAGAGAATGTAAAGATTGTTTAAAAATTAAGAAATTAAAGACAAATCAAAAACACCCATGTTATAAGGGATAGTTATAAATTTCATAAAAGTGATGTTGTTTATCACAATAAAAATAATATGTATTGTAAACAAAAAATTAGCAAATAATAAGTTGGAAGGAAGTGATAATATTTCTCATTCAAAATAATAACCCTAACAACTTATAAAGAACTGTTCGTTTTAATGTTATGAATAGGATATGGCTGAAAGAAACTTGCAGTCCATAAGCCTAATTGTTATGTTTTAAATATTAAGATAGAGAAAGCAATATTGACATGTAATCAAAACACCAACAGACTCAAAATACAACACAACCAATAATAATAACGAAGTAAAGCCCATTAGGCTGAAACAAAATGTGATTTAAATGAAATAAGTCAAATAACATAATGGCTACTCAGGCCTATGAAAGGGCATAACTGCCAGAACCAAACAACTAAAAATTATAACAAATTAACAAAGAATTTAGCAAATCTGAGGTGAAGGATTCACCAAGAATAAATTGTAAATCATTTGTAAAACAAAATATTATAATAAGCATTTGTATACAAAAAGAAATGTAATTAACAAGCATTAACATAACTGTAAAAACATAAAATCTAAAATTACCCAAACTTGTGGGGTATCAAAATAATCTATGAAAGGAAATAAATTCTATAGTGACAATATTTAATAACCAGGAAGGAAGATAGAGGAAAAACAGCAATCAGAAGATATACGAAGAATTCGAATTTTGATAACAATACATCATCTCAAAATCAACCAATCGAAATCATGCAGTTGCCATGGAAACAGCAGTTGAAGAGGATTACCGATGAATACCGTTAGAAAGAAGTGAAGCGTCATTGAGAGAATACAGAAGCCAATGTTGGGAAGAACGATTTTCTGTTAAAATAATGTAAAAAAGTAATTAAAGTTCTTAACCATGACAGCATAAGAAGCAGACGACCATTTATAGCAGCCAACTCGAGATCCAAGGCAATTAAACGGAAAATTACCCGAAAAGAACATCCAGATACATTATGAAAAAGATGCCCAAACCATTGAAGCCCCAAAATTAATGAAAACAGAACTTATTGCAGCCAAATCCTACCCGATCAAACGAACGAAGACACCGAGTCATGCTGAGGTGTTAAGTACAATTAAATTACTTATTTTCCAAAACCCTGATCACTCTAAATTTTACTAAAGGTAAATTAATCTCACTATAAACAAATATTTCTCTTTCACAGATTATTTAAGTAAAATGAAACTTGCTAAAAACTTGTTAAAGTTAAATATAACCTATTAGTTAAACACGAACTTACAAAACACATTTAACGACACCACAGAACAGATTGTAACATCACACATTATTATTTATGTATACGTAGAATAAGGTAATATATTTTTATTGTAACCATAGGAATTCTTTAGCTCATAGTCACAAGAATCCACGATTTTGGAAACAAAAATAATTGTAATACTTCAATGTACACAGCCATACAGAAGATAGTTGTTTCCTTGATCGATTCATCAAGCCCAGAGGACAAGAGTTCATGTAATCAGTCGGTGCAAATTTTATCATTATATAGTTGTCAATTTGAATATTTGAATTATCACCTATTAAAAATCACTATTACAGGGAGTAACCGTCGTTATTATTTCATAGGGAGTTCTTTATATATTACTAGTGTTTACTTAAGAATAGATTTGATGAGAAGCGAACAAGTTGTCATTTGCGTAACAGCATCGACAATTCAGACGGCTGTGCGAGCGGGAATTATTTGAATGCCCGACCGTCACCGCTGACAACTCATCAGACAATAATTTTAGTTGTTTTATATAACGACTTGGCGCTACCCGGGATTAACACACCCCTATAAACAACAGGTTAAGGTTACTGCCGTGTTATACAGGTGATTACCGGAACGCTACGGACATCGTTAGCCGCGAACATTAACGTAACGACCCCGGTGCGAGACGAACGCACTCATCATTATTACACATACAAAATTGGTGTACATTTTACAGGTACGCACAAATTAATATCGTTACAGATTGGCGACCAACCGGTGAGGCTTTAAAAGAAGGCCAACGGCGACTATGAAGAGACATTCCATGGTTACCAGAAAGGACACTCAGAAAGGAATTGAAGGTGAAGGTCAACCAGAAGAGATGGAAGAAATCGAAGAAATGATCGGGGAGCTATTCGAAGAGGATAATCAAGAAAACCAACCAGAAAATCCAACTCAACCAGAACCGGAAGGGGGAGTAATGGTCGGTGACCAACCAGACAAAACAACCGAAGGGGCAAGGATGGAGAACATGATGAGGATGATGATGGAACAAATGAACAAAAACCAGGGGAAGACTGATGAAAATTTTAAAAAACAAAAGGAAGAACTGAATACAAAATTAGAATCATTGCAAGAGGGAAGGAGAGAAGACAGGGAGTTCCTGAATGACAAGCTGGACAGAAACAGTGAAGAATTGAAGAAGCAAATCAATGAGAACATGGAACTCCTAAATAATAAAATGGAGAACAACCATGAAGCCCTGATGAGAAGCCAAGAAACATTAGAAAAGAAGAGTGAGGAGCTGAAGAGGCAGATAAAAAAGGATTTTGAAATAGTAAATAACAGAATTCAGAAATAATTAATTCATTAATAGAAATAATAGAAGAATTCAGGTTCATACTAATAGGATTTCGGGAAGAAATCAAGCAGACGAGAACGGGGATGAACAAGAGATGGGAAGAAACAAGTTATCCGGTAGATCAACTGAATGAAACAGTAGATAGTGATTTCAAACCAGTGAATGAAACACCAGACACCACTTCTGAAGGTAGTAAGGAGATGGAAATTGTAGAAGAATCAAGTGTATTGTTTTCTGAAAATCAAGGTAACAATAACACTGAGAAAATCAAGCACATAAAAACCAACAACAGAAGAGGAAGAAAGAAGAACCGAATAATTAATAAAATTAAGAAAACAGAGGAATTGGGAAGAGTGTATAAAAAGAAACCAGTAAAAACCAGAGAAGAATTAGAAATGATGAAGAGCGGACTCATTGACGTGTTTAATTTGCCCCTTACCTACCAAAGCAAATTAATGAAGTATAAAGATTGTAGGAGGACCTCAACAGCAATTATAGAGGGAATTCACAGCAAGCTAGCGGAGGAAAACTTCAGCAAAACAATACATAAATGGAAGATACAAGAAATAGAAAGGACCCACAACAAAATAGTGTGTCACAAATTACAAAGGTTTCTAAAACACAGGAATCCACCAGCATTGGAAATGCAAAATAAAAATTTAATAATGACATTAACAAAGGAATTACCATTAACTCCTCTGATTAATAAACCACCTCATAAAGTGAACAATGTAGACATGGATAGAGGGGAACCCATGGTAGTAGAAGAAGTGCTATACCAGGTAGCAGAGAATTACTTCATAAGGACGGAGAAGGTAATACACACCAGAGCGATCCGAATACAAAGGGAAGAGAAGGCTGAAAATATACTGCAGGTCAATAATGTTGAAGGAGTTAGATCCGGAAGTAACCAACCAGAAGAAGAAGACTACGACTGGATACCTTTCAGCAGTGATCCAGCATAGAATTTCCGCATAGCGTATAATAAACGCAACCCGCCAGAACTTTGGATTCCATCAAGAAGTAATTGGAACCAATCAATCGATGGAACGCATAATAAACCATGATTTATAAATTATATATCATCCAGAATAAAGGTTTAACCAACTAACCTTTGAAGGAGTAGAGAAGCAGAACATCAAAGTGTAGAATAATAAAGGAGAAGGCTTGAATAAGGAATGGAATTAATAAAATTGACTATGTAATAAGTATACAACTATGTATAAACCCAATATACTCTCAAACTCTAATACTCCTATATTAATTGCAACAAGTGAAATTATATATATCCAGAATAAATGTTAACCATCTGACATTTGAAGGAGTAGAGGAGAAAGCCCACAAAGAGTGAAATATACAAGAGAAGGCAATAACAAGGAAAGAAAAGGAGAAGTCAACTTACAAAAAAGTATAAAAAACATGGTCCTATATAGAGTAATAGTGTATAAACTTATGTATAATAATATGAATGACCATATGTCATCACGAAGGACAATGGAAACAATACTTATGAGATAAGTAATATAACCACCAAGAAAGTAAAAGGAGTTTACAACCAAGCTTCAATAAAGAAATTCTATGAAGAAAACTAAATTACTATAAATAAAATAAACAAATGCCAAAATTCAAAAATTATGTGAGCACAACTTGCAACAACATTTCGATAACTTATGAGGCCTAAAATAAAAAAAATATATATATAAAAACTAAGGAATAAGTTACATAAATTCCTACTAAGTGAAATCAACTTACAGTCTATTAAAAAGTTGATATATGAAGTATATAAAATAATTAAACAAAAAGTACCAAAAAAGGAATACGCTACAAAAATTCCTATAAAGTAAGAGAATTAACTTACAAAGAATTATCAACAATGATATTTAATACAAAATAAAATAAACAAAAATAAAATCAAGCTAAAAACTGATAAGATAAATACCTGAAATAATAATGAATTCAATGTATTCTACGACAAAAAAAAAAAAAATCTGAACTGGTACAAAGAAAAAGAGAAGTTATGTATAAAACAAATATACAAGCTATGGCTAAAGCAGAATATTGCTAAATAATTAAGAAAAGAATACAAATGTCTAAGATAATTAAAATGATCACTAGAAGAATAGAAAACAAAATAATGAAAGGTTAGATATGATGAAATTAACATATGAATAAATAAAAAACAATCAACTGTATGAGCAAATGACAGTATATAGCAAAGGTACAGCGGAAGGAAGAATGAGTAAAAGGCCAAAGTGATCTAAAAGCAAACCACAAGGTGGACAATCCCAAAATATATTATAATTATTATTAAGTCACAAGTTGACAAAAAAGGTATTTAAGATTGACTGTTGAAAAGTCCAGCAATCAAATAAACTGAGCAGAGATGATGTTCCTCTGGTCTCAGAAAAATGAGTAGTAATGGAAGAAACCAGCTACTAAAAAGTTAGGGAAAAAATTGTGTATAAGGGAGAACACACCAATGGAAATACATAAAAACAGATCCAAATAAAATGGAATGAATTAAGTAAGAAGAGATATAAAGAATGGAGAAACAAACCAGAAAGAAAAGGAAAAAGATTATATATAACTGATAATTTCATAAAAAACTATGCTAGTGTTTTATCAAAATGATCAATTTTCAAGGAGAGGCATTATGTTACAATACAAATAAGCCAACCCAATACCAGGGATGAACAAAACAATATTGAATCTAAAATAATACTTCATGTTAAATAAAAATAATTAATTTAAATAAAATATAAGAACTATGACTCGACAAACGACGACTTTGACCTAACCCAAGTGATTGACCCAACAAAAGGAAAGAAATGAAGAAGGGATCCACGAAGAGTAAACAAGAATGTAACCAAACCAAAGGGAAAAAAGGAAAAAATCCAAAACCCAAACAAAAATGAAACAAGTTCATGGAATTAAACGACCCAATGTAACACGTCGAAATGTACCCAAAGGAGAGGATGGAAAAAACAAAGTATTAACCAAATACGATGAAAATGAAGAAGGAGGGAAATAGATAGAAATGAAAACCAATAATGATACACAAACAAGTAATAAAGCATAGGAGAAGGAGAAATAATGCACTCAAGAATAACATTGGAACCAAACCAATAATTCCTCTATGAGAAAGGAAAAAGTAACTGTTATTACCCATTAATGGACAAAATGATTTAGGGAAGGAACCCTATTAACAAAGGTTAAAGATTAAAATGACAAAAAAGCAAACTAAACCCCAATTGAGAATTAGATGTAAAAATAGTATTGTAAGAACATAAAATTGTTAATAGTATTAAGGATATATTGTAATGAAAGAGAAATAAGTATAGGGATTACCCACTAAAAAAAACACATAGTATAAACAGTGATACAGTGCAATAGTGTATGTGTAAAAACCCCAAAGTGAAGTGATAAGGAAGGTACGCTAATTAAATTATAATTAACTATAGATAATTTAAAAGTGAAGGTGAGGTATAAATGGGAATAGTGTAAGATATAGAATATAACTATTATAAGAAATAGTGAATAATAAAGAAAATAGACACTTAATAAATCTGTAAAAAACACTAAAGGTTTAAAAGTGGAAAATTAACAGTGAATAAATATATGGTGAAAAATAGTATTAAGTATGAATTACAGAATAAGATATACTGAACACTGGAAAGTGATGATGACATTATTATTTAAGAAAAGATGTTTAAGGGATTTAAGTTTAATTATAACCGATAGTAATTAAAAGGGAGGATCCCAGGAAAGAATAAATTGAAGGTGTTAACATGGAGAGAATGTAAAGATTGTTTAAAAATTAAGAAATTAAAGACAAATCAAAAACACCCATGTTATAAGGGATAGTTATAAATTTCATAAAAGTGATGTTGTTTATCACAATAAAAATAATATGTATTGTAAACAAAAAATTAGCAAATAATAAGTTGGAAGGAAGTGATAATATTTCTCATTCAAAATAATAACCCTAATAACTTATAAAGAACTGTTCGTTTTAATGTTATGAATAGGATATGGCTGAAAGAAACTTGCAGTCCATAAGCCTAATTGTTATGTTTTAAATATTAAGATAGAGAAAGCAATATTGACATGTAATCAAAACACCAACAGACTCAAAATACAACACAACCAATAATAATAACGAAGTAAAGCCCATTAGGCTGAAACAAAATGTGATTTAAATGAAATAAGTCAAATAACATAATGGCTACTCAGGCCTATGAAAGGGCATAACTGCCAGAACCAAACAACTAAAAATTATAACAAATTAACAAAGAATTTAGCGAATCTGAGGTGAAGGATTCACCAAGAATAAATTGTAAAGCATTTGTAAAACAAAATATTATAATAAGCATTTGTATACAAAAAGAAATGTAATTAACAAGCATTAACATAACTGTAAAAACATAAAATCTAAAATTACCCAAACTTGTGGGGTATCAAAATAATCTATGAAAGGAAATAAATTCTATAGTGACAATATTTAATAACCAGGAAGGAAGATAGAGGAAAAACAGCAATCAGAAGATATACGAAGAATTCGAATTTTGATAACAATACATCATCTCAAAATCAACCAATCGAAATCATGCAGTTGCCATGGAAACAGCAGTTGAAGAGGATTACCGATGAATACCGTTAGAAAGAAGTGAAGCGTCATTGAGAGAATACAGAAGCCAATGTTGGGAAGAACGATTTTCTGTTAAAATAATGTAAAAAAGTAATTAAAGTTCTTAACCATGACAGCATAAGAAGCAGACGACCATTTATAGCAGCCAACTCGAGATCCAAGGCAATTAAACGGAAAATTACCCGAAAAGAACATCCAGATACATTATGAAAAAGATGCCCAAACCATTGAAGCCCCAAAATTAATGAAAACAGAACTTATTGCAGCCAAATCCTACCCGATCAAACGAACGAAGACACCGAGTCATGCTGAGGTGTTAAGTACAATTAAATTACTTATTTTCCAAAACCCTGATCACTCTAAATTTTACTAAAGGTAAATTAATCTCACTATAAACAAATATTTCTCTTTCACAGATTATTTAAGTAAAATGAAACTTGCTAAAAACTTGTTAACGTTAAATATAACCTATTAGTTAAACACGAACTTACAAAACACATTTAACGACACCACAGAACAGATTGTAACATCACACATTATTATTTATGTATATGTAGAATAAGGTAATATATTTTTATTGTAACCATAGGAATTCTTTAGCTCATAGTCACAAGAATCCACAATTTTGGAAACAAAAATAATTGTAATACTTCAATGTACACAGCCATACAGAAGATAGTTGTTTCCTTGATTGATTCATCAAGCCCAGAGGACAAGAGTTCATGTAACCAGTCGGTGCAAATTTTATCATTATATAATTGTCAATTTGAATATTTGAATTATCACCTATTAAAAATCACTATTACAGGGAGTAACCGTCGTTATTATTTCATAGGGAGTTCTTTATACATTACTAGTGTTTACTTAAGAACAGATTTGATGAGAAGCGAACAAGTTGTCATTTGCGTAACAGCATCGACAATTCAGACGGCTGTGCGAGCGGGAATTATTTGAATGCCCGACCGTCACCGCTGATAACTCATCAGACAATAATTTTAGTTGTTTTATATAACGACTTGGCGCTACCTGGGATTAACACACCCCTATAAACAACAGGTTAAGGTTACTGCCGTGTTATACAGGTGATTACCGCAACGCTACGGACATCGTTAGCCGCGAACATTATCGTAATGACCCCGGTGCGAGACGAACGCACTCATCATTATTACACATACAAAATTGGTGTACATTTTACAGGTACGCACAAATTAATATCGTTACAGATTGGCGACCAACCGGTGAGGCTTTAAAAGAAGGCCAACGGCGACTATGAAGAGACATTCCATGGTTACCAGAAAGGACACTCAGAAAGGAATTGAAGGTGAAGGTCAACCAGAAGAGATGGAAGAAATCGAAGAACTGATCGGGGAGCTATTCGAAGAGGATAATCAAGAAAACCAACCAGAAAATCCTACTCAACCAGAACCGGAAGGGGGAGTAATGGTCGGTGACCAACCAGACAAAACAACCGAAGGGGCAAGGATGGAGAACATGATGAGGATGATGATGGAACAAATGAACAAAAACCAGGAGAAGACTGCTGAAAATTTTAAAAAACAAAAGGAAGAATTGAATACAAAATTAGAATCATTGCAAGAGGGAAGGAGAGAAGACAGGGAGTTCCTAAATGACAAGCTGGACAGAAACAGTGAAGAATTGAAGAAGCAAATCAAGGAGAACATGGAACTCCTAAATAATAAAATGGAGAACAACCATGAAGCCCTGATGAGAAGCCAAGAAATATTAGAAAAGAAGAGTGAGGAGCTGAAGAGGCAGATAAAAAAGGATTTTGAAATAGTAAATAACAATATTGAAAATAATCAGGAGACATTCCTACAACAAATAAAGGAAAACGGTGAGAGAAACAGAGAAGAATTCAGGTTCATACTAATAGGATTTCGGGAAGAAATCAAGCAGACGAGAACGGGGATGAACAAGAGATGGGAAGAAACAAGTTACCCGGTAGATCAACTGAATGAAACAGTAGATAGTGATTTCAAACCAGTGAATGAAACACCAGACACCACTTCTGAAGGTAGTAAGGAGATGGAAATTGTAGAAGAATCAAGTGTATTGTTTTCTGAAAATCAAGGTAACAATAACACTGAGAAAATCAAGCACATAAAAACCAACAACAGAAGAGGAAGAAAGAAGAACCGAATAATTAATAAAATTAAGAAAACAGAGGAATTGGGAAGAGTGTATAAAAAGAAACCAGTAAAAACCAGAGAAGAATTAGAAATGATGAAGAGCGGACTCATTGACGTGTTTAATTTGCCCCTTACCTACCAAAGCAAATTAATGAAGTATAAAGATTGTAGGAGGACCTCAACAGCAATTATAGAGGGAATTCACAGCAAGCTAGCGGAGGAAAACTTCAGCAAAACAATACATAAATGGAAGATACAAGAAATAGAAAGGACCCACAACAAAATAGTGTGTCACAAATTACAAAGGTTTCTAAAACACAGGAATCCACCAGCATTGGAAATGCAAAATAAAAATTTAATAATGACATTAACAAAGGAATTACCATTAACTCCTCTGATTAATAAACCACCTCATAAAGTGAACAATGTAGACATGGATAGAGGGGAACCCATGGTAGTAGAAGAAGTGCTATACCAGGTAGCAGAGAATTACTTCATAAGGACGGAGACGGTAATACACACCAGAGCGATCCGAATACAAAGGGAAGAGAAGGCTGAAAATATACTGCAGGTCAATAATGTTGAAGGAGTTAGATCCGGAAGTAACCAACCAGAAGAAGAAGACTACGACTGGATACCTTTCAGCAGTGATCCAGCATAGAATTTCCGCATAGCATATAATAAACGCAACCCGCCAGAACTTTGGATTCCATCAAGAAGTAATTGGAACCAATCAATCGATGGAATGCATAATAAACCATGATTTATAAAATATATATCATCCAGAATAAAGGTTTAACCAACTAACCTTTGAAGGAGTAGAGAAGCAGAACATCAAAGTGTAGAATAATAAAGGAGAAGGCTTGAATAAGGAATGGAATTAATAAAATTGACTATGTAATAAGTATACAACTATGTATAAACCCAATATACTCTCAAACTCTAATACTCCTATATTAATTGCAACAAGTGAAATTATATATTATCCAGAATAAATGTTAACCATCTGACATTTGAAGGAGTAGAGGAGAAAGCCCACAAAGAGTGAAATATACAAGAGAAGGCAATAACAAGGAAAGAAAAGGAGAAGTCAACTTACAAAAAAGTATAAAAAACATGGTCCTATATAGAGTAATAGTGTATAAACTTATGTATAATACTATGAATGACCATATGTCATCACGAAGGACAATGGAAACAATACTTATGAGATAAGTAATATAACCACCAAGAAAGTAAAAGGAGTTTACAACCAAGCTTCAATAAAGAAATTCTATGAAGAAAACTAAATTACTATAAATAAAATAAACAAATGCCAAAATTCAAAAATTATGTGAGCACAACTTGCAACAACATTTCGATAACTTATGAGGCCTAAAATAAAAAAAAAATATATATATATAAAAACTAAGGAATAAGTTACATAAATTCCTACTAAGTGAAATCAACTTACAGTCTATTAAAAAGTTGATATATGAAGTATATAAAATAATTAAACAAAAAGTACCAAAAAAGGAATACGCTACAAAAATTCCTATAAAGTAAGAGAATTAACTTACAAAGAATTATCAAAAATGATATTTAATACAAAATAAAATAAACAAAAATAAAATCAAGCTAAAAACTGATAAGATAAATACCTGAAATAATAATGAATTCAATCTATTCTACGACAAAAAAAAAAAAAATCTGAACTGGTACAAAGAAAAAGAGAAGTTATGTATAAAACAAATATACAAGCTATGGCTAAAGCAGAATATTGCTAAATAATTAAGAAAAGAATACAAATGTCTAAGATAATTAAAATGATCACTAGAAGAATAGAAAACAAAATAATGAAAGGTTAGATATGATGAAATTAACATATGAATAAATAAAATATCGGTATGGAGAACCATACATGACTTCCATGTTCTAAGATTTATATTTAAAATCATATTCGAAATGAAATATTTCCACAGAAAATACTTCTTTCTACTTATTGCTTCAACATTAACCACAGTACTGTGGTCACTAACGTATACCACCTCACGTTTTCGCACTCGATTTTCACCGATGATGGCTGTCGATGCCACTGCCGAAAAGTCTGGTTTTGCAGAAAACATTGGATTACGGCTAAAGAGCCCGGGAAGCAATTTTAACAAAAAACTACTTCTTTGTTGCCGATAACGTAGTACACATATAAAAAATTCTCCCCTCCACCTTCAACTATAATTTTTAATAATAGAAAATTACCCCCACCCCGTTCACCTAACTTCTTCATTTATAGATATTTCATCTGCGTTTCTTCAGTAGATTACTATGAGCTTCTTATCAGGATACTTTATTTATAAAAATTAAGTACTTTACTCTTGTTAAATCATAAAATGTTTCAGGTAAACTACCCCTTTCTCTTAACCGATCTTCTCCAAAATCAACAGACCTTCCGTCCTCTACAATTCAGGGAAGCATGCAAAAAAATATTTGATTCTGTTTGAATGTGCGGCAGTTATCATTCGCTATGGAAACATTTCTCTTGTTACAACATAAAATGTTGCAGGTAAACTACCCCTTTCCCTTAACCGATCTTCACCAAAATCAATAGACTTTGAGCTCTCTGCAACTCAGGAAAGGGTGCAAAAACTTATTTGATTCTCATTGAATTTTCGGCAGTTATCGTTCGTCATAAAAAAAATTACCCTTTTTAAAACATAAAAAGTTGCTGATAAACTACCCCTTCCCTTAACCGATCTTCAACAAAATCAACAGACCTTGAGTTCTCTTTAGTTCAAAAAGGTATGCAAAAACCAAGTCGATTCTGTTTGAATTTACGGCAGTTATCGTTCGTCATATAAAAAATTACCCTTGTTAAAACATAAAATGTTGCTGGTAAACTACCTTTTTCCCATAACCGATCTTCACCAACACCAATAGGTATTGAGAACTCTACAATACAGGGCTGTATGCAAAACATCATTTGATTCTCTTTGAATTTGCGGCTGTTACCGTTTACTATAGAAAATATCGGTATGGAGAACCATATATGACTTCCATGTTCTAAGATTTATATTTAAAATCATATTCGAAATGAAATATTTCCATAGAAACTACGTCTTTCTACTTATTGCTTCAGCATTAACCACAGTACTGTGGTCACTAACGTATACCACCTCACGTTTTCGCACTCGATTTTCACCGATGATGGCAGTCGATGCACTGCCGAAAAGTTTGGTTTTGCAGAAAACATTGAACTACGGCTCAAGAGCCCGGGAAGCAATTTTAACAAAAAACTACTTCTTTGGTGCCGATAACGTAGTACACATATAAAAAATTCTCCCCTCCACCTTCAACTATAATTTTTAATAATAGAAAATTACCCCCACCCCGTTCACATAACCTCTTCATTTATAGATATTTCATCTACGTTTCCTACAGTGGATTACTATGAGCTCCTTATCAGGATACTTTATTTATAAAAATTAAGTACTTTACTCTTGTTAAATCATAAAATGTTTCAGGTAAACTACCCCTTTCTCTTAACCGATCTTCTCCAAAATCAACAGACCTTCCGTCCTCTACAATTCAGGGAAGCATGCAAAAAAATATTTGATTCTGTTTGAATGTGCGGCAGTTATCGTTCGTCATGGAAACATTTCTCTTGTTACAACATAAAATGTTGCAGGTAAACTACCCCTTTCCCTTAACTATCTTCACCAAAATCAATAGACCTTGAGCTCTCTGCAACTCAGGAAAGAGTGCAAAAAATTATTTTATTCTCATTTAATTTTCGGCAGTTATCGTTCGTCATAAAAAAATTACCCTTTTTAAAACATAAAACGTTGCTGATAAACTACCCCTTCCCTTAACCGATCTTCAACAAAATCAACAGACCTTGAGTTCTCTTTAGTTCAAAAAGGTATGCAAAAACCTAGTTGATTCTGTTTGAATTTACGGCAGTTATCGTTCGTCATATAAAAAATTACCCTTGTTAAAACATAAAATGTTGCTGGTAAACTACCCCTTTCCCTTAACCGATCTTCACCAACACCAACAGGTATTGAGAACTCTACAATACAAAGCCGTATGCAAAACATCATTTGATTCTGTTTGAATTTGCGGCTGTTATCGTCTACTATGGAAAAAAATTACCCTTGAAAAAAACCTTTGCTACTAAACTACCCCTTTCCTTTAACCGATCTTCACCAAAAACGACAGGTCTTGGGTACTCTACAATTCAGGCTTGTATGCAAACAATTATTTGATTCTGTTTGAATTTGGGGCTGTTATCGTTTGCCATAGAAAACACCCTTGACAAAACATAAAACGTTGCTGGTAAACTACCCTATTCCATTAACCGATCTTCACCAATAACAATAGGTCTTGAGAACTCTACAATTCAGGGCTGTATGCAAAACATTAGTTGATTCTCTTTGAATTTACGGCAGTTATCGTTCGTCACAGAAAAAATACCCTTGTTAAAACATAAAACGTTGCAGGTAAACTACCCCTTTCCGTTAACCGATCTTCACCAAAAACAACAGGTCTTGAGATCTCTACAATTTAGGGCTGTATGCAAATAATCATTTGATTATGTTAGAATTTGCGGCTGTTATCGTTTGCCATATAAAATACCCTTGTTAAAACATAAAACGTTGCAGGTAAACTACCCCTTTCCGTTAACCGATCTTCACCAAAAACAATAGGTCTTGAGGACTCTACAATTTAGGGCTGTATGGAAATAATCATTTGATTCTGTTTGAATTTGCGGCTGTTATCGTTTACCATAGAAAAAGTAAAAAATTACCCTTGATAAAAAACCGTTGTAGGTAAACTACCCCTTTCCCTTAACCGATCTTCACCAAAAATGATAGGTCTTGAGAACTCTGCAATTCAGGGCAGTATGCAAAATATTATATGATTTTGTTTGAATTTGCGGCTGTTATCGTTTGGCATACAAAATACCCTTGATAAAACAAAAAACCTGGCTGGTAAACTACCCCTTTCCCTTAAACGATCTTCACCAAAAACAATAGGTCTTTAGTACTCAAGAAATCAGGGCTGTATGCAAAAACGTATTTGATTATGTTTGAATTTGCGGCTGTTATCGTTTGCCATAGAAAATACCCTTGTTAAAACATAAAACGTTGCAGGTAAACTACCCCTTTCCCTTACCCGATCTTTACCAAAATCAACAGATCTTGAGAACCCTACAATTCAGGGCTGTATGCGAAACATTATTTGATTCTGTTTGAATTTGCGGCTGTTATCGTTTGCCAAACAAACAAAATTACCCTTGATAAAAAAAACCGTTGCAGGTAAACTACCCCTTTCCCTCAATCGATCTTCACCAAAAACAATAGGTCGCGAGTACTCTACAAATCAGGGCTGTATGCAAAAAATTATTTGATTCTGTTTGAATTTGCGGCTGTTATCGTTTGCCATAGAAAAAAATCTACAGACAGACACACAGACAGACACACACACACACAGACACACACACAGACAGACACACACACAGACACTTTTCGAAAAATGACTTTTTTTCATGTTTAGAGTGTAGTACAATCATATTCTGCAATAATCTCGAACACGATTTTTTTTGCCATCACCATACTTCCATTTCCTTAAGGAACATGGAAGTAAATATCGGTATGGAGAACCATACATGACTTCCATATTCTAAGATTTATATTTAAATCTTAATATCGCCTGCCAAGCGCGATATATTTTCTCTTATACATGATGTACATTAAAATGAAAAAATTTTAATTTTATTGCTTGGCAACAAAATTATTTTATTTTTAACAATTACCATTGTTTGAAAAAGTTTAAATAAATTTTCAAGTACTTTACTCTTGTTAAAACGTAAAAGGTTGCAGGTAAACTACCCTTTCCCCTTAACCGATCTTCACCAAAATCGAAAGTCCTTGAGACCTCTACAACTCAGGGAAGTATGCAAAAAATTATTTGATTCTGTTTGAATTTGCGGCAGTTATCGTTTGCCATAGAAAATACGCTTGATAAAAAAATGTTGCTGGTAAACTACCCCTTCCCCTTAACCGATCTTCACCAAAAACAATAGGTCTTGAGCACTCTACAAATCAGGGCTGTATGCGAAACATTATTTGATTCTGTTTGAATTTGCGGCTGCTTTCGTTTGCCATAGAAAATACCCTTGTTAAAAAAACGTTGCAGGTAAACTACCCCTTCCCCTTAACCGATCTTCACCAAAAACAATAGGTCACGAGTACTCTGCAAATCAGGGCTGCATGCAAAAAATTATTTGATTCTGTGTGAATTTGCGGCAGTTATCGTTTGCCATAGAAAAAAAATCTACAGACACACAGACACTTTTCGGAAAACGACTTTTTTTCATGTTTTGAGTGTAGTAGAATCAGAATCTGCAATAATCTCGAACACGATTTTTTTTGCCATCACCATACTTCCATTCCTTAAGGAATATGGAAGTAAAATTACCCTTGATAAAAAACCGTTGCAGGTAAACTACCCCTTTCCCTTAACCGATCTTCACCAAAAACGACAGGTCTTAGGTACTCTACAATTCAGGCCTGTATGCAAACAATTATTTGATTCTGTTTGAATTTGCGGCTGTTATCGTTTGCCATAGAAAATACCCTTGTTAAAAAAACGTTGCAGGTAAACTACCCCTTTCCGTAAACCGATCTTCACCAAAACACAAAGATCTTGAGAACTCTACAATTTAGGGCTGTATGCAAATAATCTTTTGATTCTGTTTGAATTTGCGGCTGTTATCGTTTGCCAAAAAAGAAAAAATTCCCTTGATAAAAAAAAACCGTTGCAGGTAAACTACCCCTTTCCCTCAACCGATCTTCACCAAAAACAATAGGTCACGAGTACTCTACAAATTAGGACTGTATGCAAAAAATTATTTGATTCTGTTTGAATTTGCGGCAGTTATCGTTTGCCATAGAAAAAAAATCTACACACACACACACACACACACACACACACACACACACACACACACACACACACACACACACACACACACACACACACACACACACACACACTTTTCGGAAAACGACTTTTTTTCATGTTTTGAGTGTAGTAGAATCAGAATCTGCAATAATCTCGAACACGATTTTTTTTGCCATCACCATACTTCCATTCCTTAAAGAATATGGAAGTAAAAAGTAAAAATTACCCTTGATAAAAAACCGTTGCAGGTAAACTACCCGTTTCCCTTAACCGATCTTCACCACAAACGACAGGTCTTGAGAACTATACAATTTAGGTTTGTATGCATAATATTATATGATTTTGTGTGAATTTGCGGCTGTTATCGTTTGCCATAAAAAATACCCTTGATAAAACAAAAAACGTGGCAGGTAAACTACCCCTTTCCCTTAAACGATCTTCACCAAAAACAATATGTCTTTAGTACTCAAGAAATCAGGGCTGTATGCAAAAACGTATTTGATTCTCTTTGAATTTGCGGCTCTTATCGTTTGCCATAGAAAATACCCTTAAAAACATAAAACGTTGCTGGTAAACTACCCCTTTCCCTTAACCGATCTTCACCAAAAACAAAAGGTCTTGAGAACTCTACAATTTAGGGCAGTATGCAAAACATTATTTGATTATGTTTGAATTTGCGGCTGTTATCGTTTGCCATAGTAAATACCATTGTTAAAACATAAAACGGTACCGGTTAACTACCCCTTTCCCTTAACCGATCTTTACCAAAATCAACAGATCGTGAGAACTCTACAATTCAGTGCTGTATGCGAAACATTATTTGATTCTGTTTGAATTTGCGGCTGTTTTTCATTTGCCAAACAAACAAAATTACCCTTGATAAAAAAAAACCGTTACCGGTAAACTACCCCTTTCCTTCAACCGATCTTCACCAAAAACAATAGGTCGCGAGTACTCTACAAATCAGGGCTGTATGCAAAAAATTATTTGATTCTGTTTGAATTTGCGGCTGTTATCGTTTGCCAAAAAAAAAAAATCTACAGACACACACACACAGACAGACAGACAGACACACAGACAGACACTTTTCGGAAAACGACTTTTTTTCATGTTTTGAGTGTAGTAGAATCAGAATCTGCAATAATCTCGAACACGATTTTTTTTGCCATCACCATACTTCCATTCCTTAAGGAAATATCGGTATGGAGAACCATACATGACTTCCATATTCTAAAATTTTTTTTAACAATTACCATTGTTTCAAAAAGTTTAAATAAATTTTCAAGTACTTTACTCTTGTTAAAACGTAAAAGGTTGCAGGTAAACTACCCCTTCCCCCTAACCGATCTTCACCAAAATCGAAAGTCATTGAGACCTCTACAATTCAGAGACGTATGCAAAAAATTATTTGATTCTGTTTGAATTTGCGGCTGTTATCGTTTGCCATAGAAAATACGCTTGTTAAAACATAAAACGTTACAGGTAAACTACCCCTTTCCCTTAACCGATCTTCACCAAAAACAATAGGTCTTGAGTACTCTACAAATCAGGGCTGTATGCAAAACATTATTTGATTCTGTTTGAATTTGCAGCTGTTATCGTTTGCCATAGAAAATACCCTTGTTAAAAAACGTTGCAGGTAAACTACCCCTTTCCCTCAACCGATCTTCACCAAAAACAATAGGTCTTGAGAACTCTACAATTTAGGGCTGTATGCAAATAATCTTGTGATTCTGTTTGAATTTGCGGCTGTTATCGTTTGCCATAGGAAATACCCTTGTTAAAACATAAAACGTTACAGGTAAACTACCCCTTTCCCTTAACCGATCTTCACCAAAATCAACAGATCTTGAGAACTCTACAATTCAGGGCTGTATGCGAAACATTATTTGATTCTGTTTGAATTTGCGGCTGTTATCGTTTGCCAAACAAACAAAATTACCCTTGCTAAAAAAAAACCGTTGCAGGTAAACTACCCCTTTCCATCAACCGATCTTCACCAAAAACAATAGGTCGCGAGTACTCCGCAAATCAGGGCTGCATGGAAAAAATTATTTGATTCTGTTTGAATTTGCGGCAGTTATCGTTTGCCATAGAAAAAAAATCTACAGACACACAGACAGACAGACAGACAGACAGACACACACACACACAGACACTTTTCGGAAAACGACTTTTTTTCATGTTTTGAGTGTAGTAGAAACAGAATCTGCAATAATCTCGAACACGATTTTTTTTGCCATCACCATACTTCCATTCCTTAAGGAATATGGAAGTAAAACGTGTCCGGTAAACTACCCGTTTCCCTTAACCGATCTTCACCAAAAACAATAGGTCTTTAGTACTCAACAAAACAGGGCTGTATGCAAAAATGTATTTGATTCTGTTTGAATTTGCGGCTCTTATCGTTTGCCATAAAAAATACCCTTATAAAACATAAAACGTTGCTGGTAAACTACCCCATTCCCTTAACCGATCTTCACCAACAACAATAGGTATTGAGAACTCTATACAATACAGGGCTGTATGCAAAACATCATTTGATTCTGTTTGAATTTGTGGCTGTTATCGTTTACCATAGAAAAATATCGGTATGGAGAACCATACATGACTTCCATATTCTAAGATTTATATTTAAAATCATTTTCAGCCAAACAGCCAGGCTGTGCCTTACCTGCCTTTTTATTGCTGTATTAAATGAAAAATATTATATTACATTAAAATGAAAAAATTATAATTTTATTGCCTGGCAACAAAATTATTTTATTTTTAACAATTACCATTGTTTCAAAAAGTTTAAATAAATTTTCAAGTACTTTACTCTTGTTAAAACGTATAAGGTTACAGGTAAACTACCCCTTCCCCTTAACCGATCTTCACCAAAATCGAAAGTCATTGAGACCTCTACAATTCAGGGACGTATGCAAAAAATTATTTGATTCTGTTTGAATTTGCGGCTGTTATCGTTTGCCATAGAAAATACGCTTGATAAAAAAACGTTGCAGGTAAACTACCTCTTCCCCTTAACCGATCTTCACCAAAAACAATAGGTCTTGAGTACTCTACAAATCAGGACTGTATGCAAAACATTATTTGATTCTGTTTGAATTTGCGGCTGTTATCGTTTGCCATAGAAAATACCCTTGTTAAAAAAACGTTGCAGGTAAACTACCCCTTTCCCTCAACCGATCTTCACCAAAAACAATAGGTCTTGAGAAATCTACAATTCAGGGCTGTATGCGAAACATTATTTGATTCTGTTTGAATTTGCGGCTGTTATCGTTTGCAAAAAAAAAAAAAATTTCCCTTGATAAAAAAAAGCGTTGCAGGTAAACTACCCCTTCCCCTCAACCGATCTTCACCAAAAACAATAGGTCGCGAGTACTCTACAAATCAGGGCTGTATGCAAAAAATTATTTGATTCTGTTTGAATTTGCGGCAGTTGTCGTTTGCCATAGAAAATACGCATGATAAAAAACGTTGCTGGTAAACTACCCCTTCCCCTCAACCGATCTTCACCAAAAACAATAGGTCTTGAGTACTCTACAAATCAGGGCTGTATGCAGAAAATTATTTGATTCTGTTTGAATTTGCGGCTGTTATCGTTTGCCATAGAAAATACCCTTGCTAAAAAAACGTTGTAGGTAAACTACCCCTTTCCCTTAACCGATCTTCACCAAAAACAAAAGGTATTGAGAACTCTACAATTTAGGGCTGTATGCAAATAATCTTTTCATTCTGTTTGAATTTGCGGCTGTTATCGTTTGCCATAGGAAATACCCTTGTTAAAACATAAAACGTTACAGGTAAACTACCCCTTTCCCTTAACCGATCTTCACCAAAAACAATAGGTCTTGAGAACTCTATAATTCAGGGCTGTATGCGAAACATTATTTGATTCTGTTTGAATTTGCGGCTGTTATCGTTTGCCAAACAAACAAAATTACCCTTGCTAAAAAAAAACCGTTGCAGGTAAACTACCCCTTTACCTCAACCGATCTTCACCAAAAACAATAGGTCGCGAGAACTCTGCAAAACCGGGCTGTATGCAAAAAATTATTTGATTCTGTTTGAATTTGCGGCAGTTATCGTTTGCCATAGAAAAAAAATCTACAGACAGACAGACAGACACACAGACAGACAGACACACAGACAGACACACAGACACTTTTCGGAAAACGACTTTTTTTCATGTTTTGAGTGTAGTAGAATCAGAATCTGCAATAATCTCGAACACGATTTTTTTTGCCATCACCATACTTCCATTCCTTAAGGAATATGGAAGTAAAAATTACCCTTGATAAAAAACCGTTGCTGGTAAACTACCCCTTTCTATTAACCGATCTTCACCTAAAATGACAGGTCTTGAGACCTCTACAATTCAGGGACGTATGCAAAAAATTATTTGATTCTGTTTGAATTTGCGGCTGTTATCGTTTGCCATAGAAAATACGCTTGATAAAAAAACGTTGCAGGTAAACTACCCCTTCTCCTTAACCGATCTTCACCAAAAGCAATAGGTCATGAGTACTCTACAAATCAGGGCTGTATGCAAAAAATTGTTTGATTCTGTTTGAACTTGCGGCTGTTATCGTTTGCCATAGAAAATACCCTTGTTAAAAAAACGTTGCAGGTAAACTACCCCTTTCCCTCAACCGATCTTCACCAAAAACAATAGGTCTTGAGAAATCTACAATTCAGGGCTGTATGCGAAACATTATTTGATTCTGTTTGAATTTGCGGCTGTTATCGTTTGCCAAAAAAAAAAATTTCCCTTGATAAAAAAAACCGTTGCAGGTAAACTACCCCTTCCCCTCAACCGATCTTCACCAAAAACAATAGGTCGCGAGTACTCTACAAATCAGGGCTGTATGCAAAAAATTATTTGATTCTGTTTGAATTTGCGGCAGTTGTCGTTTGCCATAGAAAATACGCATGATAAAAAACGTTGCTGGTAAACTACCCCTTCCCCTCAACCTATCTTCACCAAAAACAATAGGTCTTGAGTACTCTACAAATCAGGGCTGTATGCAGAAAATTATTTGATTCTGTTTGAATTTGCGGCTGTTATCGTTTGCCATAGAAAATACCCTTGTTAAAAAAACGTTGTAGGTAAACTACCCCTTTCCCTTAACCGATCTTCACCAAAAACAAAAGGTATTGAGAACTCTACAATTTAGGGCTGTATGCAAATAATCTTTTCATTCTGTTTGAATTTGCGGCTGTTATCGTTTGCCATAGGAAATACCCTTGTTAAAACATAAAACGTTACAGGTAAACTACCCCTTTCCCTTAACCGATCTTCACCAAAAACAATAGGTCTTGAGAACTCTACAATTCAGGGCTGTATGCGAAACATTATTTGATTCTGTTTGAATTTGCGGCTGTTATCGTTTGCCAAACAAACAAAATTACCCTTGCTAAAAAAAAACCGTTGCAGGTAAACTACCCCTTTCCCTCAACCGATCTTCACCAAAAACAATAGGTCGCGAGAACTCTGCAAAACCGGGCTGTATGCAAAAAATTATTTGATTCTGTTTGAATTTGCGGCAGTTATCGTTTGCCATAGAAAAAAAATCTACAGACAGACAGACACACAGACAGACAGACACACAGACAGACAGACACACAGACAGACAGACACACAGACACTTTTCGGAAAACGACTTTTTTTCATGTTTTGAGTGTAGTAGAATCAGAATCTGCAATAATCTCGAACACGATTTTTTTTGCCATCACCATACTTCCATTCCTTAAGGAATATGGAAGTAAAAACAATCAACTGTATGAGCAAATGACAGTATATAGCAAAGGTACAGCGGAAGGAAGAATGAGTAAAAGGCCAAAGTGATCTAAAAACAAACCACAAGGTGGACAATCCCAAAATATATTATAATTATTATTAAGTCACAAGTTGACAAAAAAGGTATTTAAGATTGACTGTTGAAAAGTCCAGCAATCAAATAAACTGAGCAGAGATGATGTTCCTCTGGTCTCAGAAAAATGAGTAGTAATGGAAGAAACCAGCTACTAAAAAGTTAGGGAAAAAATTGTGTATGAGGGAGAACACACCAATGGAAATACATAAAAACAGATCCAAATAAAATGGAATGAATTAAGTAAGAAGAGATATAAAGAATGGAGAAACAAACCAGAAAGAAAAGGAAAAAGATTATATATAACTGATAATTTCATAAAAAACTATGCTAGTGTTTTATCAAAATGATCAATTTTCAAGGAGAGGCATTATGTTACAACACAAATAAGCCAACCCAATACCAGGGATAAACAAAACAATATTGAATCTAAAATAATACTTCATGTTAAATAAAAATGATTAATTTAAATAAAATATAAGAACTATGACTCGACAAACGACGACTTTGACCTAACCCAAGTGATTGACCCAACAAAAGGAAAGAAATGAAGAAGGGATCCACGAAGAGTAAACAAGAATGTAACCAAACCAAAGGAAAAAAAGGAAAAAATCCAAAACCCAAACAAAAATGAAACAAGTTCATGGAATTAAACGACCCAATGTAACACGTCGAAATGTACCCAAAGGAGAGGATGGAAAAACCAAAGTATTAACCAAATACGATGAAAATGAAGAAGGAGGGAAATAGATAGAAATGAAAACCAATAATGATACACAAACAAGTAATAAAGCATAGGAGAAGGAGAAATAATGCACTCAAGAATAACATTGGAACCAAACCAATAATTCCTCTATGAGAAAGGAAAAAGTAACTGTTATTACCCATTAATGGACAAAATGATTTAGGGAAGGAACCCTATTAAAAAAGGTTAAAGATTAAAATGACAAAAAAGCAAACTAAACCCCAATTGAGAATTAGATGTAAAAATAGTATTGTAAGAACATAAAATTGTTAATAGTATTAAGGATATATTGTAATGAAAGAGAAATAAGTATAGGGATTACCCACTAAAAAAAACACATAGTATAAACAGTGATACAGTGCAATAGTGTATGTGTAAAAACCCCAAAGTGAAGTGATAAGGAAGGTACGCTAATTAAATTATAATTAACTATAGATAATTTAAAAGTGAAGGTGAGGTATAAATGGGAATAGTGTAAGATATAGAATATAACTATTATAAGAAATAGTGAATAATAAAGAAAATAGACACTTAATAAATCTGTAAAAAACACTAAAGGTTTAAAAGTGGAAAATTAACAGTGAATAAATATATGGTGAAAAATAGTATTAAGTATGAATTACAGAATAAGATATACTGAACACTGGAAAGTGATGATGACATTATTATTTAAGAAAAGATGTTTAAGGGATTTAAGTTTAATTATAACCGATAGTAATTAAAAGGGAGGATCCCAGGAAAGAATAAATTGAAGGTGTTAACATGGAGAGAATGTAAAGATTGTTTAAAAATTAAGAAATTAAAGACAAATCAAAAACACCCATGTTATAAGGGATAGTTATAAATTTCATAAAAGTGATGTTGTTTATCACAATAAAAATAATATGTATTGTAAACAAAAAATTAGCAAATAATAAGTTGGAAGGAAGTGATAATATTTCTCATTCAAAATAATAACCCTAATAACTTATAAAGAACTGTTCGTTTTAATGTTATGAATAGGATATGGCTGAAAGAAACTTGCAGTCCATAAGCCTAATTGTTATGTTTTAAATATTAAGATAGAGAAAGCAATATTGACATGTAATCAAAACACCAACAGACTCAAAATACAACACAACCAATAATAATAACGAAGTAAAGCCCATTAGGCTGAAACAAAATGTGATTTAAATGAAATAAGTCAAATAACATAATGGCTACTCAGGCCTATGAAAGGGCATAACTGCCAGAACCAAACAACTAAAAATTATAACAAATTAACAAAGAATTTAGCAAATCTGAGGTGAAGGATTCACCAAGAATAAATTGTAAAGCATTTGTAAAACAAAATATTATAATAAGCATTTGTATACAAAAAGAAATGTAATTAACAAGCATTAACATAACTGTAAAAACATAAAATCTAAAATTACCCAAACTTGTGGGGTATCAAAATAATCTATGAAAGGAAATAAATTCTATAGTGACAATATTTAATAACCAGGAAGGAAGATAGAGGAAAAACAGCAATCAGAAGATATACGAAGAATTCGAATTTTGATAACAATACATCATCTCAAAATCAACCAATCGAAATCATGCAGTTGCCATGGAAACAGCAGTTGAAGAGGATTACCGATGAATACCGTTAGAAAGAAGTGAAGCGTCATTGAGAGAATACAGAAGCCAATGTTGGGAAGAACGATTTTCTGTTAAAATAATGTAAAAAAGTAATTAAAGTTCTTAACCATGACAGCATAAGAAGCAGACGACCATTTATAGCAGCCAACTCGAGATCCAAGGCAATTAAACGGAAAATTACCCGAAAAGAACATCCAGATACATTATGAAAAAGATGCCCAAACCATTGAAGCCCCAAAATTAATGAAAACAGAACTTATTGCAGCCAAATCCTACCCGATCAAACGAACGAAGACACCGAGTCATGCTGAGGTGTTAAGTACAATTAAATTACTTATTTTCCAAAACCCTGATCACTCTAAATTTTACTAAAGGTAAATTAATCTCACTATAAACAAATATTTCTCTTTCACAGATTATTTAAGTAAAATGAAACTTGCTAAAAACTTGTTAACGTTAAATATAACCTATTAGTTAAACACGAACTTACAAAACACATTTAACGACACCACAGAACAGATTGTAACATCACACATTATTATTTATGTATACGTAGAATAAGGTAATATATTTTTATTGTAACCATAGGAATTCTTTAGCTCATAGTCACAAGAATCCACAATTTTGGAAACAAAAATAATTGTAATACTTCAATGTACACAGCCATACAGAAGATAGTTGTTTCCTTGATTGATTCATCAAGCCCAGAGGACAAGAGTTCATGTAACCAGTCGGTGCAAATTTTATCATTATATAATTGTCAATTTGAATATTTGAATTATCACCTATTAAAAATCACTATTACAGGGAGTAACCGTCGTTATTATTTCATAGGGAGTTCTTTATACATTACTAGTGTTTACTTAAGAACAGATTTGATGAGAAGCGAACAAGTTGTCATTTGCGTAACAGCATCGACAATTCAGACGGCTGTGCGAGCGGGAATTATTTGAATGCCCGACCGTCACCGCTGATAACTCATCAGACAATAATTTTAGTTGTTTTATATAACGACTTGGCGCTACCCGGGATTAACACACCCCTATAAACAACAGGTTAAGGTTACTGCCGTGTTATACAGGTGATTACCGCAACGCTACGGACATCGTTAGCCGCGAACATTATCGTAATGACCCCGGTGCGAGACGAACGCACTCATCATTATTACACATACAAAATTGGTGTACATTTTACAGGTACGCACAAATTAATATCGTTACAGATTGGCGACCAACCGGTGAGGCTTTAAAAGAAGGCCAACGGCGACTATGAAGAGACATTCCATGGTTACCAGAAAGGACACTCAGAAAGGAATTGAAGGTGAAGGTCAACCAGAAGAGATGGAAGAAATCGAAGAACTGATCGGGGAGCTATTCGAAGAGGATAATCAAGAAAACCAACCAGAAAATCCTACTCAACCAGAACCGGAAGGGGGAGTAATGGTCGGTGACCAACCAGACAAAACAACCGAAGGGGCAAGGATGGAGAACATGATGAGGATGATGATGGAACAAATGAACAAAAACCAGGAGAAGACTGCTGAAAATTTTAAAAAACAAAAGGAAGAATTGAATACAAAATTAGAATCATTGCAAGAGGGAAGGAGAGAAGACAGGGAGTTCCTAAATGACAAGCTGGACAGAAACAGTGAAGAATTGAAGAAGCAAATCAAGGAGAACATGGAACTCCTAAATAATAAAATGGAGAACAACCATGAAGCCCTGATGAGAAGCCAAGAAATATTAGAAAAGAAGAGTGAGGAGCTGAAGAGGCAGATAAAAAAGGATTTTGAAATAGTAAATAACAATATTGAAAATAATCAGGAGACATTCCTACAACAAATAAAGGAAAACGGTGAGAGAAACAGAGAAGAATTCAGGTTCATACTAATAGGATTTCGGGAAGAAATCAAGCAGACGAGAACGGGGATGAACAAGAGATGGGAAGAAACAAGTTACCCGGTAGATCAACTGAATGAAACAGTAGATAGTGATTTCAAACCAGTGAATGAAACACCAGACACCACTTCTGAAGGTAGTAAGGAGATGGAAATTGTAGAAGAATCAAGTGTATTGTTTTCTGAAAATCAAGGTAACAATAACACTGAGAAAATCAAGCACATAAAAACCAACAACAGAAGAGGAAGAAAGAAGAACCGAATAATTAATAAAATTAAGAAAACAGAGGAATTGGGAAGAGTGTATAAAAAGAAACCAGTAAAAACCAGAGAAGAATTAGAAATGATGAAGAGCGGACTCATTGACGTGTTTAATTTGCCCCTTACCTACCAAAGCAAATTAATGAAGTATAAAGATTGTAGGAGGACCTCAACAGCAATTATAGAGGGAATTCACAGCAAGCTAGCGGAGGAAAACTTCAGCAAAACAATACATAAATGGAAGATACAAGAAATAGAAAGGACCCACAACAAAATAGTGTGTCACAAATTACAAAGGTTTCTAAAACACAGGAATCCACCAGCATTGGAAATGCAAAATAAAAATTTAATAATGACATTAACAAAGGAATTACCATTAACTCCTCTGATTAATAAACCACCTCATAAAGTGAACAATGTAGACATGGATAGAGGGGAACCCATGGTAGTAGAAGAAGTGCTATACCAGGTAGCAGAGAATTACTTCATAAGGACGGAGACGGTAATACACACCAGAGCGATCCGAATACAAAGGGAAGAGAAGGCTGAAAATATACTGCAGGTCAATAATGTTGAAGGAGTTAGATCCGGAAGTAACCAACCAGAAGAAGAAGACTACGACTGGATACCTTTCAGCAGTGATCCAGCATAGAATTTCCGCATAGCATATAATAAACGCAACCCGCCAGAACTTTGGATTCCATCAAGAAGTAATTGGAACCAATCAATCGATGGAATGCATAATAAACCATGATTTATAAAATATATATCATCCAGAATAAAGGTTTAACCAACTAACCTTTGAAGGAGTAGAGAAGCAGAACATCAAAGTGTAGAATAATAAAGGAGAAGGCTTGAATAAGGAATGGAATTAATAAAATTGACTATGTAATAAGTATACAACTATGTATAAACCCAATATACTCTCAAACTCTAATACTCCTATATTAATTGCAACAAGTGAAATTATATATTATCCAGAATAAATGTTAACCATCTGACATTTGAAGGAGTAGAGGAGAAAGCCCACAAAGAGTGAAATATACAAGAGAAGGCAATAACAAGGAAAGAAAAGGAGAAGTCAACTTACAAAAAAGTATAAAAAACATGGTCCTATATAGAGTAATAGTGTATAAACTTATGTATAATACTATGAATGACCATATGTCATCACGAAGGACAATGGAAACAATACTTATGAGATAAGTAATATAACCACCAAGAAAGTAAAAGGAGTTTACAACCAAGCTTCAATAAAGAAATTCTATGAAGAAAACTAAATTACTATAAATAAAATAAACAAATGCCAAAATTCAAAAATTATGTGAGCACAACTTGCAACAACATTTCGATAACTTATGAGGCCTAAAATAAAAAAAAAATATATATATATAAAAACTAAGGAATAAGTTACATAAATTCCTACTAAGTGAAATCAACTTACAGTCTATTAAAAAGTTGATATATGAAGTATATAAAATAATTAAACAAAAAGTACCAAAAAAGGAATACGCTACAAAAATTCCTATAAAGTAAGAGAATTAACTTACAAAGAATTATCAAAAATGATATTTAATACAAAATAAAATAAACAAAAATAAAATCAAGCTAAAAACTGATAAGATAAATACCTGAAATAATAATGAATTCAATCTATTCTACGACAAAAAAAAAAAAAAATCTGAACTGGTACAAAGAAAAAGAGAAGTTATGTATAAAACAAATATACAAGCTATGGCTAAAGCAGAATATTGCTAAATAATTAAGAAAAGAATACAAATGTCTAAGATAATTAAAATGATCACTAGAAGAATAGAAAACAAAATAATGAAAGGTTAGATATGATGAAATTAACATATGAATAAATAAAATATCGGTATGGAGAACCATACATGACTTCCATGTTCTAAGATTTATATTTAAAATCATATTCGAAATGAAATATTTCCACAGAAAATACTTCTTTCTACTTATTGCTTCAACATTAACCACAGTACTGTGGTCACTAACGTATACCACCTCACGTTTTCGCACTCGATTTTCACCGATGATGGCTGTCGATGCCACTGCCGAAAAGTCTGGTTTTGCAGAAAACATTGGATTACGGCTAAAGAGCCCGGGAAGCAATTTTAACAAAAAACTACTTCTTTGTTGCCGATAACGTAGTACACATATAAAAAATTCTCCCCTCCACCTTCAACTATAATTTTTAATAATAGAAAATTACCCCCACCCCGTTCACCTAACTTCTTCATTTATAGATATTTCATCTGCGTTTCTTCAGTAGATTACTATGAGCTTCTTATCAGGATACTTTATTTATAAAAATTAAGTACTTTACTCTTGTTAAATCATAAAATGTTTCAGGTAAACTACCCCTTTCTCTTAACCGATCTTCTCCAAAATCAACAGACCTTCCGTCCTCTACAATTCAGGGAAGCATGCAAAAAAATATTTGATTCTGTTTGAATGTGCGGCAGTTATCATTCGCTATGGAAACATTTCTCTTGTTACAACATAAAATGTTGCAGGTAAACTACCCCTTTCCCTTAACCGATCTTCACCAAAATCAATAGACTTTGAGCTCTCTGCAACTCAGGAAAGGGTGCAAAAACTTATTTGATTCTCATTGAATTTTCGGCAGTTATCGTTCGTCATAAAAAAAATTACCCTTTTTAAAACATAAAAAGTTGCTGATAAACTACCCCTTCCCTTAACCGATCTTCAACAAAATCAACAGACCTTGAGTTCTCTTTAGTTCAAAAAGGTATGCAAAAACCAAGTCGATTCTGTTTGAATTTACGGCAGTTATCGTTCGTCATATAAAAAATTACCCTTGTTAAAACATAAAATGTTGCTGGTAAACTACCTTTTTCCCATAACCGATCTTCACCAACACCAATAGGTATTGAGAACTCTACAATACAGGGCTGTATGCAAAACATCATTTGATTCTCTTTGAATTTGCGGCTGTTACCGTTTACTATAGAAAATATCGGTATGGAGAACCATATATGACTTCCATGTTCTAAGATTTATATTTAAAATCATATTCGAAATGAAATATTTCCATAGAAACTACGTCTTTCTACTTATTGCTTCAGCATTAACCACAGTACTGTGGTCACTAACGTATACCACCTCACGTTTTCGCACTCGATTTTCACCGATGATGGCAGTCGATGCACTGCCGAAAAGTTTGGTTTTGCAGAAAACATTGAACTACGGCTCAAGAGCCCGGGAAGCAATTTTAACAAAAAACTACTTCTTTGGTGCCGATAACGTAGTACACATATAAAAAATTCTCCCCTCCACCTTCAACTATAATTTTTAATAATAGAAAATTACCCCCACCCCGTTCACATAACCTCTTCATTTATAGATATTTCATCTACGTTTCCTACAGTGGATTACTATGAGCTCCTTATCAGGATACTTTATTTATAAAAATTAAGTACTTTACTCTTGTTAAATCATAAAATGTTTCAGGTAAACTACCCCTTTCTCTTAACCGATCTTCTCCAAAATCAACAGACCTTCCGTCCTCTACAATTCAGGGAAGCATGCAAAAAAATATTTGATTCTGTTTGAATGTGCGGCAGTTATCGTTCGTCATGGAAACATTTCTCTTGTTACAACATAAAATGTTGCAGGTAAACTACCCCTTTCCCTTAACTATCTTCACCAAAATCAATAGACCTTGAGCTCTCTGCAACTCAGGAAAGAGTGCAAAAAATTATTTTATTCTCATTTAATTTTCGGCAGTTATCGTTCGTCATAAAAAAATTACCCTTTTTAAAACATAAAACGTTGCTGATAAACTACCCCTTCCCTTAACCGATCTTCAACAAAATCAACAGACCTTGAGTTCTCTTTAGTTCAAAAAGGTATGCAAAAACCTAGTTGATTCTGTTTGAATTTACGGCAGTTATCGTTCGTCATATAAAAAATTACCCTTGTTAAAACATAAAATGTTGCTGGTAAACTACCCCTTTCCCTTAACCGATCTTCACCAACACCAACAGGTATTGAGAACTCTACAATACAAAGCCGTATGCAAAACATCATTTGATTCTGTTTGAATTTGCGGCTGTTATCGTCTACTATGGAAAAAAATTACCCTTGAAAAAAACCTTTGCTACTAAACTACCCCTTTCCTTTAACCGATCTTCACCAAAAACGACAGGTCTTGGGTACTCTACAATTCAGGCTTGTATGCAAACAATTATTTGATTCTGTTTGAATTTGGGGCTGTTATCGTTTGCCATAGAAAACACCCTTGACAAAACATAAAACGTTGCTGGTAAACTACCCTATTCCATTAACCGATCTTCACCAATAACAATAGGTCTTGAGAACTCTACAATTCAGGGCTGTATGCAAAACATTAGTTGATTCTCTTTGAATTTACGGCAGTTATCGTTCGTCACAGAAAAAATACCCTTGTTAAAACATAAAACGTTGCAGGTAAACTACCCCTTTCCGTTAACCGATCTTCACCAAAAACAACAGGTCTTGAGATCTCTACAATTTAGGGCTGTATGCAAATAATCATTTGATTATGTTAGAATTTGCGGCTGTTATCGTTTGCCATATAAAATACCCTTGTTAAAACATAAAACGTTGCAGGTAAACTACCCCTTTCCGTTAACCGATCTTCACCAAAAACAATAGGTCTTGAGGACTCTACAATTTAGGGCTGTATGGAAATAATCATTTGATTCTGTTTGAATTTGCGGCTGTTATCGTTTACCATAGAAAAAGTAAAAAATTACCCTTGATAAAAAACCGTTGTAGGTAAACTACCCCTTTCCCTTAACCGATCTTCACCAAAAATGATAGGTCTTGAGAACTCTGCAATTCAGGGCAGTATGCAAAATATTATATGATTTTGTTTGAATTTGCGGCTGTTATCGTTTGGCATACAAAATACCCTTGATAAAACAAAAAACCTGGCTGGTAAACTACCCCTTTCCCTTAAACGATCTTCACCAAAAACAATAGGTCTTTAGTACTCAAGAAATCAGGGCTGTATGCAAAAACGTATTTGATTATGTTTGAATTTGCGGCTGTTATCGTTTGCCATAGAAAATACCCTTGTTAAAACATAAAACGTTGCAGGTAAACTACCCCTTTCCCTTACCCGATCTTTACCAAAATCAACAGATCTTGAGAACCCTACAATTCAGGGCTGTATGCGAAACATTATTTGATTCTGTTTGAATTTGCGGCTGTTATCGTTTGCCAAACAAACAAAATTACCCTTGATAAAAAAAACCGTTGCAGGTAAACTACCCCTTTCCCTCAATCGATCTTCACCAAAAACAATAGGTCGCGAGTACTCTACAAATCAGGGCTGTATGCAAAAAATTATTTGATTCTGTTTGAATTTGCGGCTGTTATCGTTTGCCATAGAAAAAAATCTACAGACAGACACACACACACACACAGACACACACACAGACAGACACACACACAGACACTTTTCGAAAAATGACTTTTTTTCATGTTTAGAGTGTAGTACAATCATATTCTGCAATAATCTCGAACACGATTTTTTTTGCCATCACCATACTTCCATTTCCTTAAGGAACATGGAAGTAAATATCGGTATGGAGAACCATACATGACTTCCATATTCTAAGATTTATATTTAAATCTTAATATCGCCTGCCAAGCGCGATATATTTTCTCTTATACATGATGTACATTAAAATGAAAAAATTTTAATTTTATTTCTTGGCAACAAAATTATTTTATTTTTAACAATTACCATTGTTTGAAAAAGTTTAAATAAATTTTCAAGTACTTTACTCTTGTTAAAACGTAAAAGGTTGCAGGTAAACTACCCTTTCCCCTTAACCGATCTTCACCAAAATCGAAAGTCCTTGAGACCTCTACAACTCAGGGAAGTATGCAAAAAATTATTTGATTCTGTTTGAATTTGCGGCAGTTATCGTTTGCCATAGAAAATACGCTTGATAAAAAAATGTTTCTGGTAAACTACCCCTTCCCCTTAACCGATCTTCACCAAAAACAATAGGTCTTGAGCACTCTACAAATCAGGGCTGTATGCGAAACATTATTTGATTCTGTTTGAATTTGCGGCTGTTATCGTTTGCCATAGAAAATACCCTTGTTAAAAAAACGTTGCAGGTAAACTACCCCTTCCCCTTAACCGATCTTCACCAAAAACAACAGGTCACGAGTACTCTGCAAATCAGGGCTGCATGCAAAAAATTATTTGATTCTGTGTGAATTTGCGGCAGTTATCGTTTGCCATAGAAAAAAAATCTACAGACACACAGACACTTTTCGGAAAACGACTTTTTTTCATGTTTTGAGTGTAGTAGAATCAGAATCTGCAATAATCTCGAACACGATTTTTTTTGCCATCACCATACTTCCATTCCTTAAGGAATATGGAAGTAAAATTACCCTTGATAAAAAACCGTTGCAGGTAAACTACCCCTTTCCCTTAACCGATCTTCACCAAAAACGACAGGTCTTAGGTACTCTACAATTCAGGCCTGTATGCAAACAATTATTTGATTCTGTTTGAATTTGCGGCTGTTATCGTTTGCCATAGAAAATACCCTTGTTAAAAAAACGTTGCAGGTAAACTACCCCTTTCCGTAAACCGATCTTCACCAAAACACAAAGATCTTGAGAACTCTACAATTTAGGGCTGTATGCAAATAATCTTTTGATTCTGTTTGAATTTGCGGCTGTTATCGTTTGCCAAAAAAGAAAAAATTCCCTTGATAAAAAAAAACCGTTGCAGGTAAACTACCCCTTTCCCTCAACCGATCTTCACCAAAAACAATAGGTCACGAGTACTCTACAAATTAGGACTGTATGCAAAAAATTATTTGATTCTGTTTGAATTTGCGGCAGTTATCGTTTGCCATAGAAAAAAAATCTACACACACACACACACACACACACACACACACACACACACACACACACACACACACACACACACACACACACACACACACACACACACACACACACACTTTTCGGAAAACGACTTTTTTTCATGTTTTGAGTGTAGTAGAATCAGAATCTGCAATAATCTCGAACACGATTTTTTTTGCCATCACCATACTTCCATTCCTTAAAGAATATGGAAGTAAAAAGTAAAAATTACCCTTGATAAAAAACCGTTGCAGGTAAACTACCCCTTTCCCTTAACCGATCTTCACCACAAACGACAGGTCTTGAGAACTATACAATTTAGGTTTGTATGCATAATATTATATGATTTTGTGTGAATTTGCGGCTGTTATCGTTTGCCATAAAAAATACCCTTGATAAAACAAAAAACGTGGCAGGTAAACTACCCCTTTCCCTTAAACGATCTTCACCAAAAACAATATGTCTTTAGTACTCAAGAAATCAGGGCTGTATGCAAAAACGTATTTGATTCTCTTTGAATTTGCGGCTCTTATCGTTTGCCATAGAAAATACCCTTAAAAACATAAAACGTTGCTGGTAAACTACCCCTTTCCCTTAACCGATCTTCACCAAAAACAATAGGTCGCGAGTACTCTACAAATCAGGGCTGTATGCAAAAAATTATTTGATTCTGTTTGAATTTGCGGCTGTTATCGTTTGCCAAAAAAAAAAATCTACAGACACACACACAGACAGACAGACAGACACTTTTCGGAAAACGACTTTTTTTCATGTTTTGAGTGTAGTAGAATCAGAATCTGCAATAATCTCGAACACGATTTTTTTTGCCATCACCATACTTCCATTCCTTAAGGAAATATCGGTATGGAGAACCATACATGACTTCCATATTCTAAAATTTTTTTTAACAATTACCATTGTTTCAAAAAGTTTAAATAAATTTTCAAGTACTTTACTCTTGTTAAAACGTAAAAGGTTGCAGGTAAACTACCCCTTCCCCCTAACCGATCTTCACCAAAATCGAAAGTCATAGAGGTCTCCTCTACAATTCAGAGACGTATGCAAAAAATTATTTGATTCTGTTTGAATTTGCGGCTGTTATCGTTTGCCATAGAAAATACGCTTGTTAAAACATAAAACGTTACAGGTAAACTACCCCTTTCCCTTAACCGATCTTCACCAAAAACAATAGGTCTTGAGTACTCTACAAATCAGGGCTGTATGCAAAACATTATTTGATTCTGTTTGAATTTGCGGCTGTTATCGTTTGCCATAGAAAATACCCTTGTTAAAAAACGTTGCAGGTAAACTACCCCTTTCCCTCAACCGATCTTCACCAAAAACAATAGGTCTTGAGAACTCTACAATTTAGGGCTGTATGCAAATAATCTTTGGATTCTGTTTGAATTTGCGGCTGTTATCGTTTGCCATAGGAAATACCCTTGTTAAAACATAAAACGTTACAGGTAAACTACCCCTTTCCCTTAACCGATCTTCACCAAAATCAACAGATCTTGAGAACTCTACAATTCAGGGCTGTATGCGAAACATTATTTGATTCTGTTTGAATTTGCGGCTGTTATCGTTTGCCAAACAAACAAAATTACCCTTGCTAAAAAAAAACCGTTGCAGGTAAACTACCCCTTTCCATCAACCGATCTTCACCAAAAACAATAGGTCGCGAGTACTCCGCAAATCAGGGCTGCATGGAAAAAATTATTTGATTCTGTTTGAATTTGCGGCAGTTATCGTTTGCCATAGAAAAAAAATCTACAGACACACAGACAGACAGACAGACAGACAGACACACACACACACAGACACTTTTCGGAAAACGACTTTTTTTCATGTTTTGAGTGTAGTAGAAACAGAATCTGCAATAATCTCGAACACGATTTTTTTTGCCATCACCATACTTCCATTCCTTAAGGAATATGGAAGTAAAACGTGTCCGGTAAACTACCCGTTTCCCTTAACCGATCTTCACCAAAAACAATAGGTCTTTAGTACTCAACAAAACAGGGCTGTATGCAAAAACGTATTTGATTCTGTTTGAATTTGCGGCTCTTATCGTTTGCCATAAAAAATACCCTTATAAAACATAAAACGTTGCTGGTAAACTACCCCATTCCCTTAACCGATCTTCACCAACAACAATAGGTATTGAGAACTCTATACAATACAGGGCTGTATGCAAAACATCATTTGATTCTGTTTGAATTTGTGGCTGTTATCGTTTACCATAGAAAAAAATTACCCTTGATAAAAAACCGTTGCTGGTAAACTACCCCTTTCTATTAACCGATCTTCACCTAAAATGACAGGTCTTGAGACCTCTACAATTCAGGGACGTATGCAAAAAATTATTTGATTCTGTTTGAATTTGCGGCTGTTATCGTTTGCCATAGAAAATACGCTTGATAAAAAAACGTTGCAGGTAAACTACCCCTTCTCCTTAACCGATCTTCACCAAAAGCAATAGGTCATGAGTACTCTACAAATCAGGGCTGTATGCAAAAATTGTTTGATTCTGTTTGAACTTGCGGCTGTTATCGTTTGCCATAGAAAATACCCTTCTTAAAAAAACGTTGTAGGTAAACTACCCCTTTCCCTTAACCGATCTTCACCAAAAACAATAGGTCTTGAGAACTCTACATTTTAGGGCTGTGTGCAAATAATCTTTTGATTCTGTTTGAATTTGCGGCTGTTATCGTTTGCCATAGGAAATACCCTTGTTAAAACATAAAACGTTACAGGTAAACTACCCCTTTCCCTTAACCGATCTTCACCAAAAACAATAGGTTTTGAGAACTCTATAATTCAGGGCTGCATGCGAAACATTATTTGATTCTGTTTGAATTTGCGGCTGTTATCGTTTGCCAAAAAAAAATTTCCTGTGATAAAAAAAAACCGTTGCAGGTAAACTACCCCTTTTCCTCAACCGATCTTCACCAAAAACAATAGGTCGCGAGTACTCTACAAATCAGGGCTGTATGCAAAAAATTATTTGATTCTGTTTGAATTTGCGGCAGTTATCGTTTGCCATAGAAAAAATCTACAGACAGACAGACACACACACAGACAGACACACACACAGACACACACACACAGACACTTTTCCAAAAATGACTTTTTTTCATGTTTTGAGTGTAGTACAATCATATTCTGCAATAATCTCGAACACGATTTTTTTTGCCATCACCATACTTCCATTTCCTTAAGGAACATGGAAGTAAAAACAATCAACTGTATGAGCAAATGACAGTATATAGCAAAGGTACAGCGGAAGGAAGAATGAGTAAAAGGCCAAAGTGATCTAAAAACAAACCACAAGGTGGACAATCCCAAAATATATTATAATTATTATTAAGTCACAAGTTGACAAAAAAGGTATTTAAGATTGACTGTTGAAAAGTCCAGCAATCAAATAAACTGAGCAGAGATGATGTTCCTCTGGTCTCAGAAAAATGAGTAGTAATGGAAGAAACCAGCTACTAAAAAGTTAGGGAAAAAATTGTGTATGAGGGAGAACACACCAATGGAAATACATAAAAACAGATCCAAATAAAATGGAATGAATTAAGTAAGAAGAGATATAAAGAATGGAGAAACAAACCAGAAAGAAAAGGAAAAAGATTATATATAACTGATAATTTCATAAAAAACTATGCTAGTGTTTTATCAAAATGATCAATTTTCAAGGAGAGGCATTATGTTACAACACAAATAAGCCAACCCAATACCAGGGATAAACAAAACAATATTGAATCTAAAATAATACTTCATGTTAAATAAAAATGATTAATTTAAATAAAATATAAGAACTATGACTCGACAAACGACGACTTTGACCTAACCCAAGTGATTGACCCAACAAAAGGAAAGAAATGAAGAAGGGATCCACGAAGAGTAAACAAGAATGTAACCAAACCAAAGGAAAAAAAGGAAAAAATCCAAAACCCAAACAAAAATGAAACAAGTTCATGGAATTAAACGACCCAATGTAACACGTCGAAATGTACCCAAAGGAGAGGATGGAAAAACCAAAGTATTAACCAAATACGATGAAAATGAAGAAGGAGGGAAATAGATAGAAATGAAAACCAATAATGATACACAAACAAGTAATAAAGCATAGGAGAAGGAGAAATAATGCACTCAAGAATAACATTGGAACCAAACCAATAATTCCTCTATGAGAAAGGAAAAAGTAACTGTTATTACCCATTAATGGACAAAATGATTTAGGGAAGGAACCCTATTAAAAAAGGTTAAAGATTAAAATGACAAAAAAGCAAACTAAACCCCAATTGAGAATTAGATGTAAAAATAGTATTGTAAGAACATAAAATTGTTAATAGTATTAAGGATATATTGTAATGAAAGAGAAATAAGTATAGGGATTACCCACTAAAAAAAACACATAGTATAAACAGTGATACAGTGCAATAGTGTATGTGTAAAAACCCCAAAGTGAAGTGATAAGGAAGGTACGCTAATTAAATTATAATTAACTATAGATAATTTAAAAGTGAAGGTGAGGTATAAATGGGAATAGTGACTCGATTATAATAGTGACTATTATATAATATAACTATTATAAGAAATAGTGAATAATAAAGAAAATAGACACTTAATAAATCTGTAAAAAACACTAAAGGTTTAAAAGTGGAAAATTAACAGTGAATAAATATATGGTGAAAAATAGTATTAAGTATGAATTACAGAATAAGATATACTGAACACTGGAAAGTGATGATGACATTATTATTTAAGAAAAGATGTTTAAGAGATTTAAGTTTAATTATAACCGATAGTAATTAAAAGGGAGGATCCCAGGAAAGAATAAATTGAAGGTGTTAACATGGAGAGAATGTAAAGATTGTTTAAAAATTAGGAAATTAAAGACAAATCAAAAACACCCATGTTATGAGGGATAGTTATAAATTTCATAAAAGTGATGTTGTTTATCACAATAAAAATAATATGTATTGTAAACAAAAAATTAGCAAATAATAAGTTGGAAGGAAGTGATAATATTTCTCATTCAAAATAATAACCCTAATAACTTATAAAGAACTGTTCGTTTTAATGTTATGAATAGGATATGGCTGAAAGAAACTTGCAGTCCATAAGCCTAATTGTTATGTTTTAAATATTAAGATAGAGAAAGCAATATTGACATATAATCAAAACACCAACAGACTCAAAATACAACACAACCAATAATAATAACGAAGTAAAGCCCATTAGGCTGAAACGAAATGTGATTTAAATGAAATAAGTCAAATAACATAATGGCTACTCAGGCCTATGAAAGGGCATAACTGCCAGAACCAAACAACTAAAAATTATAACAAATTAACAAAGAATTTAGCAAATCTGAGGTGAAGGATTCACCAAGAATAAATTGTAAATCATTTGTAAAACAAAATATTATAATAAGCATTTGTATACAAAAAGAAATGTAATTAACAAGCATTAACATAACTGTAAAAACATAAAATCTAAAATTACCCAAACTTGTGGGGTATCAAAATAATCTATGAAAGGAAATAAATTCTATAGTGACAATATTTAATAACCAGGAAGGAAGATAAAGGAAAAACAGCAATCAGAAGATATACGAAGAATTCGAATTTTGATAACAATACATCATCTCAAAATCAACCAATCGAAATCATGCAGTTGCCATGGAAACAGCAGTTGAAGAGGATTACCGATGAATACCGTTAGAAAGAAGTGAAGCGTCATTGAGAGAATACAGAAGCCAATGTTGGGAAGAACGATTTTCTGTTAAAATAATGTAAAAAAGTAATTAAAGTTCTTAACCATGACAGCATAAGAAGCAGACGACCATTTATAGCAGCCAACTCGAGATCCAAGGCAATTAAACGGAAAATTACCCGAAAAGAACATCCAGATACATTATGAAAAAGATGCCCAAACCATTGAAGCCCCAAAATTAATGAAAACAGAACTTATTGCAGCCAAATCCTACCCGATCAAAAGAACGAAGACACCGAGTCATGCTGAGGTGTTAAGTACAATTAAATTACTTATTTTCCAAAACCCTGATCACTCTAAATTTTACTAAAGGTAAATTAATCTCACTATAAACAAATATTTCTCTTTCACAGATTATTTAAGTAAAATGAAACTTGCTAAAAACTTGTTAACGTTAAATATAACCTATTAGTTAAACACGAACTTACAAAACACATTTAACGACACCACAGAACAAATTGTAACATCACACATTATTATTTATGTATACGTAGAATAAGGTAATATATTTTTATTGTAACCATAGGAATTCTTTAGCTCATAGTCACAAGAATCCACGATTTTGGAAACAAAAATAATTGTAATACTTCAATGTACACAGCCATACAGAAGATAGTTGTTTCCTTGATCGATTCATCAAGCCCAGAGGACAAGAGTTCATGTAATCAGTCGGTGAAAATTTTATCATTATATAATTGTCAATTTGAATATTTGAATTATCACCTATTAAAAATCACTATTACAGGGAGTAACCGTCGTTATTATTTCATAGGGAGTTCTTTATACATTACTAGTGTTTACTTAAGAACAGATTTGATGAGAAGCGAACAAGTTGTCATTTGCGTAACAGCATCGACAATTCAGACGGCTGTGCGAGCGGGAATTATTTGAATGCCCGACCGTCACCGCTGATAACTCATCAGACAATAATTTTAGTTGTTTTATATAACGACTTGGCGCTACCCGGGATTAACACACCCCTATAAACAACAGGTTAAGGTTACTGCCGTGTTATACAGGTGATTACCGCAACGCTACAGACATCGTTAGCCGCGAACATTAACGTAACGACCCCGGTGCGAGACGAACGCACTGATCATTATTACACATACAAAATTGGTGTACATTTTACAGGTACGCACAAATTAATATCGTTACAGATTGGCGACCAACCGGTGAGGCTTTAAAAGAAGGCCAACGGCGACTATGAAGAGACATTCCATGGTTACCAGAAAGGACACTCAGAAAGGAATTGAAGGTGAAGGTCAACCAGAAGAGATGGAAGAAATCGAAGAACTGATCGGGGAGCTATTCGAAGAGGATAATCAAGAAAACCAACCACAAAATCCAACTCAACCAGAACCGGAAGGGGGAGTAATGGTCGGTGACCAACCAGACAAAACAACCGAAGGGGCAAGGATGGAGAACATGATGAGGATGATGATGGAACAAATGAACAAAAACCAGGAGAAGACTGATGAAAATTTTAAAAAACAAAAGGAAGAATTGAATACAAAATTAGAATCATTGCAAGAGGGAAGGAGAGAAGACAGGGAGTTCCTGAATGACAAGCTGGACAGAAACAGTGAAGAATTGAAGAAGCAAATCAAGGAGAACATGGAACTCCTAAATAATAAAATGGAGAACAACCATGAAGCCCTGATGAGAAGCCAAGAAATATTAGAAAAGAAGAGTGAGGAGCTGAAGAGGCAGATAAAAAAGGATTTTGAAATAGTAAATAACAATATTGAAAATAATCAGGAGACATTCCTACAACAAATAAAGGAAAACGGTGAGAGAAACAGAGAAGAATTCAGGTTCATACTAATAGGATTTCGGGAAGAAATCAAGCAGACGAGAACGGGGATGAACAAGAGATGGGAAGAAACAAGTTACCCGGTAGATCAACTGAATGAAACAGTAGATAGTGATTTCAAACCAGTGAATGAAACACCAGACACCACTTCTGAAGGTAGTAAAGAGATGGAAATTGTAGAAGAATCAAGTGTATTGTTTTCTGAAAATCAAGGTAACAATAACACTGAGAAAATCAGGCACATAAAAACCAACAACAGAAGAGGAAGAAAGAAGAACCGAATAATTAAGAAAATTAAGAAAACAGAGGAATTGGGAAGAGTGTATAAAAAGAAACCAGTAATAACCAGAGAAGAATTAGAAATGATGAAACGTGTTTAATTTGCCCCCTACCTACCAAAGCAAATTAATGAAGTATAAAGATTGTAGGAGGACCTCAACAGCAATTTTAGAGGGAATTCACAGCAAGCTAGCGGAGGAAAACTTCAGCAAAACAATACATAAATGGAAGATACAAGAAATAGAAAGGACCCACAACAAAATAGTGTGTCACAAATTACAAAGGTTTCTAAAACACAGGAATCCACCAGCATTGGAAATGCAAAATAAAAATTTAATAATGACATTAACAAAGGAATTACCATTAACTCCTCTGATTAATAAACCACCTCATAAAGTGAACAATGTAGACATGGATAGAGGGGAACCCATGGTAGTAGAAGAAGTGCTATACCAGGTAGCAGAGAATTACTTCATAAGGACGGAGACGGTAATACACACCAGAGCGATCCGAATACAAAGGAAGAGAAGGCTGAAAATATACTGCAGGTCAATAATGTTGAAGGAGTTAGATCCGGAAGTAACCAACCAGAAGAAGAAGACTACGACTGGATACCTTTCAGCAGTGATCCAGCATAGAATTTCCGCATAGCGTATAATAAACGCAACCCGCCAGAACTTTGGATTCCATCAAGAAGTAATTGGAACCAATCAATCGATGGAACGCATAATAAACCATGATTTATAAATTATATATCATCCAGAATAAAGGTTTAACCAACTAACCTTTGAGGGAGTAGAGAAGCAGAACATCAAAGTGTAGAATAATACAGGAGAAGGCTTGAATAAGGAATGGAATTAATAAAATTGACTATGTAATAAGTATACAACTATGTATAAACCCAATATACTCTCAAACTCTAATACTCCTATATTAATTGCAACAAGTGAAATTATATATTATCCAGAATAAATGTTAACCATCTGACATTTGAAGGAGTAGAGGAGAAAGCCCACAAAGAGTGAAATATACAAGAGAAGGCAATAACAAGGAAAGAAAAGGAGAAGTCAACTTACAAAAAAGTATAAAAAACATGGTCCTATATAGAGTAATAGTGTATAAACTTATGTATAATAATATGAATGACCATATGTCATCACGAAGGACAATGGAAACAATACTTATGAGATAAGTAATATAACCACCAAGAAAGTCAAAGGAGTATACAACCAAGCTTCAATAAAGAAACTCTATGAAGAAAACTAAATTACTATAAATAAAATAAACAAATGCCAAAATTCAAAAATTATGTGAGCACAACTTGCAACAACATTTCGATAACTTATGAGGCCTAAAATAAAAAAAAAATATATATATATATAAAAACTATGGAATAAGTTACATAAATTCCTACTAAGTGAAATCAACTTACAGTCTATTAAAAAGTTGATATATGAAGTATATAAAATAATTAAACAAAAAGTACCAAAAAAGGAATACGCTACAGAAATTCCTATAAAGTAAGAGAATTAACTTACAAAGAATTATCAAAAATGATATTTAATACAAAATAAAATAAACAAAAATAAAATCAAGCTAAAAACTGATAAGATAAATACCTGAAATAATAATGAATTCAATGTATTCTACGACAAAAAAAAAAAAATCTGAACTGGTACAAAGAAAAAGAGAAGTTATGTATAAAACAAATATACAAGCTATGGCTAAAGCAGAATATTGCTAAATAATTAAGAAAAGAATACAAATGTCTAAGATAATTAAAATGATCACTAGAAGAATAGAAAACAAAATAATGAAAGGTTAGATATGATGAAATTAGCATATGATTAAATAAAAAACAATCAACTGTATGAGCAAATGACAGTATATAGCAAAGGTACAGCGGAAGGAAGAATGAGTAAAAGGCCAAAGTGATCTAAAAACAAACCACAAGGTGGACAATCCCAAAATATATTATAATTATTATTAAGTCACAAGTTGACAAAAAAGGTATTTAAGATTGACTGTTGAAAAGTCCAGCAATCAAATAAACTGAGCAGAGATGATGTTCCTCTGGTCTCAGAAAAATGAGTAGTAATGGAAGAAACCAGCTACTAAAAAGTTAGGGAAAAAATTGTGTATAAGGGAGAACACACCAATGGAAATACATAAAAACAGATCCAAATAAAATGGAATGAATTAAGTAAGAAGAGATATAAAGAATGGAGAAACAAACCAGAAAGAAAAGGAAAAAGATTATATATAACTGATAATTTCATAAAAAACTATGCTAGTGTTTTATCAAAATGATCAATTTTCAAGGAGAGGCATTATGTTACAACACAAATAAGCCAACCCAATACCAGGGATGAACAAAACAATATTGAATCTAAAATAATACTTCATGTTAAATAAAAATGATTAATTTAAATAAAATATAAGAACTATGACTCGACAAACGACGACTTTGACCTAACCCAAGTGATTGACCCAACAAAAGGAAAGAAATGAAGAAGGGATCCACGAAGAGTAAACAAGAATGTAACCAAACCAAAGGAAAAAAAGGAAAAAATCCAAAACCCAAACAAAAATGAAACAAGTTCATGGAATTAAACGACCCAATGTAACACGTCGAAATGTACCCAAAGGAGAGGATGGAAAAACCAAAATATTAACCAAATACGATGAAAATGAAGAAGGAGGGAAATAGATAGAAATGAAAACCAATAATGATACACAAACAAGTAATAAAGCATAGGAGAAGGAGAAATAATGCACTCAAGAATAACATTGGAACCAAACCAATAATTCCTCTATGAGAAAGGAAAAAGTAACTGTTATTACCCATTAATGGACAAAATGATTTAGGGAAGGAACCCTATTAAAAAAGGTTAAAGATTAAAATGACAAAAAAGCAAACTAAACCCCAATTGAGAATAGATGTAAAAATAGTATTGTAAGAACATAAAATTGTTAATAGTATTAAGGATATATTGTAATGAAAGAGAAATAAGTATAGGGATTACCCACTAAAAAAAACACAGTATAAACAGTGATACAGTGCAATAGTGTATGTGTAAAAACCCCAAAGTGAAGTGATAAGGAAGGTACGCTAATTAAATTATAATTAATTATAGATAATTTAAAAGTGAAGGTGAGGTATAAATGGGAATAGTGTAAGATATAGAATATAACTATTATAAGAAATAGTGAATAATAAAGAAAATAGACACTTAATAAATCTGTAAAAAACACTAAAGGTTTAAAAGTGGAAAATTAACAGTGAATAAATATATGGTGAAAAATAGTATTAAGTATGAATTATAGAATAAGATATACTGAACACTGGAAAGTGATGATGACATTATTATTTAAGAAAAGATGTTTAAGAGATTTAAGTTTAATTATAACCGATAGTAATTAAAAGGGAGGATCCCAGGAAAGAATAAATTGAAGGTGTTAACATGGAGAGAATGTAAAGATTGTTTAAAAATTAAGAAATTAAAGACAAATCAAAAACACCCATGTTATAAGGGATAGTTATAAATTTCATAAAAGTGATGTTGTTTATCACAATAAAAATAATATGTATTGTAAACAAAAAATTAGCAAATAATAAGTTGGTAGGAAGTGATAATATTTCTCATTCAAAATAATAACCCTAATAACTTATAAAGAACTGTTCGTTTTAATGTTATGAATAGGATATGGCTGAAAGAAACTTGCAGTCCATAAGCCTAATTGTTATGTTTTAAATATTAAGAGAGAAAGCAATATTGACATGTAATCAAAACACCAACAGACTCAAAATACAACACAACCAATAATAATAACGAAGTAAAGCCCATTAGGCTGAAACGAAATGTGATTTAAATGAAATAAGTCAAATAACATAATGGCTACTCAGGCCTATGAAAGGGCATAACTGCCAGAACCAAACAACTAAAAATTATAACAAATTAACAAAGAATTTAGCAAATCTGAGGTGAAGGATTCACCAAGAATAAATTGTAAATCATTTGTAAAACAAAATATTATAATAAGCATTTGTATACAAAAAGAAATGTAATTAACAAGCATTAACATAACTGTAAAAACATAAAATCTAAAATTACCCAAACTTGTGGGGTATCAAAATAATCTATGAAAGGAAATAAATTCTATAGTGACAATATTTAATAACCAGGAAGGAAGATAGAGGAAAAACAGCAATCAGAAGATATACGAAGAATTCGAATTTTGATAACAATACATCATCTCAAAATCAACCAATCGAAATCATGCAGTTGCCATGGAAACAGCAGTTGAAGAGGATTACCGATGAATACCGTTAGAAAGAAGTGAAGCGTCATTGAGAGAATACAGAAGCCAATGTTGGGAAGAACGATTTTCTGTTAAAATAATGTAAAAAAGTAATTAAAGTTCTTAACCATGACAGCATAAGAAGCAGACGACCATTTATAGCAGCCAACTCGAGATCCAAGGCAATTAAACGGAAAATTACCCGAAAAGAACATCCAGATACATTATGAAAAAGATGCCCAAACCATTGAAGCCCCAAAATTAATGAAAACAGAACTTATTGCAGCCAAATCCTACCCGATCAAAAGAACGAAGACACCGAGTCATGCTGAGGTGTTAAGTACAATTAAATTACTTATTTTCCAAAACCCTGATCACTCTAAATTTTACTAAAGGTAAATTAATCTCACTATAAACAAATATTTCTCTTTCACAGATTATTTAAGTAAAATGAAACTTGCTAAAAACTTGTTAACGTTAAATATAACCTATTAGTTAAACACGAACTTACAAAACACATTTAACGACACCACAGAACAAATTGTAACATCACACATTATTATTTATGTATACGTAGAATAAGGTAATATATTTTTATTGTAACCATAGGAATTCTTTAGCTCATAGTCACAAGAATCCACGATTTTGAAAACAAAAATAATTGTAATACTTCAATGTACACAGCCATACAGAAGATAATTGTTTCCTTGATCGATTCGTCAAGCCCAGAGGACAAGAGTTCATGTAATCAGTCGGTGCAAATTTTATCATTATATAATTGTCAATTTGAATATTTGAATTATCACCTATTAAAAATCACTATTACAGGGAGTAACCGTCGTTATTATTTCATAGGAAGTGCTTTATATATTACTAGTGTTTACTTAAGAATAGATTTGATGAGAAGCGAACAAGTTGTCATTTGCGTAACAGCATCGACAATTCAGACGGCTGTGTGAGCGGGAATTATTTGAATGCCCTGACCGTCACCGCTGATAACTCATCAGACAATAATTTTAGTTGTTTTATATAACGACTTGGCGCCACCCGGGATTAACACACCCCTATAAACAACAGGTAAGGTTACTGCTGTGTTATACAGGTGATTACCGCAACGCTACGGACATCGTTAGCCGCGAACATTAATGTAACGACCCCGGTGCGAGACGAACGCACTCATCATTATTACACATACAAAACTGGTGTACATTTTACAGGTACGCACAAATTAATATCGTTACAATATTAGTAATAAGTGACCCTATTGTCATGTGATTTCTATACGGCTGGGGGCTTTCTTTTCAACCACCCTGATTAGTTTAACTGTACTGGAGGTGGTGGTTTGCTGTAAACCCCCCCTATGCTCCCCTCTACTGCTTTCATTATTAGATGGTGCTTCAACGCCCCTTGTTTCGTTTGGGTTACCAATATATCCCCCTCTACCTCTGTGGTTAAAATTTCCCGGCATTCCCCGATTACTGGTGAAGCCTCTCCCCCTATTACTCCCTCTAGACTCATTATGATCAAAACCTCTATTATAATTCTCTACTCTCCCTTGCGCACTACCCATAGGACCCCTACACCTATAACATTGATTTCGCGAACTATTATAGTTACTAGCTCTACAACTAGGGTTTGGACATAACCATGCCCCCTCCCCCGATCTACTCATATTATTAACAAAATGGTCTGGTTGTCTTACTTCGGGATTTAGTTGCCTTGATTCATTCTTTCTAAACAGATATTTATTATCTTCTTCCTCTTTCATACTCTGGTACGCTTCTAGTATTTTTTCTAATTCGGCTATGTTAACAAACTCCCAGGTTCTGATTGTGGACCCGTATGTCCTTAGGTAAATGCTTACTAATGTATCTTATAAAAGATGAAAGAGGCATTGGTGGTTCTAAATATTTAACCTGGCTATATAGTCTTGTCACATACGACGTAATACTCATATGTTTAATATTGAAATTACCCCATCCCATTATGGTACTGCGCAAGCCCTCTTGTTTTTCCTCCGACCAGTACTTATTTTTAAATGCTTGTTCAAACTCATTAAAATCTACCCAGTTATCATTATGAGCGTCCGCCCATATTTTAGCATCCCTTTTAAAATATTTTAAAATTCGTACTAACTTAATTTCCTAACTTTCTTGGTTGTATTTATTGAAACTTTTTACTGAGTTTAAAAATTGTATGGGGTTCACCCCCCTACTTTCATTACTGAAATAACCTAACTCCACTTCCATGTTCACTCTCTCACTCACATTAGTTAATTTTTGGTTAATTGCTACACTTAAATCTTCTCTGACTTTAATTATTTCTTGTTCGTGTTCTGTTTGTTTACTTTTCAAACCAGTTACATTAATTTTAATTGCATCAATTTGCTCAAAGTAACTTCTGAATTCATCATTTATATTCTTCTGTATTTTATTTGCTTGTTTAATTTGCTCACACTCATCAATTACACCTTGAACATTACTGTCAATTTTGTCATTTTGTTTTATAATTTTATCATTAAATTTATTTGTTAACGCGTCAAATTTTTTATTTGTCTCTAGCATTTTCTCATTTTGTTTTTTGTTAATTATTTTTATATCATTTTTCATTTCGGTTTGTATTTTATTTATGTCTATAGTCAGTTCATCTTTCACTCCCGCAATAGTCTTATTCATACTTTCCAATCGGCTGTTCATATTTACATCACTCATTTTTAGTTCGCTTCTTATGTTCGCAAACTCGTTATTCATTTCTACTTTTACTACATTTATCTCTGATTTGATTTCAATTTTAAATTCATTTAAACTCGTGTTTAACTTATTATTTTCTGATTTCATTTCAGTTCTCTCATTCCTGACATCATTTCCATCATCAACGCTAATTGGTTAAATATATTTACCCCGTTTATCTCTACTACCCCTAGCTACTACAGTTTCATTTACATCTATTTCAACATTTTCACTAACAATTTCATTAGTTGTTACCATATGATCTTGTGTAACATTTAAAACTGACTCCTCCTCTACACTTTCACACAAATTTGCACTCTTGTTTTTCTCTGCCATTTTGACCAGGTTGTAAATTAATTCAATTTGATTTTAATTTACAATGTCTACTGTTACGGGCGCCAACTGAAGTAGTACACATGAATTAACTGTTTAAAATATTAAAAATTGTATTACCTACCTTTATTGGTAATTGACCAAGGTGTCGTCTGGTGTACTTAGTAGAGAAAAACAGGTGAATGCAATTGACCAAGACAGATTTATATTTTCACTTAACACATTTTTTATTTCATCTTACTTTGTCATCAAATACCACCATACCTCCCACATCAACAACTTCATCTTTCTTTTACGTTACACTAAAAATAGATTTTGAAATATACTTAACCTATTTATTTAACCAGACTAAATCTACTGTACAGCAACCCAGTTTGCTCACACACACTCTTTCATGCATCTACCCCAGTCATTTGGATTTAAAATAAGGAATCTATATTGTGAAATTTAAATAATAGATTCGCCGTGATACAATTACGTTTGTAAGCGTCGTCGCTGTTGACCACGTGCTGCGTCTTGCATTTTCGCACACTATGTCCCACAAAGGTTATTGTTTTAATTTTGGAAAAGGTTCACTTGATCTTAACTCGGTCCACTGTTGATTTAAACTTTTTACATTGTTTTACACATCTTAAACACACAATTTGCTGGTCGGCCGACCCTGATTTGCTCGAGCAACGTTGTATATGACCGCGCGGTCAGGAGTTGTAAGTCGACTCACTGACGCTACCCTAAGCGTCACTCCGGCTACATCTGCTACATGGTCACCAGCTTGCGCTCTGATTCGTGGATAAAATCACATGACATGTTCATTAGTGAAATTGCAGTTTCCTTTCTGGGATCGAGTCTGGGTGATGTATCACAGGCCAGAGGCTCGCTAAACAATTCATGCTTCCTCCCAACGGAGGCGCAATCATCCGCACACAGGTTCGCATTCCAATGCCTTAAGAAACAGTGCTTATTGCAGGGCGCTGACAAAATGTGCGTCTTGGTGCCCCGACAAGGAATGTGTATTGTTATAAACTGAGGCCCTATTTGGGTAGACCTTGTGTTACATTTATAATTGCAATAAAAAAAATAAAACCCCTCAAATTTGTCTCGTTACACCTTACAACTGTTATTTTACTAAAAAAGTACTAGTTATTATTTTCCTAATTTTTCTTTTCCTGTTTAAGGTACTACAGCAAAAACTCCATTAACATTAATGGTGGTAATAACATACGGACAGCTCGTCAAGGTGTTACTTGGCCAAGGCTAACATCATACATACAAAGAACTTTACTCACAGCTTTTAAAAATAAAATTTACTACTTTGATTTTATTTAATAATAAATGTATTTTACTCAAAATGAAGTAATATTTTATTCAATTTGTTCTACAGTATAGATAAGAGTACTAATGAGTTCAGTCTAGAAAGATTAAAAGTATTCAAACATTATAAATTCATCTACCCCACAATTAAATTAAAGGTCAAGTTTTAATTATACCTGACTATATTTTATACATTTCACTTTTCCTTTAAACTGGTAAAAATAGTTTACCTGCTTTTGTAGAAGATCTGCAGTTGACAGTGCTTTGAGAATATTTAGGATTTCATCTATCACAACTGTGCACATTTTGTTGATTTCTGCTATGAACTTCTGATCACATCCATACAGAACATCATTTGAATCGACTAAAGTAACAAACAAAATCAAATTGCCAATTTTTTTCTATATATGATCATGAACAAGATAAAACTAAATAAAGAGTGGGACTAATGCTAACCTTTTTTTACATGATATGGATAGCTTTCTTGTGCTGCTGTAGCAAGCATATCAAGCACACTGAGGTACACTTTAGCTCGAGACACATTATTTATTTCCCACGAATAATGTTGGATTACATTTAATAAACCACGAGTCAAGTACATTACACCTTGGTCAGGACTATCCTATAAAATTAAACATAACAAATTAATTGACAGTGGCTACTGCACATTTACTACATTGATTACGCGCTACAATCAGTTTTATATTTAATTTCCTATCTTATATAAAATCTAAAGTCTTTTTAATGAAATGAAAATACCGGTACAACAAGAAGAGAAGAAAGCAGATGGCAAATGAATGATACAAGAAATGGTTCTGAACTCCTCATCTTCCCATCAACTTCAATCGCTGGTGGCAAATCAGGAATAAGGCTGAGTGCAGATTTCAAGCAGGCATCAGCTGTAACAAAATTTCAAAGTGTAATAGTTTTTAGCTGTTACTATTTTCAATTTACTGAAGAAAACTGAAAAATGTACATTATTATAGATTTCAAAGATACTGGATAATTATTGGGAGGCAAATTTTTATTAAGTAACAGTGATACAAAGTTTTACACAATAAAATATTAAAGAGCATGAGATGAGATGTTTGTTTTCAAACATACAGCTGTTAGCATTTCATCTGGCATGTGGAAAGTCTGGAACAAGTACAAACTGTTCCACAGAAAGTGGACATTATCTTGACGACACAAAACATTTAACAATGTCTTTTATTAATTAATCATGTCACTGTATGTTTCAGGTGTAACTGTACCTCACCAAATATTTACATTATGTTTAGTGTATTACTTTAATTAATATTAGTTCATTTTAACTTGAAGTAAAATTTAATTCAAGTTAATTTATTTCAAGAGGTATTTAATTATTTGTTGATTTTAAACATTTATATATAATTTAGCTTACATTAAAGTACAGTGACAAAAATTAAGAAAAAAAAACTTATATCAAAGTTATTGTGCTTATTTAGTTCAAAAATTTTATTTATTCGATAATTATGTTCAATATATTAATTGTGAGGCATTTCAAAAGAAGGTCATTAAAGAAAACAAATTCAGAGAAAAATGTATCACTCGTTTAATATTTGTATATACCTATTTTATTTTTCTACATAGTCATGAATATCTTCTAAAAAACCCTATTCATAAAAATCTGGTGCTTGTGATTTCAGCCAGTTCAACACTGCTGTTTTTAACGTTTTACTCCCCGTGAACTGTTGACATGCAAGCCACATTTTGAGATGAAAGATGATGTGGAAATCAGTAGGTGTAAGGCGAGGGCTGTTAGGGAGAGGGGGGGGCAAAATGTTTCTATTTTAATTGATTGATCTTCTCAACAGTGTGAGCATGCGTTGTCATGAATGAGAACAAACAATTTTCTGTTGTAACATATACTGTGATTGTTCTTCCCAGCTCCATAAAATCTAACATTTGACAACTTTTTGTCCCAGAAAACAGTGATCATGATCTTCCAAGATGACTGGGTTAGTCTGAATTTTTTGGTTTTGGTGAACCTGAATGACCCCACTGCATGAATTGTTGTTTGGACTCAACATTGGCACAAGAAATCCACTTTCTGTCACCCGTTAAAACATAGGACAAATTCGTCTCCCTCTCTCTCATAGTGATCCAATAATGCGCATGTAGATGCCATCCTTTAATTTTTGTATGTCAATCAATATTTTTGCAACCTTCTTTGCACACAGGTTACAATAGCCTATCTTTACTAGTGTATAATTCTGTACATTTACTCTAAGAAATGTGTGGAAATTCTGATGCAAGAACATTAATTGTAAACCATTGCTCAAAATTTTCTGTTCACTTGTTCAATAACATCATCTGTTTGAACACTAGGCATTCCAATCTTCTCTTCATCATGAACGTTGTCTGTATGGCCATCATTAATCTCACAACAGCACTGCCTCACTTTACCTTCATTTACAGTAGACCTTTATTACCTATAAACTTCACACAATTCATGATGAATTTTGGAACCATTATGACCTTTTGCATTAAGAAATCATATCATACACTGAACTTCACAACTAACAGGATTGTTTATTATCAATGTCATCATAAAAGAGTTTATCAGGTCATCATGAAAATTTACAATCACTACTACCAGAATCCGAAACAACGTTTGACTTCTGATAAAACATAAGCATTTGAATCTATATCAAAATTGAAAGTGAAGGGCATATGCACAGAAACCAATTTATTCATGGACGAGTCCATTTTGAAACTGTGAATGGCCTAAGAGTAACAGAGAATCTGCTGTTATGCAAGTGAAGGTGTTGCCAACATGCATGCACATTTTTGTCACCAGTACATTGTTAGTTACTGTCTACTTGTTAGTTACATTGTATCTGAGTCTTACTTATGTTATTATTATCTCAATTTATTATTAATTGTATAATTTTAGTCATTCGTTCTATTTGTTTTTTTAATTTTGTAGTTTAATTTCTATTGGCAATTCTTTATTCTGAAATTATGTATTTTCATAATTATTTGTGTCATCACCTTGTAATGTGATTTGTTAAAATGGATACTTCGCCTTTAACTTAGCAAAGACAGGAAAGTTATTCACAGTCAAGCATAGGAAATAACTTTTCTTGTGTTACAATTTACAAGAAGAGAAGCAGCTGAAGGCATAAGAATTCAAATTAAAAGTGTTTTCGAATGAGTTACTGCGGCAACTGAAATATCTACTACCACAGTATCGCGTATTGCAAAGGAGGGAGAAAAATTAGGAGGACAGTTTTAAGAGTCCAAAAAAGACCAAACCCCAGGTTAGTCCAAAGACAAGTATGGACGACTTTGACACCCATGTTATATGCAAGACTGTTAATCAGTTACATCATTCACAAGAGGCATCCAACAGTTAGCGCATCATTAGAGAAAACACTAACTTCAAGGGCCAAATTAGTCCCTCAGAGTTCTAAGAAAAGTTGGATACAGGTAGGCCTGAGTGTCAAAATACACTAAGTTAATAAGAATTCATTATTCTTGAGCGAGTCTGAAGATTTTTTATTAACATTCTGCTTATCTTTAAAATAAATAATTATAAAATTAATTACATAAAATTATAAAATTAAATAAAAACAATTATAAAAAAGTACAGGAATAATAGTAGAATATTAGTTGTATTATGATGTACAAGGCTAGGGTGAAAAGCCCCAGGCCTGAATAAGAAAACAATACTTTTTTGGATTAATTTGCATTTACTTCTTTTCCACCCTTCTATACACTTTTTCCAACAATGTTCCAAAGCACTTATGCCAGACTGATAAGCTGATTTGTCGATGTCCTCAACATAACCATTTACAGCATCGATGATTTGTCATAAATAACTCATTTTCCAGTGAGCTATTTTTTGAGGTTAGGGAAGAGGGAGAAGTCACTCAGTGCTAAATCGGGCAAGTATGGTGGGTGAGGAAGCAAATTAAACTTCAATTCTTTGATTTTAGCTGCTGCAACAATTGATGTGTGAGATGGTGTATTGTCTTAGTGGAACAGCACTTTCTTTTTCACTACATGTAGCCATTTTTTCTTGATTTCGTCATTTAAAAGGTGAAGCAGGTTTGCATAGTACTCGACACTACTTGTTTTCCCAATTTTAAGGTAGTCAGTGAAGAGTCCTCTTGTGCGTCCCATAAAAACAGTTGCCACAAACTTTCCAGTAGAAGGAATTGTCTTTACCTTGTTTGGAGTTTGTTTGCCTTTCATGGTCCATTATTTTGACTGTTGTTTGGTCCCAGGAATGTTGACATGGTCCAAAGTATCATCAATGGTTGAAACATTCTTTCGACACTGTTTTTCAAGAAGTGCCAGCAAACAGCACCCATCTAGTGCACAATGCTGCGCACTTGTGCTGTTGATATACCAGCAGTCTCTGCTATCTTGCTCACTTTCATTGTACAGTCTGCCAAAACAATTTTGTAAAATTTTTCTATTTTTTCTAGTGTAGTCACTTTAATAGGATGTCCAACACGTGAGTTGTTAATTGTGCTTGTCCGACCCATTTTAAATTCAGCAACCCAACTCTTAACCATTATAATCGATAGACAAGAGTCCCCAAAAAATAAATCCAGCTCCTTTTTTATGGTTGCAATTAACCCTTTCAAAATAAAAGTTACATTTTTTCCCGTCTCCAGATCGCTATTATGATTAACTTAACAATTTTTTACCTTGTATAATCCACTATGCGATCTCAGTTTTTTACATACAACATGTTTCAGGGACTAAATCCCCATCTTCAGGTACAGTAAAAAATTTATTATTCCCCTAATACATAGGGGTCGTCAAAATGATTAAAATGTTTATACATAAAAACACACGCACAAAAATCACTGAATAAATTAACATATAACACAAACACATGAACACGTTAAAAGCGACTCAGTGCACCGGTCGACCTCCGATCGTCAACTCACGATCAGATCAGAGTTGACGATCGGAGGTCGACCGGTGCACTGAGTCGCTTTTAACGTGTTCATGTGTTTGTGTTATATGTTAATTTATTCAGTGATTTTTGTGCATGTGTTTTTATGTATAAACATTTTAATCATTTCGACGACCCCTATGTATTAGGGGAATAATAAATTTTTTACTGTACCTGAAGATGGGGATTTAGTCCCTGAAACATGTTGTATGTAAAAAACTGAGATCGCATAGTGGATTATACAAGGTAAAAAAATTCTTAAGTTAAAATAAAAGTGTTAATGACGCCATGAATTTCTAAACTGGCCATTGTTAAATCAGTGACTGTAGCTTTACCATGATGTACTGTCAAACTAACACTAAACAAGTCACTGACCTGAAATAACTAAATTCAGCCTACAAAGGATGAAATCGTACAATACGATCAAACAAATGAGCATAGTAGTGCTATTTCTGTGTTAGGCCCGTAACTTTTTACCCTGCCCTCGTAAAATGTATGTGCTTGTACATGTGTGCGTACGTGTGTGTGCACGCACACTACCATTTGGCATAATAATAAAATGAAACAGAACACTGAAATAAAAAAAAACAGCATAGCTATTGAATATCACATATAATTATTTTGCTAAACATTATGCCACTGATTTGTTATAATATTGTATAGTTACGTTATTTTTGAATTTATAAATACGATATATCTCACAAATGTGGTTATGTATACAAAACTAGGACGCCATCTATGCAATTAACTAAGTCATGGGCCAGAAGTTCGTTACGCGAAGTTATAGGAAACGGAAATTGCTTGAAATAACAAAACAGCTGTTCTAATTGTTACCAATGAAATACCCCTTTTTATTCTTTACTTTGTTACATAACATTTTTTAAAACCAACTGTAACCCTTCCAAAAACATAATGTGTAATAATAACTTTGATTAAGTTTAATGATTATATGTTTAAATGATTATACAATAATAACATGTATATATTTATATTTATATAGTGGTGCTCAACCCAGCACTTAGAATAATTACGCACGCACACAACCACTCACCCTTTCATTATCATGGTACAACTTATTTAAATTTTGGAGCTCCTTAAATTTTGAATAATTTGTTAAATGATTGATTTCTACAATAACATATATTGGGAAATAAAGGATTCAAAATATATAAGGAACGCTCTCACCAATTTCCGTGTTGGCTTCCTCGCACTGCCAGTCTCGTTCGTATATCGGCACAATCGGTGTATTTTACTGCGCTTGACGGGACACCTTTGGTTAACCCACGTAACCCACCGTCGTGGGACCGATTCTATACGTCGATCTTGTTTACGAACGACTTAATCGGTCGAGGACGCCTACACCAAACCGAACTATTACTTTCCTTAATACATTTTGATATTATACTGTTTATTAACCACCTACAGTGGTCTAAAAAGTTAAAATTCACTCGTAAGTGAATGGGCGGCCGGCCGGCTCAAATCAGAGCTGCAGATGAAATGATGGCAATTTCTGGTTGAAATCTGCGGAAGTGGGGTGTATTGACGTCACATTCCTTTGTCTAAATTGTTGACATCGCTGTTTGTAGTTGTCAACACATTCTCCGCCTCTGACGTAACGAAGGCTTGGCTCTGCTTATCGCAATAACTGCACACTGTTTTTGTGATGTGACACCGTTTTTTGTCATGAATTAGTTAAAATCCTGGCAAATACTGTAATATAGTCCACTCACTGTAGATTCGATATCGGGTGTTTGAGGTTGGGTTGGGTATGTCAAAAAATAGGAAAATACAATATTTATGATCTCGTTACCATATTTTATGTAATTATACAATGTACCATGATTGTACCATCACAAAACCCCCTCAATGAAAGATGGTGTGACGAAGCACACAAACTTTCATTGACCCTTTCATACTTCCTAAAGGGATCAGTCAGGACAAGTCGCCACAACCCCCTTACAATTTTATATAAAAAATAACAATAACTCACCCTTGGTCTGGTGATGAGGACCGTACCTTCATGACCTTACTGGACTTCTCCTGCGAGATCCCAACACCATAAGGCCACTTAGGCTCTTAACGCCCCTGCTCTGACTCGTTGGCCAGCTCAGGACCGCTGTCACACCCCAAACACTGAAACAATTTATAAAAAATATTAATATAGTGGCTTATTGAATCACTACCTCCTTAACTGATATGGTTCCCCTTAGCTAAGTGCTGGTTTGTGCCAATAAGCACTGGGTTGGCTTACTATTTATAAAATTATAAATTATATTAAATAAAATTAGAAAGTATAAAAATTATAAAAATAATAAATCTCAAGGATTAAAAAGAATATGAAAAAGGATTAACATTGAATGAAATATAATTGAAAATATAAAATATATATAATATAAAATATAATTATATATCTCCCAAACTTGGAGAAAACAAATCAAAAAATTTAATAAATCGATTTATTTATTTATAACCCTTAAAATAAACTTTTATTATGATTATTAGTATTATTATTATTATTATTATTAACAGTTAATCATCTGGCTGATAAATATTATTAACAACGCCATTTAAAAATTTTTTTTTTTTTCTCTTCCTACACATATTATAAAATCATGTTAAAAAGTTTTCAAATAAATACATAATACATTAATAATTAACACTGATATATTAATAATACAGTTAATACATTTTAACTACTCAATCATATTCAATCATATCTTAATAAATAATTAAGATATATCAAAATTGAAATATCATTTAAAAATGTTAATTCTTTAGTTACATTAATAAATTTGTAGACACTTTCCAAGTCCAAAACATCACTTTTCTAACACTCCAGGAAAACAATGGATCTTCTGATATGCTTAGTTACATAAAAAAATATAACTCCTTACTGAGTTACACAATTTTCAAATTTTATTCTATAAAATTTTAGAATAAAACAAGATTCAAGGGATCAATGCCAAAATATAGCTTTTTTTTTTTTTTTTTTTTTTTTTTTTTTTTTTTTTTTTTTTTTTTTTTTTAATCCCAAGAATTAGGGGTCCCCCTCCCCGTTCAATAATAAGATTAAATTTTCAAATTTCTACCAATTTTGTGTGGAGGAAGACCATCGTTGCTTTCACTTCCTGACGTCAGTTCCGCCAACCATGGTCCACCTCCCAAACTCCAAAATCCACAATCAGAGGTGGTGAGTCTGTGATCGCCCAAAAATGGGGGATAGTCCCTTCTGTAAACCAATAGCTAAGTTAATACTCATATACTCCAAATATAAAACATCAATATAAAATAACTAAGTCGACCAGTACAACTTTAAATTTGTAGCATTGTGTGTTCCTACTATCTCTCCAGTTACGTTGTTCTGTAATACATAAGAATTTTGCATCTTAACTTCTATGATCTCATATGGCCCTTCGTATAAGAGAAAGAATTTCTTAATTTCTTTGTCTTGTGCACTCGATAAGTCATGTCTCTTAACTAATACCATTTGTCCTACATTATACTTAATCCACTTACCTCTTGCGTCGTGTCTACGTTTTCTCTGTTCACCCTTACTAATTAAGTGTTCATTCGCCAACCGGATTTTAAAGTTTATATCAGTTGTTCTACCTTCAGTTGGATAGTCGAATAATTGTTCTAAGATTCTTGGGGGGTGTGTTCCCCTAACTAATTCATAAGGTGTATAGCCAGTAGACTCGTGGGTGGTACTGTTCAGCCAAGTTTCCACCTTTCGTACGTACAACGGCCACTCGCTGTGTTTAGCGTGACAATAGGCTCTGAAGATCCTGCCTATTTCTCTCATTACACGCTCAGCCTGGTTGGACTGGGGATGATACACAGCCGTATGCTTCGTGAGGATGCCTTCCCATCCTAAGGTCTGACGCCATCTTCCGCTGATGAACTGCGGCCCATGGTCTTGTAGCGGGTCGATTTTTGGGTGTTTTTGTTTTAACCGTTTGGGGTATATATATATTTTTAGTCATTTCGGTTTCGGGCGGGTTTGTATAAAATAATGTAAAAATGTATTATTGTGCAACGTATTTGTCCGTATAACAGACCAGTGTTGAGAAACAGTTGGAAACAAAGCGAAACGCAATCAGTGGTGTAACACGGCTGAAGAATTTACCTCCACCAAAATTCTAAGAACTTTGCAAGTGTGTCGACGCACAGGCGCGAATACCCACGCAAGCGCGCTCAAAAGGACGCTTTAACAAAAAACCAAGATGGCTAGAGAGACTAATATTTGTCGTCTTCTTCAAGATCCCCCGGAAATGCTGTTTTAAGTCCGGCCCACTTAAATGACATCAGCAGAGCAGAAGCCAATATTGACCTCTGGTCACACACATATACCAGCTCTATGCCACGCATAAAGTGGTTACTTTCCAACAAAGCATGAGCGACGACGAAAACATTGTGGCGGTAGAGAACCAGTTTCCATCCAGGAACAGGTACATGTACCTGTTACGTTCTAGGTGACAGTACACATTAGTCAGAGACGCCAAGCGGTCAACGAGATACAGAGTTCCGCTACAGACGCATATATTTTGTTTCGGACCCGGTTGGTCAAGTTTTCGGAAAATGTAATTAATTCAGGAAGACCGACCGGGACCCGAGGAATCGAACGGTGTTACAAACAGTGCAGTGCAGTGACGATTCGAGAGCAGCTAATAACATAAAATGTGACCGTAACGAAAGCACGTGCTCGGCCGGCCTCGCGCATATCAAACTAACGCAAAACGAAACCGTGATCCTTAAAGAATAACTATTTTTTTCTTTTCTAATTTTTTATAACATTTGAAAAAGGGTTTGTATGGGGTGTGATAGAATGTGTGAGCAGCTGGGCTATCTTCTTAGACGTAAGTAATATTATGTAAGGCTATTAAATAAGATGTATAAACAAGAGTGACCCAACCTTTAAAAACATGTAAGACAATTTATTTGGAAAACAAAGTTATAAAATCGCACTATTTGATTATTAAACAAAAATAATTTCTCTTCCAAAAAATTGAGAGTTAGTTTCTTTCAAAACCTTAGTTCGTTTTATGTACTGTCATAGTTCGTCAAACGAAATGGGTGTACCGCCACTACTCGATCCGGCCAGATCCAAGTTGAAAGGTAAGTGGGAGTTGTAATCTGAATAAAATAGAATAATAACAAAAATAATAAAGTTACAATTGGTGCCGTGACTGCAGGATGTAATACAACAAAAAAGTTGTATTACACCGGCCTACATTTTGACAGTGCATTGAATGAAGTACGGTTGTGAAAGCGAAATTTTAGTTACGTGAAATGTACGTAATTATGGTAAGGTTTATTTTATATATGCTGTAGTATAACGTTTTGGAAGGGAAGAGTAACCAATTGTAGTTAACACTTAAGTAAAACTAAGCTATAAACTAGAAAAAATGTCTGAGAATACTAAACAAAGCAATATAACTAACGTAGAAATGAGTGAAAGTGGCCTTGAGTCGCAATCACTGGATGAAAGTGGCATGTTGAGGGGGGAGACGGGTACTGTTACAGAAACAGTTGCCAGCAGTAATGTAATAGCTCATTCCACGCCGATTGCGTCTCAACCACGAGTAAATGAAACAGATGTTGACTCGGGAATCCAGTTGACACCCGTTTCAACTAATAAAAGTAAACAATCAGAGGAAACAAATATGATGAGTGTTATGCTCAGTCAATTCGAGAGAATGAATAGTCGTTTTAATGATAATGATATAATTTTGAACAATATGAATAGTAATTTTGAGAATAAATTCAATATAATGAATAGTCGTTTTGACATGAATGAGAAGGAATTAAATAAACGTTTTGATGATAATGATAAAATTTTAAATATAATGAAAAGTGATTTCAACAATAAATTAGATGAACAGAGAAGAAAATGTGAACAACAGAATATTCAGTTTCAGCAAAATATAAATATAAAATTTGACGAGTTGATAAATAACATACAAGACAAGAATGTATGTCTTGAAAATACCAATGAAATGACAAGAAATAGTTCGAATAAAGTAGAACAGAGTAAGAATAATACAAACGAAAGTTGTAATGACAGTGTTGTGTTAGGCAATGAATTAATAAATAATAATGATGATAATAATAACGAGAATAATAATGTGTTTGAGAAATTGGTATCAGAAAGTGATACGGTAAAAATAAAGAATGAAAGTATAGAAGGCAGTGATTATGAGATGTTAATGTGTGTCAGTGAGTTAGAGAGAGAGAGAAAAAATAATGTTGTAGTAGAGTGGGGACAGAGGGCAAATTTTCCCTTTATTATTTATGATGTTTATGATGATTTATTGAGTCCACAAGTGTTGTGGTTGAAGGGCAAGAGTCCCGTATTGGTAGATGAATTGAGGTGTTTATTTTTGTGGAGTAATTGTGTACCCTCTGTCCGGAATAATTGTGAGAGTGTGATGTGGTGTTATGAAGAGAGAGAAGTAAATAGAGAATGGTATGTAACAGAAGTGTATAATTTGAATAGAAAGTATGATGAATGGAAAGAAGGCTTAGAAATATATTTGAATAATAATGATTACAATGATTTGAAAAAAATAATTAGACCGATAGTGAATGAATGTAATGACGGAGACTTAACAAAAATACCTAACGTAGACTGGTTTAATGAGTATTCTGGTAAAATGAGTGAATTTGGTTGTTCTGGTTATGACACACAAAGTAACCATTTGTTTGTAAATAAAAAGCAACAGTGTTATATAAAACCAAGGTTGATTTGGAACGATGGAGGTTAAACTATTAAAACAATAAAAGACAGTATAAATATTTTGTTTTATGGTTGTTTGACATGGCAGATTTGGACAGAAGTGTGGAAAAAACGGAATAATAATTAACAAGAGTTGTAAATAAAATCTAGTGAATTTATATGTGTGTATGTAAGATGATTGTTGTGATAATAATGTGGAAATATTTGCAATTTAAATAAACAAATAGAATTAATTTGGAAAACAAGTAATCAGAGAATTGTAATTGTTTGGATGGTAATGAATTCTATATTGTTAATAATTAATTTAATTCAACAAATTAATACATGTTAAATATTTTGTTTGATTATTTCAATATTGTATAATTAACTTTTTAAGGAATTTAAATCATTTTGATAATAGATGGCTGAATTATTTGAGGTGAACTAATATGTTGTGAAATGTTTCAGTGGTGAGGTGAGAGTATTGTGGTATGTTGTATATGTTTTGAGAAATGGGCTGTAAGTATTGAAATTTTACAATATGATATGTTAATTCAGTAATGAAGTATTTTGAAATAATTGCGCTAAATAAAAATGATGATTAAAAATATATATTAATAATAAATTTAGAATTTTTGAAAATCTGATTACAACACAGGATAAATTCATCATGATGATAAAAAAAAAAAAAAAAAAAGAGAGTTAATGAAAAATTTTAAATAATAATGTTTATAAATTTTTATATAAATTATTTAAAAGAGAATTGTCTGTTTGATGTATGCTAATAATCCAGGTTTATTGCTATTTGTGCAATCATTTTATTGTTGCGTGTTAGATATAGTTGTTGATAAAATGTATTTTCATTATGTGTGTATTTTTTTTTCTAAGCCAATCATTAGACGCCTGGCAGGCAATCAACATAATAGAAGTAAGTGTTGATAATGTATTACATGTAATTGTTCAATTTTGAAAGGTATTCATGGTGTTTTAATTATGTTAGGATATCAGCTGATCAACAATACCATGTCACTGGTATATTGGTTTATAAATGTTACAAGTAATTAATGTTTAGTGGGCTACAGATGTTTTGAAGTAAAGATAAAGAGTATGCAAATTAATAAAAGATAATTCATGGGTGATAAAGGTTTTATGGGACATGCAGACCTGTCCAAGTTGAATTAAAAGTTGAATTTGCAAGAGTAGAGATGAAGATAATGTAATGTTGTTTTTGAATTGATGTGATGTAACAGAGTTGGTGAAGTATTAATGCTGACACAGTGGTAATGTAGACTTTATGTAGAGTTTTGAATGATCTATATTTATGTTTATAGTTAATGAGGTTATTTTGTGTATTTGTAGTGAGGTAATGAGATTGAGATTTTTGGGGATGGCAATTTTGTATTAGGGGGTAGTGTATTTGGGGAGTCCGCAACAAGGGTTGGGACGGGATTAGGATAGATTTAGTGGGGAAGGGGCCGCCTTAGGTAGAATCCGGGCCGCCAAATAAGGGAAATGAGTTTTTGGGTAGGGGAAACACGTATCCTATGTACAAAGGGTTGGAGAGTATTTTTTTATATATGTAGAGAAGGCGGCGAATTGTGTTAAATGATAAGTTGGGGTTTAGAATGTCCTGATTAGTAGATATTTTGGTAGAGTTGGGTGTCATGGGAGTTGCAGTTGATGAATATTAGAGTCAGAGGGAGAAAGTTTATATAGGTATAGAAATCTAATACAGAAAAACGAGAATAAATAATTTACATCACCCACAGTATATTAAGGTAAGATTGTTGAAAAGACAGAGAGATTCATGATAAAGAATATACAATTGTTTATTTTTTTAACCAGTGACATAATTTTGATATAATTTGAAAATAATGTAAAGTCAAGAATTGTTTGTTTTAAATAATTTAAATGTCAATCTGTTTATTATCTGTATTAATATTTTGTTTATTTTAAATATTTTATGTTATTATGTTTTGTATTTCAAGGTAGGATATTACAGATAGTTAAAGTGTTTTCAGAAATTATACATAACATATGTAGGTCAAGGGTTTTGGACTTGACCTAGTTATGATCAGCTGATGAGTTCATACACCTACTAAGCTTGTAGAGTAGGACTTCAATTTTAATTTGTTTGTTTGATTAATTCAAACTAATCTTTGAATAATTTTAATAAATGTTATTTAATAAATAAATTTAATAAATATTTAATGAATAATTTTTTTGAGTTTTAAAATTTTGAAAATTTTAAATTTTTTTTGAAAAAAAAAAAAATTTTTTTTGATTTTTCGCCTGCCAGCGAGTGAATATGTTGAGTAATGATTATTTTATTGTGTATGTATTAATGATGTTCCTTTTGTTGTATTGCTTTATATTGGTATGCTATAAATTGTTCTCATGCTAGAGTAAGGATGTACTTGTATTAATAGGAATGTTTAGGTTAAGTCATTGAAACAAAAAATTAGAAAAAAGAGGAAGAGAATTTTTTGATAAACGATTTTTTTTTTGAATATTGAATTTTTTGAATTTATAATAAATTTTAAAAGGAAGTTTTTATTTTAATGTGTTATGATAATATGTAAGGTTAATGTGTGTGAGCCCAGTATCTGCTAAAGGCAGCCCAGCTTGCAAAAAGGGGAAACATATCGGCGGAGGAGCTGGGATAATTTTAGCCCGGGATTGAGGATTTTGGGGGTAGCATGTTAGAAGGCGAGGTGTGCCGTGGTGCGAGTCTGATCGATTTCTCGGTGTTGGGATCTCTTGCGGAGAAGTCCAGTGATCTCGTTCAGATGAGTACATAGTCGCTGAGCCAGGGGGGTCGTGTACCCATACAGATTAAGAACAAGGGGGTTGTGGCACCAGTTCCTTACCGATCCTCTTCGGGGTTATCGATGAGATTTCTTCTGTCGTGGACAGCAGAATTCTCATCGAGGGGGTATTGTAGCGGGTCGATTTTTGGGTGTTTTTGTTTTAACCGTTTGGGGTATATATATATTTTTAGTCATTTCGGTTTCGGGCGGGTTTGTATAAAATAATGTAAAAATGTATTATTGTGCAACGTATTTGTCCGTATAACAGACCAGTGTTGAGAAACAGTTGGAAACAAAGCGAAACGCAATCAGTGGTGTAACACGGCTGAAGAATTTACCTCCACCAAAATTCTAAGAACTTTGCAAGTGTGTCGACGCACAGGCGCGAATACCCACGCAAGCGCGCTCAAAAGGACGCTTTAACAAAAAACCAAGATGGCTAGAGAGACTAATATTTGTCGTCTTCTTCAAGATCCCCCGGAAATGCTGTTTTAAGTCCGGCCCACTTAAATGACATCAGCAGAGCAGAAGCCAATATTGACCTCTGGTCACACACATATACCAGCTCTATGCCACGCATAAAGTGGTTACTTTCCAACAAAGCATGAGCGACGACGAAAACATTGTGGCGGTAGAGAACCAGTTTCCATCCAGGAACAGGTACATGTACCTGTTACGTTCTAGGTGACAGTACACATTAGTCAGAGACGCCAAGCGGTCAACGAGATACAGAGTTCCGCTACAGACGCATATATTTTGTTTCGGACCCGGTTGGTCAAGTTTTCGGAAAATGTAATTAATTCAGGAAGACCGACCGGGACCCGAGGAATCGAACGGTGTTACAAACAGTGCAGTGCAGTGACGATTCGAGAGCAGCTAATAACATAAAATGTGACCGTAACGAAAGCACGTGCTCGGCCGGCCTCGCGCATATCAAACTAACGCAAAACGAAACCGTGATCCTTAAAGAATAACTATTTTTTTCTTTTCTAATTTTTTATAACATTTGAAAAAGGGTTTGTATGGGGTGTGATAGAATGTGTGAGCAGCTGGGCTATCTTCTTAGACGTAAGTAATATTATGTAAGGCTATTAAATAAGATGTATAAACAAGAGTGACCCAACCTTTAAAAACATGTAAGACAATTTATTTGGAAAACAAAGTTATAAAATCGCACTATTTGATTATTAAACAAAAATAATTTCTCTTCCAAAAAATTGAGAGTTAGTTTCTTTCAAAACCTTAGTTCGTTTTATGTACTGTCATAGTTCGTCAAACGAAATGGGTGTACCGCCACTACTCGATCCGGCCAGATCCAAGTTGAAAGGTAAGTGGGAGTTGTAATCTGAATAAAATAGAATAATAACAAAAATAATAAAGTTACAGTCTGATAAAATCACTTTTGGCTTACCCACGTTAATCATATAGTCTTTAGTTATTTTTTCACTCAATACCTTACTGGTAGCTCTTTTTACGCTATACAATTTTACATATTTTGAGAAAGTGTCAAGCAATACAAATATATAAACTACTCCGCCTCTACCCTTCGGCAATGGTCCAAACAAATCCACAGCAACTAAATCAAAAGGTCGATCTACCTTAATATAATTTAACTCACCTTCTACTCTGTAGTTAACCACCTTCGACTTTTGACACAAATCACAACTCCTCAACAACTGCCTTACTCGCCTCTCCATATTTCTGAAAATACATGATTCTTTTAAAACATTGACACACTTTTTAGCCCCAAAATGACCATATCGTATATGACAATCCCAAATAATTTTCTCTTCCAACACTGCTGGTATCACTAATTTCCAGTCACGCTCACCCCCTACTACCTTCTTAAACAATAACCCTTTATAAATTTTAAAATATTGATTGTACTCAGACTCATCCAGCTCCGTCTCTAAACTGTGTATTATTTTTCCAGACTTACCATCTGCTCTCTGCATGGTGTTAATATCCTTCAGCTCCTCTCCAAAGATTCTGTCTTCTCTACTAATCTGAAAAATTTCAATTTCTTTTAAGTCCCTACCTGTTTTGTTATTTTCACAATCTACTCTGGATAGAGTGTCGGGTACCTTATTTTCTGTTCCTTTAATGTACTCCCATTCGAAGTTGTACTCCTGTAAAACAAGTACCCACCTGGTTAATCGACTATGAGCCAGTTTACAAGTGTTGAGGAATGACAATGCTTTATGATCAGTCCTAATGATCGTTTTGTTTCCTAAGATGTACGTTCTGAATTTACCAACTGCAAACACAATACTGAGTAATTCCTTCTCGGTGGTCGTATAATTCTTTTCAGCTGGCAGTAAGGATCGACTAGCGAACGCAATTGTCTTATGTTCTTTCTCCTCATCTTCCTGATACAGCTCTGCTCCTACAGCGACATTGCTGGCGTCCGTCTGTAAATAAAACATCTTATCAAAATCCGGATGGTTCATCATAATCATGTCACTAAATCTGCGTTTTATTTCTTCAAAGGCTCCACGCTCCACTTCTCCCCATTTCCATTGTCGGTTTTTCTGTAATACCGCACTTAACTTTGCGGTTAGGTAGGCGTAGTTCCTCTGAAATTTCCTATAAAAGTTGCACAGCCCAAGAAAACTCTGAAGTTGTTTGATGTTTCGCGGTTCAGGGAAACGCATAATAGATTCGACCTTGTCCGGGTTTGCGGAAATTCCTTCCGATGTAATAATGAATCCTAAAAAATTAATCTTCGTTTGTAGAAATTTGGACTTATCCCAATTTACGGTTAATCCTCCCGCTTCTAATTTTCCTAAAACATATTTTAAATGTTCTAAATGGTCTTCAAATGTAAGTGAAGCTATTAAAATATCATCTACATAAACTGTGAGAAAATCTAAATCTTTTGGTCTCAAAATTCTATCCAAACATTTAATGAAACTAGCTACGCTGGTATTTAGCCCAAATGGTAGTCGCTTAAACTGATAATTTTTTCCGTTAAACAAAAATGCTGTGTATTGCCTACTTACCTCTGCTAATGGTACCTGCCAATATCCAGCAGTCAGATCTAATGATGTCATAAATCGTACGCCACTAAACTTTTGAAAGATTTCATTTATAGATTCTGGTGATTCTCGGTCTGGTATAATAATTTGATTAATTTTCCTTGCGTCTAGGCATAATCTTACTCCTCCTTCCTTCTTGATTACCACCACTAACGGATTTGAGTAGTGAGACACTGACCTCTCTATGATACCATTATCTAACATCTTGTCCAACTCTTCTTGCACCGCTCGTCTTTTAGAGTAAGGCACTGGATAACTCCGCTGCATGAATGGTGTGTGTTCCTTTATCTGTAACATACATTCATAATTTTTTGCCCTTCCTGGAATATCGGCAAACACTCCCTTAAACTGCTCTATTACCTGCCATAACGCTATACGTTGGCCACTCCTTATCACCTCACCCCCACTACAGAATTCATCCGCCCTTATCTCCCATACTTCATTATTAATATTACTCAGTTCATTATCAACATCTTCTAAATACTCACCCTCTATACAAAAATTTACTTTAGTATCTAAGTGATTCTCAACTACTTGTTTCTGTAACAATTTCACACCAGTGGTTCTAACTTTATTTATCACATTTTCAAAATTAATTTTCACAGACCGATCACCCCCATCTAACTCCACCACTTTTTCTTTAAAATTTATTACAGCTTTATTTCTTTGTAAAAAATCATTTCCCAAAATGATGTCTAAACTTAACCCCTTGACTACCAAAAATGTATTATCAAAATTCATATCTCCAATTGAGAAGCTTAAATGTATCTGTTTTGTCACCCTTTTACTACGTACCCCCGTGACTCCTATTATTGTAACCCCTGCTACGGGTAAAACTGGAATATTCTTATTCAATTCTTTCAATTCACTTAAAATGTTCTCGGCTATTACTGAAATTTCGCTCCCTGTATCGACAAGTGTTTTAAAGTTTCTATTATCTATTGTTACCTGTATTTCCGTGAATCCAGCTCTCACCTCCAATGTCGTGTTACACTCCTCCTCCAATAAATCTGCAACGATGTCTGCTTTTATTACGTTGGATTGTAAGTTCTCGATGGGTCGGACCTCATGAGTTTCCCTGAACAGTGGTCGGGTCCTACTTACCACTGTTGACTTCAGTTTTCCGGCTGTGTCCTATTATGACTTGTTGATGGCACAGGGTGTCCGCGTGTTGGTCCCTGATGGTGGTACGGTGCTCCTTTGTTACTCGGGGCTCCTCTGTTCGCAGGTATGAATTGCTTTACTTGGTTATTTCTTGGTGCTTTACAGAAATAACAATGCTGCATGTGACCCCGATTCTCCTTCCTGCAACTAGAACAACTCCAACCGCCTGGTGTCTGTAAATCATTTCTAACATTATATTTATTGCCAGTATGATTAAAATAAGGCCTTGGCCGATTAAACTCATTGTTATTATTGTTATGGTTATACGTATTTGGTTGTATAGGGCGTCTACCCATTTCACGATCATTTAGACTTTGTAGTATATCTAATACCCTTTCCAGTTCATCAAGATTTTCTATTTCTTTAGTCATCAGAGTGACCTGCACTTCTCTAGGTAAGTGCTTACTAACATACCTAACAAATGACTTAAATGGTATAGGAGGCTCTAAATATTTAGCTTCGTTGTACAATTTTGTTACATAAATAGTAATGTTATTATTACTAACGTTACGTCCCATGAAATTACCCGTTCCCATAATACGGCTTCTTAAAGTCTCCTGCTCTTCTTCTGTCCAATATTTACCCTTAAAAGCTTTTTCAAAAGTATTATAGCAATCCCATTCTAACCTATGAGCTTCAGCCCATATGACTGAGTTACCCTTGAAACATTTAATAATTTTATTTAATTTCACTTCCCAGCTACTACTACTAAAATGATTATAATCCCTAGTCTGATTAAGGAATCGCATGGGATGTATTACTCTGTTTTCATGGCTAAAATTCTCTAGTTCTATTTCATTATAGAAATCTCTAGGTACTACTACTCTACCAGTTATGCTTGAAACATTTTTATTTATTTCTCCCCATAATTCGTTTTTTACACTGGTCAAATTATTTGCAATCATATCATATTTATCATGCACATCCATACTATTTTGTACAGTTAAGTCATCAATTTCTTTAATCTTACTTTGTAACAAATTAAATCTACTCTTGGTATTTTTCTCATGTTCAGTCATAGTACTATCTATAGCTTCTAAATTTTTAGTAATATCTATCACGTTTATTTCAATGTTTTCTAAATGATTTTGCAACACATTGGTTTTAACTTCTACTTGACTTTCTACAAAATGTAAACATTTCTGTTGTATTTCTGTACTGCTTGTCTCTAATTGACTTTTAATCGTTTTATTTACTGTGCCATAAACTAGATCGATTTTCGTGTCTAAATCATTTATGGTACTACTGAACTTGTCATCAACAATGGCTAGTGTATTTTTCTGTATGTTATCACAACGTGTTTCTACTGTGTTAATTCGCTCATCAAATTGACAATTTTGTCTTTTAATTTCATCTTTCATCTCATGGAAATTAATTTTAAAACTACTTTGAATTTCTTTAATTTCGTTATTCTGCTCATCTAGTTTTTTATCTAGTTTTAATAACAATTGTATCATTGCATTAGTTTCATCCTGCTTACTATCTAAACTAGTTGAAATGGATGTATTGACTTTCGTTATTCCTACAGATACAGGCGTATGCCTCTCGTCAATCTGACTAGTTTGAGGTGTTTGTACATCCATCTCGCCAGTCAAATTTACATTAGTTGTACCTATTTCTAACGTAATATTGTCATTAGTACTCATTTTGGCAATTGTGTAATGCACGCATGCATACAATTGTATAACCTAATTGTGGGGTTATGTTTACGAATTATAAAATTTTGTCTGTTACCTCAAGCAATTTTTTTTTCCCGTGTTCTTTCTAGGCGTATCCCATGTAATAATATACATACATAATATTACATAAGGTCCCTGTTATTACGGGCGACATTTTTATAGTTACGTTATTTTTGAATTTATAAATACGATATATCTCACAAATGTGGTTATGTATACAAAACTAGGACGCCATCTATGCAATTAACTAAGTCATGGGCCAGAAGTTCGTTACGCGAAGTTATAGGAAACGGAAATTGCTTGAAATAACAAAACAGCTGTTCTAATTGTTACCAATGAAATACCCCTTTTTATTCTTTACTTTGTTACATAACATTTTTTAAAACCAACTGTAACCCTTCCAAAAACATAATGTGTAATAATAACTTTGATTAAGTTTAATGATTATATGTTTAAATGATTATACAATAATAACATGTATATATTTATATTTATATAGTGGTGCTCAACCCAGCACTTAGAATAATTACGCACGCACACAACCACTCACCCTTTCATTATCATGGTACAACTTATTTAAATTTTGGAGCTCCTTAAATTTTGAATAATTTGTTAAATGATTGATTTCTACAATAACATATATTGGGAAATAAAGGATTCAAAATATATAAGGAACGCTCTCACCAATTTCCGTGTTGGCTTCCTCGCACTGCCAGTCTCGTTCGTATATCGGCACAATCGGTGTATTTTACTGCGCTTGACGGGACACCTTTGGTTAACCCACGTAACCCACCGTCGTGGGACCGATTCTATACGTCGATCTTGTTTACGAACGACTTAATCGGTCGAGGACGCCTACACCAAACCGAACTATTACTTTCCTTAATACATTTTGATATTATACTGTTTATTAACCACCTACAGTGGTCTAAAAAGTTAAAATTCACTCGTAAGTGAATGGGCGGCCGGCCGGCTCAAATCAGAGCTGCAGATGAAATGACGGCAATTTCTGGTTGAAATCTGCGGAAGTGGGGTGTATTGACGTCACATTCCTTTGTCTAAATTGTTGACATCGCTGTTTGTAGTTGTCAACACATTCTCCGCCTCTGACGTAACGAAGGCTTGGCTCTGCTTATCGCAATAACTGCACACTGTTTTTGTGATGTGACACCGTTTTTTGTCATGAATTAGTTAAAATCCTGGCAAATACTGTAATATAGTCCACTCACTGTAGATTCGATATCGGGTGTTTGAGGTTGGGTTGGGTATGTCAAAAAATAGGAAAATACAATATTTATGATCTCGTTACCATATTTTATGTAATTATACAATGTACCATGATTGTACCATCACAATATTATTATATACATACCACCAAAATCAGTAAAATTTCAATTTTTTTAAAATTATTGAATAAGGCCTTTTCGAAATTATTATAATTTCATCATCAGTGAAGACATCACAACAAGAACATTTTAGTGTGAACTGATGATGAAATTATAATAATTTCGAAAAGGCCTTATTCAATAATTAAAAAAAAATTGAAACTTTACTGATTTTGGTGGTACAGTAGATTCTCAACTATCCGACCTAATGTGGCGGTCGGCCGGGTCGGATAGCAAAAAAGTCGGATACACCGGAGCCGTAGGCATACCAGCCTCTGTAAGGTCAATGACCGCCGCCCTATTGCGTTGAATGTACTTGTTGCTATTTGGATGCGTACGTCATATCAGTTTGTCCTTATAAATGACGTACAGTAATAAATGAATTAGAAAGAAATGAAATAAGAATTCGCAACTACAGTATCTTTCACAAAACCTTTATTTGAAGGACGAAACAAAATGTGTAGTTAACAATAAGTTGAATGAGTTTTACTATGAGTTTTAATTTATATGAAAGCTTTCAACCAAATTAGTTGTTAATATAAATCAAATTATAATAACCTAAAACTACGTACTGTATAATGAAAGAACAAGTGAAACTTACATTGTCTAAGGTTTGAAAAAGTCTGTAATTGAGACCTGCTTCTTTCCTCGCATTAATTTCCTCGCCGCTATATCCTTCCACTTACGTAAACATATTGCTACGGCAGCACAGAACAATGTATGCGTTTATCGAACATGCCAGAAGGATCTCGATGTAAGCGTGTGGTGTACGTGCTACTAGACGCATTTTGCGAGAATTTTCTCGACTGTGCCGGGCTTCGCTCGGGCGCTCGGATTGTGTCAAGGGCGTAGTAATTACGTAGTTCACGAGAGATAAGACGCAGTTTGGAAGCTTCTGGTGTGTGAGCGTGACTATAAATACATCGGGTAGCGGCCTTAGTTTTCAGTTCCATGCGAGATATTGGAGAGTGCGGTTCGAGAGTATTAGTGCGATATATTTCCAGAGCGGTTCGAGTTATTACTGTGTACGTTCAAGTAGTTATTATTGAAATGTTGCGTTTTATAATCAGACGGTATAATTGTAATAAAATTGAGTTTTAATATTTGTGGACATTTTATTGCGTGTGAACAATTTGCATTTGATTTACTGTAGACTGTGTTGTTAATTACGAACTGTTTTACTGTAACAATTAAAGCTGGTGATTAGTGACTTAATTGGTGTCTTGTACTTCTTTTGTTTCCACTGTACCTACGACGATCGAGTAGACCGTCATAACAATATGATGTCTGCTGGTGTTGCTTCTTCTTGCTGGCCAATGTATTCCACTGCCGTCTCGATCGCCTTCAGGCCTTCGGAGTGGGTTATATGATCGGAGGGTTCATCACCTTGTTCCTCTTCAATCGGCTGTTCATTTAATACCATCGCTACAATATCTTCGTCTGCAATTTCTTCGATTTCGTCCTTTGCCAACCATTCTGTGATGTCTTCCAATGAAGCTTCCTCACATCCGGGAACTTTTTCTAACAGCGATACAAGTGCAGTGTTATCAGTTGCATTTTCCACATCACATTGCTGTTCTACCTCTTCCCACTTATCACTGGCTCTGTGATCCAGCAAAATTTTCCACGATCGCACAAGTGTTAAAGATGGAATTTCATCCCATGCCTCGGACACCCATCTGATGACGTCAAGCATGTCTACTGACTGTAGTGCCGTCGCAACTTCTGTATTATCAATTGTCGCGATGATATAGCTTAGTAGCCTTCATCGATATTTCTTTTTCAAAGCTTGGAGCACTCTCTGATCCATTGGCTGACATATAGATGTAACATTTGCAGGCAAGAACAAAGCTTTTATGTCTCCATCTTTTAATTGGTCATTTGCTGGATGTGAAGGAGCGTTATCCAAAACTAGTTGATTGCTTTCCTTGTTAAATTGTTTTCAGCTAAATGTTTTTCAACTTGTGGCACAAATTCCTGTTCAAACCAATTTTTGAAAATTTCTCCATTCATTCATGCCTTTTTTTGATGGGTATAATGCAGGGGCAAAGAACTTAAATCTTTAAGATTTTTAAAAGCCCTAGGCTTGCGACATTTTCCAATCAAGGTCAGTCTCAACTTGTGGTTTCCGGTTGCGTTACTACAAGCTAAAACTGTAACGCGGTCCTTGTTCTTCTTGAACCCTGGTGTGGCCTTTTCCTGTTTAGACGCTAGTGTTTTAGATGGCAACATACGGTAATTATAACCCGTCTCATCACAGTTGTACACTTGTTCTCCGGAAATACCTTCCTTATCAAGCAGGTAAAAAAAGTGTTTTTTAAAGTCAGGGACAGCGTCCTTATTAGCAGACAATGCTTCACCACTAATCATCATCTGACAAACACCAAAACGTTTCTTCCAGCGATCAAGCCACCCGTCACTGGCAGTAAACTCACCATCGTCTCCTTCGATCTATTTTTTAAACTGAATCGCTTTTTCTTGGAGCAAGGGGCCTGAAACCATCAATCCTTTCCCCCTCACATTTTCATACCACAGATATAAAGCCTCTTCAACTTCCACATGTTTTCCTTTTTGCATAGTTTTTCTAACTTTCACGCCACTACCACTTGCTTGCTTAGAACACCATTTTTCAATCTCTGCGCGATTTCTTCGCCAATCACCCACAGTAGTTTTTCCAACTCCTAACTCCAGTGCAATTTTGTTTACCGACTCACCAGAATCCATTCTTTTTATTGCTTGCAGTTTTTCTTCCAAAGTTACTACCACTTTCTTTCGTTTGTCACCCATATTTCACTTAAAAATAAAAGCCACCAACAATACTGTATACACACTTTATAACAAATTAACAATCCACGAACGACTGAACCGCACGGACTGACTTCTGGATACAGACTGACTGATGCACCTGTTACACACTCAAGTAGGAACACGAAACTTTCCTGTCACAACATGAATCAACTGGCGTACTGTATTGGTAACTGGTGAATCACGCATAAGCGCCTTCACCAGCGTGGCAGGATTGCTCACATGACGTTTGAAGGCGCTAGTAATCAGATTGGAAATACTGCATATGTACCGTACTCAAAATACTTTTTTTTTTTAGTAGCGGGTCGGATAGGCCGGAGGTCGAATAGGCGGGAGTCGGATAGCCGAGAGTCTACTGTATGTATATAATAATATCACATATAATTACTTTAACTTTCCACTTTATTTTACAATAAAAGGTTGTTTTCCCAGCTGGTAGAACATAAATTATCTATTCTATCATTCACTTGTTTCTTTTATCGGTTGTAAAACTTTTAGGGTTAAAAGATCTTAAAAGACATTATTTTCCTAAAATTCTGTGTTAATTGCTTGCTTTTTCCTTCTTCTTGAAAAAGATTTTTGTTGTCGAGGATTAAAAAAGATTCTTGCAAGTAAGCTAATACAAAGAATACCTTCCTTTTTGTAATAACACACTAGAGAGACAGTTGAGTGTAATTTAGGAGCGGAAGTGAACAGTTTTCACATTCTATTCCGAAAAGAGCTGGTAGGAAAGCTGTAGTTTTCTTACATATCAGCAGTAAACAATGACAGAACCAAACAACACTTGGCATTTGTTTACAAAACATTGATATGTAACAGCAAAAAATTCTGATGCATGTAATTATATTTATTTATTGATTTATTTAACTCTTGTTCATAAGCATAGATAAATAATTGTATTGCTTACATTTATTTTTATATATGCACTGTTTACAATTAACAACAATTATTATTTTCTTAAATCTTTAGGCTTTCACAGTGGACAAATTTTTGTTTTATAAATAAAATGTGACACTATACACATAAAATATCCAAATTGTAATGTCTTTGTTATTATCATTTTTCAACAGGTGGTAAAAACAGCTGTAATAAAAAGATTGTGTGCGAGAGACACGAGATACGCTTAAAGCACATACAACAGTTATGAAAAATAAAAAAAATTACATAATATGCCCTATTATCTGTACAAACAAAACTTTGTTCATTCATCCCACACAACTTCACTTCAGTGGTCGTGTGGAGATGACTCTGAGATAAATGTCCAATTTGTTCCCTAGTCCTCCAATAAATACTTTTTTCACTGCTTTTTCCTCTGTCATTATTTGTATGTGACCTGCCCACCTAATTCTGCCTTATTCTATTGTTGTGACGATGTCTGGTTCCTTGTATAGATCATACAATTCGGCGTTTGTCCTCATACACCACATTCCAGTATCTAGCACACCTCCATATATCCTCCTCAGAATCTTTCTTTCCCATCTTCTGATCATATCTTCTTGGGCTGAGGTCATGGTCCAGGCTTGTGAAACATATAATACTACTGGCCACAATACAGTTTTGTAAATCTGGACCTTGGAGGTTCTAGAAATGTTTCTGGACTTTAGGATAGGCAGCAAAGAAAAGTAGCACCTATTTCCCACGGCCAGTTTGTCTTGATGATTAACTTGACTAGTATTTTATAAACATCATTTAATAAAATTTAATGCATTTTATGACCTACTATTAAGAATATTTAATATATTTTGCTCTTTGAACATGCATAATTAATTACTTTAAACATTTTTCTTGCCTCCAGAAACGGTTAAGACTATAAAATAGGTTAATTACCTTCTGTCAACGTTTCTTAAAATCCTTTTCGGGATAACTCGAGTTTCGACACCAATGGTGTCATCATCAGATCGGATATGAATTAGGTCAAAACATTATTGATGTATATACATCTCGTCAGATATTAAAAAATTAAAAACAATACATACATTACACAAATAATAAATAAAATATATCATAACAAAACAACAATACAACAACGAAATAAAAACACGCGGCCGTAAACGAACCTGCACAGGAACGCCCCCACGGTAAGACTAATCACTGCCGGTTTGACCTTGGTTCAAATTTATCGATCTGATATAGCTGATTTCTCGTTCTATATGATCGATTCTATTAAATAAAATATTATTTGTATGTATCATACAAAAAAAAATAAAAAAAAATATTATTTGTATATTAATACATACAAATAATATTTTATTTAATAGAATCGATCATATAGAACGAGAAATCAGCTATATCAGATCGATAAATTTGAACCAAGGTCAAACCGGCATTGATTAGTCTTACCGTGGGGGCGTTCCTGTGCAGGTTCGTTTACGGCCGCGTGTTTTTATTTCGTTGTTGTATTGTTATGATATATTTTATTTATTATTTGTATAATGTATGTGTTGTTTTTAATTTTTTAATATCTGACGAGATGTATATACATCAATAATGTTTTGACCTAATTCATATCCGATCTGATGATGACACCATTGGTGTCGAAACTCGAGTTATCCCGAAAAGGATTTTAAGAAACGTTGACAGAAGGTAATTAACCTATTTTATATAATTAATTACTGCAATTTTAACATATTACTATGGTATAAGCTGTAACATATGAAACTCATACATTTTGACATTCATTTATGTACAGGTATGTATTTTACTTTACATAAAATGGAAACACTGTACGTATATCAGTTTTATACAATGTAAAAACACCACATATACTTTAGCTTAAAATTTTATGTACAGTATAATGTTTATGTTAATAAAAATCTTAAGACTACACAAACGTATTCTAAAAAGTCACTTCACAGTCACCACTCACAAACATACACTTTCTACTTAATTTGAAAGCTACATTGTATTACCTTGGCCTAGACACTGATTTGCAAGAGCAACTTGAGCTGATAACAAATACAGCTGTAACCTTGTTATTTCTGATCCAATAGATGGGATTGTGATATAACAGTATGCAGCACATGCTCGGACAAACGAAGCAGTTTTACGAGTATGATGGCCCTTTACTATACGCCCAGTTTCAATTGCCAGTCGATTCACACACTACAACATATTGATTATAATTTCAACAATGTCATTTTTATCTGGCTCTACAATAATAATGTACATAATTCTTTTTGTACATTTTTACAAAATGAATTATAGGTTATGAAAATCTGCAACAAATATCTTTGGATAGAGTTTGAAAATTTAAAATGTGAATGATATTTATGTATAAATATACGAGGCATGTTTATTAAGTAAGTACCATTTTTATACTGAAAATAAGTAATATTTTTTTGAACAATTTTATTTTTACATGAAATCCAGTAAATTGAACTATTTTTCAACATAGTTTCCACCTATATTGAGGTACTTGTCGTATCGTGTGATCAGCTTCTGTACTCCGTCTTCATAGAAATCAGCCGCCTGAGAAGATAACCATTGCTGCACGGTTGTTTTGACATCATCATCATTGTTGTAGCGCTGGCCGACAAGGTGCCGCTTTAAATGGAGGAACAAGTGATAGTCACTGGGCGTGAGGTCTGGACTGTAGGGAGGATGATCCAGTTTTTGCCAGCCAAATGACGCAATCAGATCTTGGGTGCGTTGAGCATCATGTGACCGAGCATTGTCGTGAAGCAGTACGATTCCCCTACTGAGCAAGCCACGCCTTTTGTTTTGGATTGCGCAACGCAGTTTATTCAGGGTCTCACAGTATGTCACAGCATTTATCATTTCACCCCGAGGCAAAAAGTCAACAAGCAACACCCCCTGCCTGTCCCAAAACACAGTGCACATGATTTTCCGGGCTGAAATGGTTTGCTTGAACTTCACCTTTTTGGGAGATGTTGAGTGCCTCCATTCCATGGACTGCTGTTTTGATCTGGTGTAATGTGAGACACCCATGTCTCGTCACCAGTGATGATTTGGCTTAAAAAACAGATCACCTTCCTCACTGTACCTCGTGAGAATAGTCAGAGCACTGGCTAAACGTTTTGTTTTGTGCAACTCAGTCAGCATTTTTGGGACCCAGCGTGACCACAACTTCCGATAATTTAAGCGGTCTGTCATAATTTCATAGAGGACACTTCTTGAAACTTGAGGAAATTCATTAGACAGTGACGAAATCGTAAACCGCCTATTCTCACAAACTTTTTCGTCAACTTTCTGCACCAGGTCGTCATTAATGACAGACGGTCGCCCACTCCGTGCCTCATCGTGCACGTTTGTACGGCCTTCTTTAAATGCTCTAACCCACTTTCCCACCATGCCATCGCTCATAGCATTTTCCCCATACACTTCACTTATCTGTTGATGAATATCGGCCGCTTTCACGTCTCTTGCATTTAGGAAACGGATTACAGCCCGTATTTCACAATCGGCGGGACACTCAATGGTATGAGACATTTTAAACATGCACAGGAAAATGTAAACAAAATCTTTTGCTCACATAATGGCGTCTATAGCAAGCCAATAGATGCAGACACTCAGTCCACTTGCTCAGAATGGTGACCACTGCACTGTAGCGGCGATATAGCGAAACGGTACTTACTTAAAAAACACGCCTCGTACTTACTATGGTAAAACAATGTGTATGCCATAGGGCACTGACGTAGTGTGACCAAGTGTACAATTTATAGAGAAAAACATGATCACATTATAAAATGGTGGCAGACTTATTCTGCATTAATCATTTTCAGACCTGAACCAATAGAATGTAAACTGATTCCAAAGTCAAGTTAATAACAATTCTACATTTGTAATACAGACCTTTCATTTAATTTACTACATTTTGAGTACTGAATAAAAAACTAATTTTACTGAAGAAACAATTCAATACTACTGAAGAGGGGATGGTAGGCATTTAAGGCTGAGCAACAATAAGAAATGAAATACACGATAAAGAGAGGATAAACTATGTTATTGGTTTACATTATAATTAAAGAGGTCTGAATTAGTAATGTGAAGATAATGTGAACATTCAGAATATTTGGGAAATGAGTCACATTCTATGTATTGGAACTGGTGTTCTTTCTATGTGCCTCGTAAGCCACACACTATGAATGTCCCCTTTTACACGAATGATTACCAATATCCTGAAGTGATGTGAATAGGATAAGTTTGTAAACATTTTTTAAGTGAAAAAAAAAACTTTAAAAAGGAAATCTGTCTTATTCATGAAGAAAACTATATAATGATTTTAGAGTTAGAATACAAAAGGCAGAAAAAGGGAACATGATTTCCTTCAATATCAAATGCCAGATTCTTAATTAGAATTTGCTTTCAGATATAAAACTAAAAAATCGGTATGGAGAACCATACATGACTTCCATATTCTAAGATTTATATTTAAAATCATTTTCAGCCAAACAGCCAGGGAAGGAATTTTAACAAAAAAATACTTCTTTGTTGCCAATAACGTAGTACACATATAAAAAAAAATTATCCCCTCCCCCTTCAACTATAATTTTGATTTATAGAAAATTACCCCCAGCCCGTTCAACTAGCCTCTTCATTTATAGATATTTCATCTACGTTTCTACAGTGGATTATTAAGATCTTATCAGTATAATTTATCAAAATTAAGTACTTTACTCATGTTACAACAAAAAATGTTTCAGGTAAACTGCCCTTTCCCCGTAACCGATCTTCACCAAAATCAACAGACATTGAGTTCTCTATAGCTCAGGCACATATGTAAAAAATTATTTGATTCTGTTTGAATTTACGGCAGTTATGGTTCGTCATATAAAAAATTACCCATGTTAAAACATAAAACATGAGATTTATAAAACATATCTAAGATTTATATTTAAAATCATTTTTTAAATAAAATATTTTCATAGAACCTACTAACGCTGGGGAAATCTGAGGAGCCAATCAGAGTTGGGCCTACCTGTCACTCTGCTGAATTTGGTGGAAAGCCCTGTCACTGTCGTCAAAGTATCAGCCTTGACAGGGTCCTCTTTTTCTGCAAAATAGGAGAGGCTTGAGATGGAGTGAGTGACATGGTCCCCACCTCAATGAAGAACCCATTGTTTTATAAAAATATATTTAAATTTTGAAAACTGAAAATTCTTTTCTTGTTGTAAATATTTATATTTTATAATCAAAATGACTTTATTTTTGTTACCTGGCAACAAAATTATTTTATTTTCAACAATTACCATTGTTTCAAAAAGTTTAAATAAATTTTCAAGTACTTTACTCTTGTTAAAACGTAAAAGGTTGCAGGTAAACTACCCCTTCCCCTTAACCGATCTTCACCAAAATCTAAAGGCCTTGAGACCTCTACAATTCAGGGACGTATACAAAAACTTATTTGATTCTGTTTGAATTTGCGGCTGTTATCGTTTGCCATAGAAAATACGCTTGATAAAAAAACGTTGCAGGTAAACTACCCCTTCCCCTCAACTGATCTTCACCAAAAACAATAGGTCTTGAGTACTCTACAAATCAGGGCTGTATGCAGAAAATTATTTGATTCTGTTTGAATTTGCGGCTGTTATCGTTTGCCATAGAAAATACCCTTGTCAAAAAAAACGTTGTAGGTAAACTACCCCTTTCCCTTAACCGATCTTCACCAAAAACAATAGGTCTTGAGTACTCTACAAATCAGGGCTGTATGCAGAAAATTATTTGATTCTGTTTGAATTTGCGGCTGTTATCGTTTGCCATAGAAAATACCCTTGTCAAAAAAAACGTTGTAGGTAAACTACCCCTTTCCCTTCACCGATCTTCACCAAAAACAATAGTGTCTTGAGAACTCTACAATTTAGGGCTGTATGCAAATAATCTTTTGATTCTGTTTGAATTTGCGGCTGTTATCGTTTGCCATAGGAAATACCCTTGTTAAAACATAAAACGTTACAGGTAAACTACCCCTTTTGCTTAACCGATCTTCACCAAAAACAATAGGTCTTGAGAACTCTACAATTCAGGGCTGTATGCGAAACATTATTTGATTCTGTTTGAATTTGCGGCTGTTATCGTTTGCCAAAACAAAAAAATTTCCCTTGATAAAAAAAAACCGTTGCAGGTAAACTACCCCTTTCCCTCAACCGATCTTCACTAAAAACAATAGGTCTTGAGTACTCTACAAATCAGGGCTGTATGCAAAAAATTATTTGATTCTGTTTGAATTTGCGGCAGTTATCGTTTGCCATAGAAAAAAATCTACAGACAGACACACAGACAGACAGACAGACACACAGACACTTTTCGGAAACGACTTTTTTTCATGTTTTGAGTGTAGTAGAATCAGAATCTGCTATAATCTCGAACACGATTTTTTTTGCCATCACCATACTTCCATTCCTTAAGGAATATGAAGTAAAATACATAATTATATAATATAAATGATGCTAATACAAATTCTTCACATAAGAAAAAAACGTATTTTACTAAGCAAACAGTAACTACTATTTTCTTTTCTTTTAATGAGTTAAACTAATGGTAAATAAATAAGTTATAAATGATGTATACTTTATTACAGTTTAGGTAAATGTTAACTTTTGCAAAGTGTACCAAATTCTTAATCACCACGTGACAAGTAGTCACTGTTGCTTTGTTTTAGTTTTCCAAGTATTAGGTTGTTCTTTTTTTCACTTCAGAGATATCCATATATCTAAAGAGAAAAAAATGTACCACTGCCTAATATCTAGAAACTAAACAAAGAAGTTGAAGATTATGAAAAATTAAGAAACAGTAGACAATATTTCTTAATGCCTACTCAGTCACTAACTGATATGGTGTGTAGGGTTTCATTGATACACAAATTTGAGCCATATACCATTGAAAGATGTGTCACATATGTGCAAGGACTTTGTAATTACTGTAAGGAATCATTAGATAGAAAATGGAATCTTCACTACCCATTCAGTGCTATTTTGAGGATTGGGAGAAGACTGCAGAAAGGCTGTTATTGATACTTATTAGATTATGGTAATAACAGATAAAAAGATGTGTGTGACTGGACTGATTGATAATCATACTACCAGAGTATTAGCCTTCTAATATACAGTTATTCAAACAAAAGTAAATGTATAAGAGATATTCTGTGTAAGTTATAAGTGTTCAAAATATTTTAATAATTTGCTAACCAATTCTGACCTGAACCAAAGTAGCATGAACTACATCGAGGTTTGTGAAGGTTGCCCTTGCTTCAACATAGTAACTCAACTGTTGTTCAAAGTCTTGGCCAAATTGAACGCATTGTAATAGTTGTGAAATTAAATTCCCTATTTGTCTTTTTTCATCTTCCACAGTAAGTGCGCTGAAAAAAAATCAGTATTATTGTATGCTCCTGATCGCAAAAGAATATAAATATGAGCGGGACCCAAAAATAACACGAATTTTCAAATATAAATTGTTTATTCAGGTGTCTCACTGCCTTAGCACAGGATGGGCCATATGATAGTTTTGTATATGTGCATTTTTGTCTGCCTATGAATAACTGTTGACTTTAAGGTAGTGGTAAGCATGAAGTAGACCTTGTTGGCTAGAGTTATCCTTCTCTTTATCTCTGTCTCTTCATTCCCATCTTCAGATATTGTCGCTCCTAGGTATGTGAAACCTCTTACTGCTTCTATACAGTCTTCTTCTACAAGCAAATTTTGCCTGGGTCAGGTAGTCCTTGTCTGACTTATTTTGGTTTTCTCCACATTTACTGACAGTCATACTTCTTTTGTACTTACTTTCAGGTTTAAGAATGTCTCCCTTGCAGCTGCACTTGATTGGGTTATAATGGCTATATTGTCAGCATATGCTGCTATTTGTACTGACTCATAATAAAGTACTCCTGAGCGATCTACACTCATTTTTCTTATGGCATATTCTAGAGACAGGTTACCCCCTTTGAAGTACTCTCCATTTGAAGCTAATCACATATCTAGATGTTTTTCCACTTCACGAAGCAGTCCTGGAACTCTTCTAAAGTAATGGCTTTTAGTGATTCCATCATTTTTTCCATTACTTCTCTCACATCCACAAAATGTTTCCTTTTCAGCTTCCTTTCCATGCGAGGAAACAAAAAGAAGTCACACGGAGCGAGGTCAGTCAAGTAGTGGGGATGGAGAAGCGGGGTCATGCCATTTTTTAAATCAGGAAATGTTGTACACTCAAGGCTGTGTGGGTGGGCACATTGTTGTGGTGGAGCACCCACTCCCCACTCCACAACTCAGGGCATTTTCATCTCACTGTGTCATGCTGTAACGTGACAAATACAGGGGATTTTATTTTATTAAATTTGTAGGATTTATAAAGAATATTCATGGACATAATTTCCAACTGTGACCAGAACATGTGGTGAAGTGAAACAGTGGTATAACAAAGGAATGATACGTCTCAACAGTTGTGCAATCGCTAACAAGGAATGCACCCAGCATCATTTTCTAAGAACTTTGCGAGTGTGTGGTCGTGCGCCCAATCGCACCCGACAACCATGCGCGCAGACCCACGCCGACTTATGAAACACAAAAAATGGCTAAGAGAAGAATCGCTGTTTGCTTCCTTGACGAAGTTGCCAGATGTGAGCCTAAGTCCAACCCTTTTGTGACGTCAGCCAGTGCGGAACAAATATCTGCTATGATCCACACACAAACACTTGCATGGGTTAAATGGAAATTAACAAGCGACGAAGAACCATGAGGCCTTGGTTTCCACCAAGAAAGACGTAATCCAGTTGGCCGTGAACATATAGCCGCTCTTGGCAGTTTGCTTACAGATTGTGCCTGGCCAGGTACAGAGCCAAGGGGTTCTTCAACAAATTTTAATAATTTACAAGTAAACCGTGAGTTAACGGAACAGTAATGTGGCAGTGAAGTGAATAGTTAACTAAAGAACATCACCAGTTAATTCGGACACACGACCAAATCCAAAAAATGAGAAGTTACGAGCTCGAGTAATAACCACGTGCCGGCCGGGAGGGGTATTTCCTAAAATGTTACGGGTTTTGGTAAATTAATGAATCAGGGAAGGGTTTTTTAATATTGTGTGTGTGTGTGTGTGTGTGTGTGTGTGTGTGTGTGTGTGTGTGTGTGTGTGTGTGTGTGTGTGTGTGTGTGTAAAAAAATGCAGACTGGGCGGTCTGATATCGATATCTTAGAGTAAGGTAAGCCAGTAAAATAAGATAGAATAGAAATTGTATTCATGGAACGAACAACAAGAATAAGAAATTATTAAGATGCTATTTCATCTGCGAAAGCATGAGTAAAATTTGTTAAGATTTAAAAAATTAAAAGGTCATGAATTCTCTTCAAACAAAATGAGTTATGTCAATTATTACAGTAACCTATAAATCACGCTAACATCTTACGTTCGTGTGACCGGATCTTGGACTCAGATAGAATCTTTGCAGGTAGGTGGAATTGAATTATATATTTATATTTAGGTAAGTGATTAATTAATATCGCAATGCAAACGTTTCTACCAAAAGGTAGAATTCCTGTTTAACAGTTTGACATGGAGGAAGAAATTCTGCGTGACAATTATATTAGCATCAAAAAGCAAACCAACATCGTCTTCACATTTGACTTCACTTGCTTTTGGGACATGGGGAAGATGGTGTCTTCTACTGGCTTGTCTGCTGTTTTGGTATCTGGATCGTATCCATTGCACCAGCTTTCATCACCAATAATTATTGTTGAAAAAAGATCGCAGTCATTTTCTAATTGTTCTTTCAATTTGCAGCACACATCCAATCAAGATTGTTTTTGGTCATGGGTGAGCATGCGTGGCACAACCTTTGCTGCAACTCAATGCATTTTTAATTCTCCACTTAAAATCCATTGACAGGAAGTCCAGGACACTCCAGTCACATCAACAGGTTCATCAATTATTCTGCGGCAATCTTCAACGATCCATTTACAAATTGTCGCAATGTTTTCTCCTGTTTTGCTTGTTAAAGGTCAAAGGAGGCAGGTCTTCAATTGACCTTTCACTATTTTTGAAACAAGAAAACCACTCATAAACTTATGTTTTCCCCACAGCTTCTTCCTTGTAAGCTGTTTTAAGCATTATGACTGTCTTCACTGCCGTTTTCCCTAACAGAAAACAAACATGCATGCTAGTCCTTTAAGTTGGCCATCACAAAAAAAAATCAACAAACTAACTATAGGAACTTGAGGAAAAAAATTCCCCAAACAACAACACAACCTCACTCACTGGCGCCAGCCAGCAGACTGATGCAGGAACCTAGCAGCAGAAACCAGTACTATAACTGGAGCGTCAACTATTCAATGATTCCGGTTATTTTTGGGTCCTCCCTTGTACTCACAAATTAAATAAATACATATACAACTAACAGATAAAAGACCTCTAGGAATACATATTGTTGTTATTATGTTATTATCTGTGGGATCTATATTATTCTACATTATTTGTTAATATACCAATCAGAGTTACTTTCTATACATGAATCCAAGTAATTTTACTTTTTTTCTTTAGAAAAACTAGAAAAAACTAAAATCAGATATGCAGCACAAAATTATAACAGCCTTAACTCACTTTACGGAATCATGCATAATTCGGCAGACGAACATTAAGGCATCAATAACAACAGGATCATTTGGGTACTGTGATTGTCCTTGATTACAAAAGGCTGTCATTATTGTTTTACACACAGACACTTTAACAGACTCATTGCGAAACATATCCAAAAATGGCAAGAACTTGTCCTGAAAAATGAATAAAACCTACAGTTAATATGTATTTATAATAATCACTTAATTCAATTAAACTATGTACATCCAAACAAATTACATTTTTTATTACTTTTTTTAAAATTTAAGCTCTATTAACTAATTAAGAGGGCACTTTGCCATCAGTTTCTATGGTTCCATTCTTTCAATTTGGGATTTTAAATTATCTGATTACTTACAAAAAAACTTTTAAATCGAGCGTTATCAATAATAGTGCAGAATTGCAGCAGACAGAGGCAGAGATCTGAGTAGCTGCCGTACTACTTGTACAACTACGTGAGAACTGTGCCCGGCAAGTGGTGGGGTGTGCTAGTGTATCTGTAACTGTGCCACGGAGGCAATGAGTGAGTTAGCCTCTCAGCACGTTTAACGTGGTTTGTGTTAGTTTTATGCAGTCTTTATGTTCTTGTGCTCCTTGTGCGTGTGTATTATTATTATTATTTTACTCTCCTTGGCATGTGTTTGTGATCTCCACCATGAAGATAAAATTGGTTTAGCAGACAAAAGTGAAACTGATATTGCAGTATCGAACATTACTGGAAAAACTATTTTCCCAGTTTAGTGATTTTTAGAGAAGTGAAATGCTGTAATGTGGTTGATGTACCCTAAAATTTTTATTTCTTAAAAGACACAAAAACCAATCTAGAACTTTCCAGTCGTCATGGTACGATCAACATAAAAGGCTATACGGTAGTGGAATAAAGCCAAAGTTATTCTGCTGGCCATGCTTACTGTTAAACAATATTATTGCTCAACTAGAAGTATGATTTTCTAGCTGTAAGGAATTAAATGTATGAAGTTACGTTTATTTATTAGTAGAAAAATATTACTTCATGTTGAGGTTATGTGGAGGCTCTATATTTAGTCAGCATAGTGAGTAGTCTAGCTGGTCTAGTTTGGGTATTAAGTAAAATAATGCACAAACACAGAAATAATCACAAAAGTGAAGACCTAGTTAAATCTGTTTGAAAACATGCTGAATAGAATAATTTGTTTTACACAAAAGTAATCAGACATTTGCTAGGCACAAATATTTTATCTCAATAAAAGCGGTGGGAATTGGCTCACCCTGCAGTACTAAATTCATAAATGTACCTAGCTCAAGATTATGTTTTTCCATGTAGATAGAATATCCATTACAAATGACATCTCTTATAAGATTTCTCATTTATCTCTCCAGAGCGTACAGGTACATGAATATGTTATTATTTTTCTTAAAGATGAACAAAATGTGTGGGAAGAGTCTGTATGTGTGTGTGTGTGTGTGTGTGCAGAAAGAGAGAGAGAGAGAGAGAGAGAGAGAGAGAGAGAGAGAGAGAGAGAGAGAGAGAGAGAGAGAGAGAGAGAGAGAGAGAGAGAGAGAGAGAGAGCATAGTTTGGAAACTTCTGTCTTATGTCTCTTAGTTGTACCTGGCATTGAAAATACTGACAGCAGTCTTCTGGTCTGTTACACACCTTAATTACTCTTAATCACCAATTAATTTCATTGCTAATCAGTTGTTCTTCCTGCATACTGATTAGGAAAAGTTGCAGCAAATACAACTCCAAATAAGTTCACATAACTACGGGCTATACTTAATGTTCCAATGCTTTTTTTAATTTGTCTTTCGCAGGGAAGTTTATTTTTCACTCAACAACACAACCTTACTCACTGACGCCAGCCAGCAGACTGATGCAGTAAGGTTCCAAAACTTGCAAAACACCTTTCAATCTTTGTATTTATCATGGGCTACGTGTTTACATTCCCAGACGATTTTGTCAATATGTTCCTACCCACTAGATATTTGTAAACAATAACATTTGTTAAAGGAGTTGTAATAATTATAAAGACTTTTGTAGTGTAGTAACATTCACTATTTCCATTTCCATTTACTATTTCAGGTTAACATCATCTCTGTTTTAGTTAAATGCCCTAATTAATTTTTATCACAATCTTGTTTTACTGATTTCTGAATTGTTTTATGTTTAAGAGACTGCCAAATAACTCTATCCAATTATTGACTGTAAATATGTCAGGAGTCAGATAACTTATGTTCGATGGTCCATAAAATGTATTTAGAGTGGCCTTGATCAAATTTACTCTGGAAAATTAATACAGTATATTTATTTTTCTTTCCATTATTCACACTCTATTAGGTACACCTTACATACAGGTTATAAGTTTAAGTCGCTACTCTCTATCATGCTTCTTACTGCATCAAACAATTTGGAATGCGGTGTACTTGCACCTAGACTTAAACTGCACATGCGTTTAATTTGCTTACATGTTCTGGCTTTCTTGGAGTGATAGGACTGGTGTGCACAAATGTAGCTATTATATTAGAGAAACTACAACATGATGGAAAGGCCTTGTATACGTATGACTGGTGAAGGAAACTAAGTGCATTCATTTAGAAATGCTTCTATGAATAATAGGCTGACTATTATTATTATTTTTATAGCCTGTAGTATCCATTACTATTACTTTTGGTATACAATTACTGATTCCCACACATTCTGTGTTACATGATGGGTGTCAGTATTTATACGGGCTTTTTTAAAATAGGTGGGTAAATGAAAACAAAAATAGAAGAAACACTATAATCAAAATTTATATACTTGTCTGCTTTACTTCTCTCATATCACCACTTGCATACTGGCACTTATAATATCAATGCAGCAGGTTTTGCAGTCTCTTGTTAAAAATTCTACCACTAAGGTGCCTAGCCAAACGTTGATGCTATTAATGAGATTCTCATTGATTTTAAAGTGCTGGGGTAGCCAGTACGATCTTTATTTTGATAAAATTATGACACTCTTGCCGAGACTCGGTCTGGCAGTGTACCAGTCTCAACTTGGCTGCCCAGAGGTTATATGCACTATCATTGGGTAGTTTCATCTGTAACCTCCTTGAAGTGCAATCCTTTTGAATTTGTCCTATGGAACATTAAGACCATGATGGTGGGCCCCAAGTCATCCACTTGATAAAGTATGTCACTGATCACTCAGGCCCCAAGTCATCCACTTGATAAAGTATGTCAATGATCACTCAGAGTCCTCATATCACTCACACTGTAACTGATTGGGAAGCTGCCATCCTCATCAGGCTGTTTGGGGCAGGTCAAGCACAGCCCTGGCAGCAGCCCGATGGTTTCATTCACGTCTTTCATCTACCAAGAGTCTAATAGCATGCAGCAGGCAGACTGGAGCACAATCCCTCTCACAACCAGTAGATGATTGGTCATTTCAATAAATACCACCACACACCTTACAGCTAATGGGAGAGGCTCATGCTCATGCTTCATCACTCATTCTTTGAACAAAAATAAACAAAATGACTGCAGATTTGTAAGTAACAACGTAAAAGGATACTGGCTGCTACTGCAATGCACTGCGTTGCTATAGTAACCAGTTTGAGTATATCAGCCAAGCAGAGATTAATTCTGAACTAGCCCTTGTACTAAGGTTACAGATTACATGATGCCAGGTCTAATTATACTTAAGTGATTATAGAGTGGCCAGCAAAAGTACAACATCAATCATATGGTGAGTACAATTTTATTTAAAGTTACCACAATTGTATGAAGAAATGCTAGTGAATACTTAATTTTATCTCCAGCTCCAGGAGTCATGAAGATATCATTCACAGAAAAAGACAGTCTCCCCCCCCACACATTTTGTTCATCTTTAAAAATAATAACATATTCATGTACCTGTACGCTCTGGAGAGATAAATGAGATATCTTATAAGAGATGTAATTTGTAACGTAGCGGATATTGAACTAACTATAATTGAACTATTGAACTATAATGGTCTGAAAATAACATCTTAAACCGTATAATGAACTTCATAAGCTATTTGCCACAGTACAATAAGTGTCAGTACGTTTGTCAGTAGTGTTTTGGCTTCATTTAGGTTTTCTAGATGTTAGGCTATGGTCAGTTGTTATTTGTTGTGGTCAAACAGTTCTTCATGTATATACTGTATTTCCAATCACAATAATCATCTATCCCAGCACTATGTTATCCTTCTTATCTGCAGAAAGTCACCATGGGTCAAAAAAAGTATGCCTTCTTGTGACTATACAAATAACATAACTATGACCTTTCTTTTGACTTTCAGTCCCAGTTTTGAAGTAGTATAATACCTTACTGAAAACTTCTCCCAGTGCTATCTCTATCAATCAGACCTTTTAATATGTAGTGCTCCCACTGTCTACAATAAGTCTTCCAACTTCATCACTCACTTCTTCAAAAATTGTTCTGTATGTCTTGAGTGAGCCCTCAACCCACTCCAAAATTGTACTAAATCGATTAACATCAGACTCTTACTAGGGTTTTTTTTTCAGCCCATCTCTAACTTCATCAGTACTTGTGACTTTATTTGAATTACAGGTTTATGATTAGATTGTCCTGGTAAACTACTTTTGTGTTTCTTCCTCCCCTCATTTCCTTAACCATTTTTCACTACCTCTTGCATATTTTTTAGAGGACATAATTCTACACTTATAAAATGTTGTGATAAAAAGCATATTCACATGGGGATTGTCATGTTAAACTGACATATTATTGATGACCATCAACATCAGATTTTGTGATAGCATGTCCGTAAGTAAAGCCAATATGGTACAAAGCTATAACACTAATTTATTGCATGCTGTTTTGTTCTTTTATCATTTATTTTACTTTGAACATGACTTTCCTTAATACTAGGATAGACAGAATACACAGTTTTGACACTTATCATTCTGTCATTGTGCTGGCCTGTTTTTATTTGTAGCTCCACCGAAGTTGCTTCAGTGATTTTTGTAAATACGGTGCTTGAAGAATGGAAGGTATATAAAAATAAATGCCATGTAGCTAGTCAATGTACCGTTTAACAGCTATTTTACAAACTAAAATACTATGAAAATATAAAGAAAAGCAAGGTGGAGCCCCTTTACCTTGTGGGCCCCAGGACATTTTCCAGTCTAGCCACCATATGGTTGTTTCCATGGTGGTTTTTATTCAAGTAATTATGATGATATCATATTACAGCACTATGGTACCAAATTGTTACACATGGTTTCTGTTAGCAATACATACATGAATCTACGTAATACTCTGTGATTCTATGGTGACACCTCTGTTACTTGTTATTTTTGTTCATCCATTATTATATACTTTGGTGGTATGATCACATCATTTTTTATAGAAAGCTGGTTGTACTAATTACTATGTCCTTCACACACACGCACGCACGCACGCACGCACGCGCGCACACACACACACACACACACACACACACACACACACACACACACAAAAGTTATTTCAAATTACAATTACAGTTTTGTTTAATATATGAATATTATTAATTACTAGTCATATTATAATTATTATAGTTTACTAATTACAATTAATATAATACTAATTAGTGTTACTAGTTGCAGTATTACTAATTATTACTAGTTATGATTAACACAAATAAAAAGTTAAGTAGCATTTAATTGAAATTTACCATGGTAAATAGAGATTCAAATGGGTTTATGTGTGTCACTATGTTTTGTACAATACTTTGTAGCTGCGGATAATGCTGTTCATAAGATCGATTTGTCGTCATATGTCGAATAATATCACCCAATACTGTGTTCACTTCCCAGCACTGAAAAAGAAATGCCAAATATAACATTAAGATATGCAATAATGTTTTATAAACACTAAAACTAGTTATTATGACTGAAGTAAGTTTGCATTCTATGCAATACTCTGTGAATTGTTGCAGACACATTTAAATTGTTTTAATTTTTTTGTACTACATAGTTCAAGATTACTGACAGTTGTCTGGACTACTACCACAGTTTATGTAATTATGATTTGTAGATTAGGACAAAATTAATTATAATCTGTTTTTATATAATAGTCCTAGATGTTATAAATGCTAATTAAATATACAAGACTACCCAAAAAAAGTTACTTTTAATAACCAGGGATGAGAAGGTTAGATCTATTTGTCTGTGGAAATAATTCTTTATGCTGTAAAAGAATATTTGACGCTAATCTTACTTAACTCTTTACATTCAATTTAAGAAAAGATACAATGCACAATAGTAGAAGAAGTGGCAGAAAAGTTCACACTTATCAGCTATGCAAAGTTTTGTACGTACCAGTTCAATTTGCACTCCACATAGTGGTGGAAGTTATACTGACTCTGCTATAATTTTATTTGAACATTCTCTTCTCCAGTTACAATGCAAACATGTTGAATTATTAAAGCATTGTTATTCAAGTAAATCTATATTATAAATTATTATTAATATTTACATGCCATTTATTACTATTTATAGTTATTGTTTATTATAAGTAAGTAAATAATATTATAAATAAATAATATTATAAAAAATATTTCTTTATTATTGATGATATTATTATGTTAGTATTTGTTTATACATTTAATAACGAAATCAATTAGAAATGGGTGCTTAAAGTTCAAATTTGGATCCATCCAACTGTCCATGAATTTTGTGTGTGAACTGTAAAGGCAGGGCTTGTATGTGTACATATAAGTGTTCCTTCAAAACAAAAACGTAATTTATTAACATAATCTACTCTTTCTGAATGTATATCATGCTTCTCCATCATTACTGTACATATATCTTCTGTTTTCTCTATTTAAAATTCAGCTTTCCTTGACAATCTGTCTTAAGCTACTCTCACTCACATGTACTCTCAAGTCATCTGGAACTTTTTTCTTAACAGATGCCATTGTTGGCTTTTCACTGTTTGTTTTGTGATGGTTGTGAATCATCCTTCTTATCATGCACAAGTCAAAATCATCCAATACACACTTTGTAGATTTCCTTCGTCTTTTCTTAGCTGGGGAGGACAACCTCGATTTAAGAAAGAATTATAATAACTTTTTCCTCCAAAACAGGAAAATCAATATGAAACAGCATCATTTTGATGTCAATGTGAAATCAGAAGGATTTGTAAATGATGCTCACAACTCCTGTAAGAAAAGACTTTGAGAAACATTTCAGAAATTAAGAGTTGCTAGGATTGGTGTATTATTATTATTTTGTACTGTTGCAATTATTCAGCTTCCGCCAAATGCAATGATCAGCACATTACCAAATAAAATAAAATTAAATTAAATAATCGCGATACGGAACCATTTTCGTACTTTGCTCAACGTCCTGACATCATGCTGCCCCCCTTCTTTCTCTAGTTGTGATGGTACAATTCTGGTACAATACTAAATTTATAAAACATGGTACAAAAGACCATAATTATTGTATTTATTTATTTTTAACAATTATTTGGTAATAATTATTTAAATATTTCATAATCCCTGTAAAGTTTTGGTGAGTGGACTATATAATTATTGTATAAAACGCAGATGTGAATTGACAGGATTTCGATCGCTTGCATTGTGAAACAGCAAACACAGCAAAAAATCGTATGTAACATATAGCGATAATGAGATGAGCCGTGATGACGCCAGTGGAAGGAATGCACATTTTCTGTAAACAACTCGAGTCTGTAAACAACAAACAAAAGCCTGGTGACGTAGTTTTTGCCCCACCTACGCAATGCTAAACAAAGACTCTGGGTCATTTTCCTTCTGGATTGTGAACGCAGCCGGCCGGCAAGAGGTTCACCAAGTGTGAATTTTAACTTTTACACTACCAAAAGTGGTTAACAACTAAAGTGTTTGTAATAACAGTGACACCTTACCATTCGGTAAGGTGTAATCAGCTAAGATGTGACCGGTAGCGTAATCGACGAACTCGCGGTGTGCGATGTTCTACCGGGAAAACAACCACAGCTAAGTATTAGCTGTTCGATATTGGTGAGATCGCTCCAATATTTTTCAATATTATTCAAGTAAATCAACATCATAAAAGAATGACCAATTCAAAATTCAATAATGAGCTCAAAATAAAATAAATTGTACCAGAGAATGAGAGAGAGAGAGTGAGTGAGAGAGAGTGACTTAAATATTTATAGTGCTGGGTTGTGCAGGTATTATATTTGTTTTGGTTTTAGCATATTATACTCTATTTCATTATGTTTAGTATATTTACAATGTTTATTTCTTATTAATGTTTACAAAATAAATAGGACTACGCCCCGAGGCATAGTAACGTGCGTGTTTGGCACATAGTTCAGTAGAATCATTTTTATATGTATGTAGAGTCTTTTTGATAATAAAAGGTAAACATTGGTAACCATTTCAAATAATAGTAATTATTTCAGATAACACTTTCCGCTATCATATCGTTCGTTTAACACGAATTCTGGACCGAAAGGTAAGCCTAATATTTATGTTGTTGCACAATCTGGCAACATGGCGCCCGTAATTATTCAATGTTTATTAGTAAATTAGTTAATTTTATGTGACACAAATTTGTAGCTTCACATAGTAAGGTTTTAACTATACAAAATCAAGTCAGTCGACAAGCAGAAATACCTGTGGGCAAAGTTTCTCCTCGTCTCTAAGTCGACGCCTAAGTGCGGAGCCTTTTTACCAAGGTATTTATTGTCACTTCAGCCATTATGAGTCAGTACCAGTAACTAATTATATTGCTTTGTCAATTTTTGTAACTGTATTATATGTATTTTATTAAAAAAAATTTGTAATCTTTAACGAACCATGAAGTAACATGTTTGTAACCGTAAAGCCTCTCAACAAAAGCCATTTTCAGCCAGTAAAATACAGAAGAGAAAAATATGTACATTTTTATGTCAGTTTAGTATTCTTTGTTAGAAAAGAAATACATCAGAAAAGAAAGATATGTAATTTTGCGTCAGTTTAATATTGTTATAGAATTTAAAGACTGACTTTGTGGTTGTAATAGTTATGTTATAAATGAATGTCAAATGTTATAAAATTGAATGTGTGAATGCAATAATGCTAAACTTATACTAAAAGTTGTGGAATTTACAGTAGGAACTTGGTTCCACGTTTGGGGATCATAATTCCATGTTGGTAACAGTAATTCCACGTTTGAAGACAGAAACCCCATGAACGAAAACAGCAACCCTACGAATGAGTTAAGAATCGCAGGATTCCAGGGCTTCACACAATTTTACCTTGCTGATACAGATACGTCCTACGAGCTACGTGGAGGCTCGAACCTGCAAATCGCGAGTACATGGCGTGAACACCATCGGACTTGACACCATCATACACTGCTAGCCCTTCAAGTAACAATGTTTAATTATTATTAACACCCAGTGCTAGTTCTACACAGTCAATAAAGAAGAAAATATGAATATTTGCCTTACAAAGACTTTAAGCTATAAGTAAGAGTAAAAAAAAACTCAGTAACAATCCACAGCATGCTCGCTGTGCGTAGTTAATGTTGTACACTTGTATTGATTCATATGACTGAATTATTCTGATTAATTTGGCTCAGAGTTCGATTCCTTTATAAATTGCAATCTAATTTATTCAGCTTCTAATATTTTAACAGTTAATTTATTTAAGATCCAAGGATCTAATAATTGAAATTTAAATACCCTGGCAGATTCGTAATCACAAAATGGCTAACTCTGTTTTATTTAATGAATAAACCCGTTCAACTCTGCTCACCAACTGATGGTTTATTTTTTTTTAATGTGCCCCCTTCACTACACATAACTTAGTTACCATATATGCTTTGATGAACGCTATATTTACAAAGAGTTTGTAACCCCTCTTTAAGTGTTGTATTGACTCATAAAAAAAAAAGTTTTTTATTTTTTTTTATTTTATTTTTTTTTTTAAAGAGGGGCCACAAGATCATTAAAACTAGGCCGAAGCCTAGAGAAGCCAAAAATGCGCTGGATCCAGTGAGACGGGACTTGCAATTAAAACTCACAAAATTAACAACCAATAAAATTTTTTTTTATTATAAACAAACTTCATCTCTTTAATCCAACAAAATCATTATATCTCCTTTAAAAATGTTCCTAAAAAAAAATCAATAATTATAAAATTTATATTCTATATTCATTATATTTCCTTTAAAAAGGTTCCTTGAAAAAATCAATAATTATAAAGTTTATATTCTATATTCATTATGTCTCCTTTAAAAAAAGGTTCCTTGAAAAAATCAATAATTATAAAGTTTATATTCTATATTCATTATGTCTCCTTTAAAAAAAGGTTCCTTGAAAAAAAATTTAAATATAAAATTTAAATTAAATGAATAATAAATGTTCTTTTCCAATCGGGGTTACTTTTCCCCACTTAGCCCTATACCTAACCCCCAAAAATACACATGAATATACAATACATACACACGTTCCACAACACAGGACAATTACAATTTTCAATACTAAAATCTTGCCACACCTCTTTCACCCCATGAGGTACATAATTTACAATTTATAAATATCCTTGCACACAACACCTATTGCAAGGTCTTAATACCTAATAAATCAAGATATATGTGTGTAACACCAGTGGCCCCAGGACATACTAAATTCAGGAGTTGGCATAATGCCTGATACTATTATAAAGTGCTCCCACATTGAGCACTTAGACTTGGAGTAAATATAATTAGAATTCAGTGAACACACAAGTGATCATAATCAATTAAAAAAGAATTTAAACATGATAAATTTTATTAAATACTGAAAACAGTAAGGTGTCATAATGCCTTATAACCTTTTAAAATTAATTTGGCCCAAAGGCCGACATGTTCCTAGGCAAGATCTTGCATAACTCAACCTGTCCCAAGAGCATGTTCAAGTCTGCATGAAAATCCACCTATACAGGATTAAACTGGTGACCCGACTGAACTACCAAAGAAACTTCTATCCCTATATGACCCAAACTGAATATAAATATGTGAAATTGAAGCATAAAATGAAAACTAAATTTAACCAGTGAAATTACATGGTGAATGATAGAATTACTAGCACTAAGGTAACCCTTCTACTGAAAACAAGAAAGAAATTTACAGGCCTGAATGGTAAGCAGCCACAGATACATGCCAACCTCTGGGCTCACATTTAATACAAACAGAGTTACAAAATGTACAAAAGATTCCCCCCCAAGTCCATGCACTATTCTGTCCCGTTAACTGGGGACCCAATTAAAATGTTTAAAGCTTAAAGTCATTGATGTTGTGTAATTATATGTCCACGGGTTCTAGTGGGTTACATCCCCTTGTATAAAAGTAATTGGTTTGGTGTCACCTGATTTATTCCGTGGTGTGAAGTTGTGGTATTCTGGTCTACATTTTAGTGTGTTTTTGGCCTGTCCTCGCTATCCTCCTCCGGCAGATGAAGTTGAGAGAGAGTCTAGATGTTCATGTTCAGGATGGGGCTGTTCCTCGACTTGCAGCGAGGGACCCGCAGATCTGTGTTAATTTAGCCTGCCATAGATGAAGATGGTGCAATTAAAAACTTCTTTCTGTCGGAGAAGAAATGCCACGAGGCGTTTGGTTGAAAGACCAGCAAAAGAAGCTTTTAGAAAACGCAGTTCCGGCTTTTCTCAACTCGCAATCAGCAGCGAACGCCAGAGCGCAGCACCAATCAGGCGCAGCTTAATAACCTCATTACAGTATTGTAGACGCTACCGCTAAATACAGTACAGTATTTTTCGTCAGCTTTCTCGTTAAATACCGTACACGATTTTTGATTATTCGCGCCGATATTAATTAATCGGCACAAGTTATAGGTACTAGTTAGTTTTAATAATTATTGTGATATTCTGTGTTACATTGTTGTAGTATAATATTGTTCTGCCATGGTATGTATGTTACACTCCTAGTATCTGGGCCCAGCATAGTATGCGCAAAAGCGTGTACCGAAAGAGGCGTGTCACAGAAGTGGTAGCACAGCGTGGTTGTCTGTGGGTTATAGTGTGTAATATTGTTAATTTCGCCATTTTTTGTTGTTAGTGATTTGCGTTTGGACCACGTGGTTTTCTTGTCACATCTTGCTCCGTCCAGTCCGGGACATGTTAATGATTCGTCTTATGAAAATTTGTGTAAATTATTTTGTGTAAATTTTTGAATTTTGATGTGGGGTTAGCGGAAAATTTTTTGGTCATAGTTAGCAAGCATATTTTAAAATAATTTTTACTTTGTATTGTTCCAATTATTGTGTCGAGAAGAAATATCAGTTAGTTGAACTTTGTCTAAGAGATAACGCTGTGCATTACGGTATTCACGTAGCCCTGATTGTCGTATCTGCCATTAGCTTCAAACAGCTGGTCACCAACCCTGCACTCTGTATGCATATTTTCTCTGCTACACATAAAATGGCTTTATTAAGAGATATTGACCTGCTACGAAAGCATGACCTTTTGTTCGATTTAAAAGCTCGCAGTATCCCAAAAAATGGGACCGTAGGTGAACTACGAAAATGTTTGCGTAACATAATACACGAAGGGAAAACTCCCGACGTAAAACATCTCGAGGGGATAGATATTTCAGCCGAATGCAAAGATTGCAACCTAATTTCGGACATATTAGATGTGGATCTTGCTAACGTCGGTGAATCCCAGTTCCAGAACAATTACCAAAGGGCTTAGAGCCAGGTGTCGGGCCTTTGAACGCCGTTTGAGATTATTAGAGTTCTGGGCGGAATTGTCGGGGGACATAAGCGCTTGGAAACGCATAGCCTCAATAGTAAAAAAAATTAAAAAAGATTTAGGCAGCCAGCGAGACTTGCCACGTTGCTGAAAATGAAGCTAGCCCGTATGAGTCCGTGCAGCCGAGTGGTAACAATTCTAACATTAGTGCGCTTATCCAATTGGAAGATAAGGCGTCCCCATTAGGGAACGCCGTTCCCGAACTTGAGCAGAACCCTTTCTTAAGCAGCAACAGCAGCGCGAACACCTCTCCTTCCCTGCTGCCAACCAGCCATTGTTATAATAAATTGCCGCACCCCCGCAGAGAAAATAGTCTGTGGCCTCCCAAAAGCCAAAGGATTCTGCGTTGATACTCTACTCGAGTTTTTTAAGATCGCCCTGAGATTGAAAAGGTGCTTTCCGGGTTCTGAGGCCGGGTTTCTGGCCTTGCTTATGCCCTATTGAAGCGGGGCTTTGAGTGACCAACTCGTCAAGCATTTGGCAGGAGATAATTTTGACGGTTTCCACCAAGAAGCCCTGGAATTTTTTATTCCTGGGTGGCTGTTTTCTTCCTCAAAGCAGAAACTATTTTTGAGAGCCCAATTGCATGGAGAGCCTTTGTCCACTTATGTTTCCGAAATAAAAGAGGCCGCCCAGGTACTGAGACTACCCGTCACCGAAAGAGAGCTCGTGGACAACATCGTTCCTGGACTGTCCGCCCAAACGAGGTCCTGTCTCATATTTTGCGACCGCCCGTCCACGTTTGCTCATCTGGACAAGATCTGCGTGGATGTGGCCAACTTTCAATTCACCAACCAGACTACCGCAAATCGTAGCCCCACTAATCCCCCAGCTAATGCCGGACCGCGTGTGGATCGGAGATTGTGCCACTATTGTAAGGAAGAAGGGCACGTGATTCGTTTCTGTTCCCGACTGAGAGCCTCAAAACCAAAAAACGCGTGTTGAGAGACCATACGGTCAGCAACTGTCTCTCAGTTTCTTGCCGCAAGTCTGACCTGACTAGCTGTCGCCACCGCGCTCCCGTCAAGCTTTTTTTCACCCCAACTTGCTACTTGTGTAGTAAAAAGGGACACTACATCTGGCGGTGTCGTTTGTTTACCGGGAAACTACCCAAGAGAAATGCCCAAAAGCGCCGTCGTTTGTCTAACAAAAGGAAGAGCCGGATGGTGACTCAAAGGGTCACCTCCCACAACACGTATAAAGAACATCTGGGAGCGGAAAAGAATTTGACGAGTTTGTTCAAGAACAAACTATTTTCACCCCAGGTGGAAGTTAGTTTCAAAGAAAAAACCATGAGTGGACTGATCGACTCTGGATCCGTACGCACGATTTTGTCACGTCGGCTGTTCGAGGCTATAGAGAATAACCAAAGCGTCTTGAAACGGACGAAAAGTACTGTAGTGTGCAGGAGTGCCTGCAACAGCAACTTATGAATTGGTTTGGAAGCCTTATGCAGAGTGAAAATAGATGCTTACACTTGGAATTTCCCCATTCTGGTCGCCGAGGGCCTATCTTGCGATCTCATTCTTGGCGCAGACTTTATCCATCACACCCGTTTGGTGCTCGATATACACCAAGGGGTAATATACTTTAAATTTTGTCCCAAAAACCACATTTCGCTGTGCGATCGCAAGAATGGTCCGGACGGTTGTCATTCTAACCTTTTAGATAAAGGGCCTTTTGATGTCGGACATCTCGACCAGAAGAAGGTGGATGAGATAATTAAAGTATGCAACCATCATAAGCATGTTTTGACTGGGGAACTAGGCCGAACGGACAAGTTGACATACGACATTACCCTGCTGGATAATCGGCCCATTAAGGCTCATCCTTACCAGCTCGCCCCCCCCCAAATGGAAGCCATGCGAGAGATTACCGGCCAGCTAGTTAGGGAGGGTGTTATTAAACCGAGTGTGTCCCCTTATGCGAGCCCGATATTTTTGGTCTGTCGACCTGACAAAAACCTCGGTTGGTTATTGATTACCAACAAGAACATTGAGATTGAAGCGCAGCTGTTACCTAATATTCACACCTGCTTCCAGTGGTTTTCGGGGGCGAATACTTTAGTATCCTGGACCTCTCTAACGCCTATTTCCAAGTTCTGCTATCAGAAAAGTCTATGCCCATTACAGCTTTTGTTGTCCCTTACGGGTTATACGAGTTTTGTCGGGTCCCTTTTGGCTTGAGCACCGGGGCCCAAGTGCTTACCAGGTTGTTGGACACTGTCTTGTCCAACATAAAATACAAGTATGTATTCAACTACCTCGACGACATTATAGTGTACTCTAAATCCTGGGAAGACCACGTGCGTCATGCCGACGAGGTACTTGCGAGGCTAGGAAGGGCCAAGCTCACTGTAAATCCCGACAAGGTTCGTTTTGGGGTAAAACAGATTAGCTTTTTGGGACACCTTGTGTCCGAGCAGGGTGTTTGCGTGGACCCGCCGGATTGGACCCGAGCCATTCGGGAGTTCTCGCGTCCCAAGGACGCCAAGGGCGTGGCACGCTTTATTGGGATGGTGAACTATTTCTTTAAGTTCATCCCCAAAATTTCAGAAATCGCGGCCCCTCTGAATCGGTTGAGAAGAAAGGGCGAGAAGTTCCTTAGGGAGCGGTACAACAGGACGCTTTTGTTGCCTTAAAAGACGTGGTTAGTCAACCCCCAGTCCTGCATATGGCTGATTTTAACAATACGTTTATCCTCCAGACTGATGCTACCTCCTATGCTCTTGGCGCCATGCTGTTACAGGAGGTTGAAGGCATGCAGCAGCCCACTGCATACGCCTCCCGCAGGCTCACCCCCCAAGAAAAGAAGGCATAGTCCGCGTACGAGTCTGAGTGTTTGGCAGTAATTTTTGGGTTATAGAAGTTCCGGCAGTATTTGGAACATCGGGAGTTCATGTTGGAAACTGACAATCAAGCCCTCTTGTGGCTGCTTTCCCATCCCTGCCAGCTAGGTAAGTTGGGATGTTGGATTGCCTGACTTAATTTTCTAAAGTTTGAGGTGCGCCACATCAGGGGCACGCAAAATCCCGTGGCCGACGCCTTGTCCCGGATGTTTAACATGGACGGGGTCGAGGATTCGCCAGTCCTGTGCACCGGTGTCCTGTCTAATTTTCCCTTAATTTTTTCCGATCTGTATCAACTGCAGCGCGAGGATGATGTCGTGGCGAAGGTAATAGAGGACGTGGAATCCGGATCGTGCACAGACAAGTACTGCCTGTCGAAAGGAGTTTTGTGTACAAAAGATAAAGCGGGTAAACCTCATAGAATTTACTTACCGAAAGCAGTAAGAAACATGGTTTTCAGGTATTTTCATGACTCTCTCATGGGAGGACATTTAGGTTTTTTTAAAACTAAGAACAAGATCTGCAGCCTATTCTTCTGGCCCGGTTGTTATAATGATGTTAAAAGAATGGTCAGACGTTGCGACGTATGTCAAACGAGTAAACCCGCTCGAAACACGAAAATAGGTCTCCTGTCATCTTCGGTTCCGAGCAGACCCATGGAGAAAATTCACATTGACTACGTCGGCAAATTACCCCGAAGTAAACGGGGAAATCAATTCATTTTGGTGGCTGTTGACTCGCTCTCTAAGTTTTGTTGGCTATGTTCTGTCCGGGATTCTACTTCGGCGGCTACTGTACAGGCTTTGAATACTCATATCTTTTAGAATTTCGGTTTTCCAAAGTATATAATCTCTGATAACGCTACCAGTTTTAGCTCCCACTCTTTCCATAATTTCTGCTTTTCTCACGGCGTGAGACACAAGACTTTATCTCCTTACCACCCTAAACCTTCACTGGCAGAACGTTGTAATCGCAATCTAAATGCCTCCCTCATAGCCTTCCACTCTCGGAATCAGTCTTCTTGGGATGAGTCCCTGCCCTGGTTACAGATAACCTTCAATTCCGCTAAGCACGAGTCCACCGGAAGAAGTCCTTTTGAAGTGATGTTTAAATTTGCCCCGTCCATTCCCCTAACCTGCGCTTGGGATATTCAGAGCCTTCTACCCGAGGTGACAGAGGACACTCAGGTAGTGTGGCAGTCGGTGAGATCCCACTTAATGAAAGCCCACCGCTATGCTGCGGGCTCGTACAACAGGGATCGTCAGGCTTGTCTGTTCAAAATAGGTGACTTGGTGTGGTGTAGGACCCATCCTCTTAGTTCAGGAGTGAACAAGCTTACTGCAAAAATGATGCCCCGATGGTCAGGTCCCTTTCGGATTATTGATTTCCTAACCCCGGTAACCGTAAATTTAGGACACCCGGAGAGCCTGTCACACGTGAAGAAAAGTCACATTAGTTCTTTGAAGTCCGCCTTTCATGAACATAGCTCTCGGACCCCAGATACCGCTGTGCCGGCATAGTGGTGGCTTTCCCTTGTACACCAGCATGTTGATCATGTTGATTAGCAAACCGCCTTCACTCGCCTTGCCTGATGAGCGGTGTGGGGACTGATCACCCCCTAGTCGTTCACTTTCAGTGAGGAGGCGTTGCGATGCGCACACAATGTTTCTAAGGTGACTGAAGGTGGCCCCTTTGAGTTGTTATCAGATGGCGGCTGATGCCGCACCAGTCGATCTGAGTTTTCCCATTTATGTACATGATGTACGCCTCTCCCCAAACCCTGCTCTATCCGGTTACACAGACGATACCCCCTGTATGTAAGACACTTTTGGTTCAGTGTCTGATGTCGTCGGCTGCTCGACGTTTCTAAGGTAACTGAAGGTGACTTTCGGAATTGTCTTTGGATAGCGGCGAGTGCCGTATCTAGTGATTCGAAACCTTCCAGTTTCGTGTACATAATGTGTCAAGTTTCTAGAAGTCAACTTCGTTTAATTGTCTCACAACCCTATCCGCGCACGGGATACCCATTTGCAGGGTGCCCATCCATGGGACATCCATTGACGAGATACCCGATGACGAATTGTTTATGTCTTGTTCGCTTTGTACGTATTGGAGTATGTTTGTTGTGTTATTGAAGCTAGAGTGGGTTACGATTAAGTTATTATGTTTGCTTGTTAGTTGTTAATTTATTGGATGCCTTTTGTCCTTCGTGTGGGTGTTTGTTGTTGATTTGATTGGTGAATATTTCTTATTTTGCGAGAAGCCTTACTTGGTGTCTCAGTACAGATTGTTGGTGTTCTTAGAATTTTGAAATTCGGCCTTTTGTAAAATTGACCTTGGACAACCGCCGTTTCTGCATAGATACGTCCTACGAGCTACGTGGAGGGTCGAACCTGCAACTCGCGAGCACACGGCGTGAACACCATCGGACTTGACACCATCATACACTGCTAGCCGTTCAAGTAACAATGTTTAATTATTATTAACACCCAGTGCTAGTTCTACACAGTCAATAAAGAAGGAAATATGAACATTTGCCTTACAAAGACTTTAAGCTATAAGTAAGAGTAAAAAAAAACTCAGTAACAATCCACAGCATGCTCGCTGTGCGTAGTTAATGTTGTACACTGTATTGATTCATATGACTGAATTATTCTGATTAATTTGGCTCAGAGTTCGATTCCTTTATAAATTGCAATCTAATTTATTCAGCTTCTAATATTTTACAGTTAATTTATTTAAGATCCAAGGATCTAATAATTGAAATTTAAATACCCTGGCTGATTCGTAATCATAAAACATAAGAGGCTAACTCTGTTTTATTTAATGAATAAACTCATTCAACTCTGCTCACCAACTGATGGTTTATTTTTTTTTTAATGCGCCCCCCCCTTCACTACACGTAACTTAGTTACCATATGATGCTTTGATGAACGCTATATTCACAAAGAGTTATAGGTACTAGTTAGTTTTAATAATTATTGTGATATTCTGTGTTACATTGTTGTAGTATAATATTGTTGTGCCGTGGTATGTATGTTACACGCCTAGTATCTGGGCCCAGCGTTGTATGCACGAAAGCGTGTACCTAAAGAGGCGTGTCACAGTACATAAAAAAAAATATGGAGAACAGTGATTACCAAAGTTTTTGGCTTTCTAGCAGCATATTGTACAGTTGGCTTGAAATATATGGCACGACTGAATTCTACTAGCCTAAATGTCTGCTGTGTTTTATAATATGTTAAGGGATGACCAATAATAGAAGAATTGAAGTTGTTAGAAGAAAGAAAGAATGAAAGCAGTAAAATTAACACTTTTATTTTGTAGTCTGAAAGTTGTCAATTCAAATGAAACACAAAGTTAGAGATGTTAGACCATAATCAACCAAATTGTACAATTTGGGGAGGGGCAAAGTGGGCAGCGACTATGGGTGTCACACTTGGTGACGCTGCAATCAGAGACTGAATATATGATTATTGATATAATTCTCCTGAAACTGGCGCTCTGAAGTAATTTAATAAGAAAATTGTATTAAATATGACACATATTTCACACTAGGATGGCACACTGTGCCATTGCAGTGTGTTAACGAAAACACAATGAAACAGAAGTCAAAAGTGTATGAATGAAAGTAACTAGTGGTGATATTTGAATAAGGTTGAGTTCTCTGTGTTCTGTTACTGTGCTATCACTGTGATTAAGAAATTGCAATAAGATGACTTTTGAATTTAGCACATGCATTCAGTAGTGTTTACATTAGAGTTGGGAAGTAATTAACTAATATTATTTGTGCTGTTCAATATTCTGGGGTTTATGTCTTTTACTTTATGCCACTTTAAATACATTTTTTAAATGAATGTTTGTAATCTATCTGCCTTTCACTATAAATATATAATTACAACTATAAAAATTATCATACTAAAAAAAAACACCATATACTGTATTGAGTTTTCAAAAAAAGGTATTTTTTCATATTACTTATGGGCAAAACGTTTTTTACATGGCTCCAGAGCCTATTTAAAAGTTGAAGATATTTTAACCTTAACTTCATATTTAGTGGGAGAGCTTATAACTACAAATTATATTATAGGATGCAACTGTAGTATATAAGAATTAAACTTGCACTTTGTGTTACACAAATGTATTTTACTGTAATATTTTTATTTTAATACTTGAAATTAAATTTACTGTACGTACTTCAGTATTTAAATATTAAAAAATATCATGCCGTGCCACATGCAGCATATGGTTTAGAGGATGCTGATGACCGATAGATTTTACATGAGTTTTTTAAATTTTCGATAGGATCACTTTGGTAACAATTTCTACATAAACACGGAAATATGGAGAAATAGTTAAACACATTAATTAATGTGATTATTACTATATATCCATTAAGTACAATAGACTCATGACTATCCAGCCTAACATTGCGGTTGACCAAGCCAAATAACAAAAAAATCTGATAAGCTGGGAGCTGACGGTGGATCATTTCTTCTGAACTCATTTCCTGATATTTTTGACAACAATAAATTAGTAGCATTTCTTAGTACCTTTAAATTTGTGTTTATACAAGCTGCATATTTTCAAACAATAAAATATATATTACTTTCATGCAATTACATGGGGAAGATAAATAAAAATACGACATTTACAAAACCACATTATTAGTTAAAGAATACTGTAATATTTTGTGGCAAAGATTATAATACAGGAAACTTTTATTCAAAGGGTTGGTTCAAAAGTTTATTTAAACTTTTGAACTTTAAATATTATTATGGTAATAACCTTTTTATAAAGAATTAAAAAAATACAGGAACAGATAAAAACTGCAGTAACTTAAAGTACATGAAACTATAATAGTCTCTGATCTGTTGCCTGCTTCTTGAGTTGGGTCCTCTTCCTCGTCAAATTGTCCCTCCATTTCTATGTAAAAAAAATTAAATCTGGTGGCATCACCTTCTCCTGCTAACTAATGTATTCCAGCACAGTCTCAATTGCCATCAAACCTTTTGAGCGGATATGTGGTAGGTACTTTCAATAACTGATTCATCTTCTTTGTCTTCAATACTCTCTCTGTTAACCACCATAAGCATAATACCATCATCAATTATCTCTTCACCTTCATCGTTTTCCAACCATTCTGTAATGTTTTGTAATCAGCATTCTCACATCTGGGCATTTTTGTAAGAATAACACAAACTCATTGTTATTCCAACGGAAGCATGAGCAATCGAGTTGTGGGTATAGCCGCTTCCTTTAGAAGGAAATTAGGATTGAAAGTTTCTAGAAATCAACAATTTTATACACTTGGTTTTAGAATAATATTTTAAAAGCTTTAGCAAGATGGTAACGATTAGAAATTATGAGAAATCAACAATTTTATATACTTAGTTTATAGAATAAATTTAAAAAATGTTTTGTTAAACTAAGCTGAGGCAAATGGTCTGGAGGGCAAGATTATAGGGGTGGATACTATGATTATATTCTAATAACAGTGTCACTCATACTTTGGAATGCCATCATTGTGACTGGCTGTAATGTACATTTACAAAATACAGTTTTAATCTTACTAATTTAAGTAACTTAAGATACTAATCCACAGAAATTTAACACATGTAAGTACTTACTGAGAAATGTGTAACTGTAAACTGTAACCATACTTCAGCACACATAATATAATGAGCTGGATTGTCAATCTTAGTAATACAGCGCCATACTTCAGACAGTAACTGCATTGGTGATGGTGGATCACATATATTTAAACACTTCCCAAGAGTGTGAAAGAGCAAGTATTGTGGGAAGCCTAAAATAAAATGAAGAAAATATAATATTATATGATATGTTAACATCAAAGCTACACGATTACTGAATAAAGCAAAAGATTCTATTAACATCAAGAACCTCTCCTCTACTTGTGGAGAAAGAATGTAATACCCAGAAAAGCTTAGAATACTAAAAAAAAAGGTAACCAATAATTCTCCTGAATGCATTATTTCTTCTTTGATACAGAAATTAACAAAGCAACTTTACAGTCAGTACAATTAACATTAGCGTATGTCTGTTGTGCTGTATTAATTTCTATATAATTAGTAATACTATTAAGATATTACTCTGAGCAAATAATCAATAAAATTAATAAAATAATTAACAGATAGTTAATCTAAGCCTGTGAAAATAAGTACCTGGGACAATATCATAGCCTAATAATTGGGTAGATGAAGCTTTGTATACCAAAATTGAAAGGCACATGTGCAGAAACCATTTTCTTCATGGACGAGTCCACTATGAAACTGTGAATGGTGGGAGGGTAATGGAGAATCAGCTGCTATGCAAGTGAAGGTGTTCCCAACTTGCATGTTACGTTTTAATTACATTGTTAATTAATGTGTTATGTACTACCTCAGTCTATATATTTTTATTATTAAATCAGTTTATTTTTATGTCATTTTTTTACAGTTCCTTTTAATTGTTTAAATGGAACTATTCATGCAAGCTTTAGCACATACTTGAGCGAGTCTGAAGGTTTTTTTATTTACGTCTTGATTATCTTTGTAATAAAAATAAATAAGTATAAAACAAACAGTACAGAAATAATAGTAGAATATTAGTTCTAAAAAGACATATACATATATCTTTTATATTAACTCTTACCTTCTCGGGGTCCAGGATCCTTTTACACGAACTCACAGTCTGTAAGAGAGGTTACTGGGTTTAACCAAATACACTGCTACTCACCGTCTATGGCCTTTCCGTAATGTTTTCTTGTGTTTACATGTTTCGAGGCACTTGCCTCATCATCAGAACTTATAAAAACCAATCTATGTCATAAATGATGACATTTGTCAAAATATTAAAAACACAATACGGCAATTAAACTATGTACATAACTTGCTTTAAAACTGTTAGGTGTGTCTTGCAAGACAACACGCGCCGTACTGACGAAATCTAAGCCTTATCTCGACCATATCGCATAGCGGTATTGTACAGTATATTTGATTTATATTGTAATTGGTCGTTCAACACGTGTGGCTTGGTACTGGCGTCGTTGTATGCTTTGTAAATCTCATATTCTTCAAGGGCGTTCAAATAACCCCCTTTACTGCAGAAATGAAGGGGTATTAAATTCGAGCTAAAATCCGTGTAACTGTGATTGTTGTCTATAAGGTGCCTGGCGAAATTTGACTTGATATTGTCAAAGTTGTAAACTCGTGTAGGGGGTCTATGTTCAGAAAATCTTTTCAAAAAACCTCGACCCGTCTGGCCCACATAAAAAGCCTCACAGTCGTTGCAGACTAGCTTATAAACTCCTGTTTTATTTTCAAGACTGGTATGTTCACGGGTGCGGAGATTATTTAAGATGTTATTACTAGTCTTATAGGAAACGACTATGTTGTTGACTTTATTAATGGTTGACTTAACAATCCCTGGCATGAAATGCGTATAAGGTGCCGCAATGTACTTGCGTGCCTTTGTTTCGAGGTTCTCATTTCTACTATTTATATCTTTAGTTTCATTTTTAATAGTGTTACTCTTCTTTTTCTTTTGTTTTTTTAAAATATTATCTATTATTCTTTCGTTGTACCCGTTGTTAAACGCAATGACTTTAATGGTATTTAATTCTTCGATGTAATCCTCGATGCCAAGGGGTATAGACAATAGGCGATGTATCATGCTATGGAATGCAGCTAATTTCTGTGAAATGGGGTGGAACGATGAAGCATGTATGACAGCGTCAGTCATCGTGGGCTTCCTAAATATATTAAAACATAGTTTTTTAGTAACAAAATCCTTAGTTACTGTCAAATCCAGAAAATGTAACTGACCTCTAACTTCATTCTCCAAAGTAAACTGTATTTTGTTGTTAATGCCATTCAAGTAATTGTGGAGCTTGTCAATTTGACGATTTGTGCCTTTATACACCATAAAAGTGTCGTCGACATATCTACCATAGAACACCACATTGTAATTATATGTAGGGTTTGCAAACAAGAAAGAATTTTCAAAGTAATTTAAGTACACCTCCGCTAGAATACTAGAGAGTGGGGAACCCATAGCCAACCCCTCCAGCTGTCTGAAAAACTGTTTGTTATGTGTGAAATAATTCTGGTCCAAAATCACTTCCAACAATTCTAATATTTCATTTATGCAATTAGCATCCAGTTTACTGGTGTTAACAAGGTTAGTTCTTAATAGGCGTAAGGTTTCACTCACCGGTACATTTGTATACAAGTTCACAATGTCAAAAGAAATAAGTTTATAGTGGGGTTCAATCATCAGGTTTTTCACTTTTCCAACGAAATCACAACTATTAATCAAACTTCGATTATTAATCAAATGTAAATTATGTTTTAATACTCACTAATTTTCTAGCTGCTTTGTAACCGGGTGCAGTGGTAAAATTTACTAGTGGTCTAATAGGAATCCCCTCCTTGTGAAGCTTTGGCAGACCTGATAAAACAGGCGCTTTAGAATTAATTGGTTTTAAAGAACGTCTAGTACGTTCATCAAAGAGATGTGTACACATGTTTAAGCTACGATTAAGACGTTTTACATATAAATCCGTGGGGTCAGAGGTTAGCAGGGTGATATTATTATTTGCAATGAAATCGCGTATTTTATCGTCATAATCATTCTTATTTATAATAACCAGAGTGTTACCCTTATCCGCCTTAGTGACAAGGGCTTGATCGTCAGATAGTTTTTCTTTAATGTTTTTAAAATCCTACGTTCGGCATTATAATTAGTCATAGAAGGAATAGGAGAATGTACGTTATTAAGTTGGTCACGTATAATTTTGTTAAATTTGTTATTTATTATGAACCGTGCTTCATCTTGTTCTTTTTGTTCATTAATTGCTTTAATCACAGTTTCGGCACTAGCAACTTCAGTTAGAATGTGCCTTGTGTTGAAGTTCGGCTTATGTAATGGGAGATTGTATTTTAATCCTTTATTTAAAAGATTTTCTTCGTCAGTATTTAATTTAATCGAAGTCAAATTACATAGTCGTGTATGGAATACGTGTTTACAACTAGTATTACTGGTTTTAGGTATTTGATCGTCTATTAACCTTTGTAACTTGTTAAGCTGCGTAGTACGCATATTGTAAACAACTATTTCTATCGTACTGTTTATAAATTCCAGATAATGATCTAGTGCAGCTGGATGTACGTCATTAAGTAGTTGTAAGTGTGCTCCATACAATTTAGAATTAAGAAGTGATTTTTTAATATATAACGACCTCAATTCCTCTTTAATTCTAAAAATCTCTGCACGTTTTTTAGCTTTCATATCTGCAATAGACGAGCCTTTAAACTTTATAATAGCGTAATTTGGTATAACCTTATTTTTCAAGCATGCTTTATTAAATCTAATATGCAGAATGGTCTTATGCAATTGTGTTTTAATATTCTGAAATCTGCGTACTACGTTATCACAACTATTATTATTCATTTTAATTTAAATGGAATAAATCCTATTGTAGTCCCAAGCCACGTGTTTGTTAACCAAATACACTGTGGTTTGTTACACAATAAACACGCTTTTTGACTACATTGATCAGCTCTGTTTATTATTCGATTGCAACATTTACTTTAATTTTCTTTTAAAGTTACTTAGTATTCTTTCTTATATCTCACAACTTTTACTACTCATGTTAATTATCTTTTCTTCGAAAAATTACAAAACAAACATTTACACTACTTGAACAATGGTAAACATTATAAAAACTACTTCCAAACCTTAACGTAAATATTAATTATATTATAGGAAGACAACCCAGCATCTTACTCACGCCCACATTCATACAGTATTTAAATTCCCCATAATTTAGAGCTCTTTTAAGTTAAAATTTGTTATATAGTTACTTGGTCGTTGTTTATGTAACTCATGGTGTCTCTGCTAACCACGTGCCACACTGCATATATTTTAGTTCGACCACATTTTTTTTGTCACACAGTCGAATTTAATTGTTAACTTTGGTGTTGTGCGTTTCTTGCCAACTTATTTCCCTTCAAATTAAACTTTTAACACATCTTGAATATTTTAAAACAGATTTTCGGTTCGCGAGCCTTTTATGTTCCATCGGCCGGTTGGGTGATTGCTAAACGACAGACGCTCAACACTTTTACCTACTTTCACATTTTATGTACAGGCGAGATGGAAACTGCCCAGCCGGCGGACGCACACAACTGCTTGCGTCCGTTGTCTTGAGATGTTATTTTCCGACTGCCTTTGTTCTAATGCCCACCAAGCACTAAGGAATGTATCTGTACGTGCCGTTTTTGTGAGAAACCTGGCTGACCGGTGCGCACGCTTGTTTGTGAATGCGCACCCTTGTTTGATAACCTGCATACCAGTGCCAGGCCGCGACAGTCTCGAGGCTATAGTCCGTTCACCAAATATACTTGGGCGAAATAAACTTGACAAGATTTAATTTACAAATCCCCATAGGTTTGTACCGTTACAATATCCCCCCAATGAGAGGTTTACTGTCGAAACAGAAAAACTGTCATTGCTAAACCCTAAGAGGATCAGCGAGGATGTGGTGCCAACAACCCCCCTTAATTTCTAAACACATCATGGGTAAACTACCCCCCTAGCTCGGCGACTATGGCTGCATCTGAACGACATTACTGGACTTCTCAGTTTGAGATCCCAACACCGTAAAGTCGGACAGGTACACACCACAGTACCACCTAACCTTGTAACATTCTAAATAAAATCAACAACTAGCCTTATACCATACCAGATCCTCAACCGATATATCTCCCCTTACATACATACTGGGTTGCCTTTAGCAAGTACTGGGTGCGTACACATAGTCATTATTACATTAAACACAACATCTCCACCTTAATTCTTAACCTAAAATTCACATAAATATTTTATTTCTTCTCCTAAACAAAATTCATTCCTATTGCTCAATTTTTATTGGTTTGCTTGACGTTACTGTTACAAATCAAATTAAATTCTTTAAATTTTGTTCAAATAGTGAAATAAATCTAAGTCCTTTATCAAAGATTCCCTTTCAAGATAATTTACATCATCTCTTTCCATTAATTAATTAAATCATAATTCTCAAATTCCAAAATCCTTTAAATGAATTTACTTTATTACTTCTCTTAACTAGATGCTAATAATCATAATAAACAAAACAAAATAAACAACTTATTTCTATCATAAATTCCCTTATCACTACATTTGTTTACAAAACATATAATATGAACAATATAAATCAGTTAATACATTATCAATACACATAATCAGCAATATATCCTGAACATAAAAACACAACAAACTGTACCTCGAAACAAATAATTTTTTTTTTCTTTCATAATTAAATGAATTTAAATTCCAGAAACATATATTCTGATAATTACTAAAAAAAAACAAATTGTTAAATTAAATCAATTATTAAAAGGACATATGAATTGATTACATTGAACATTATAAAGTTCACACCAGTCATCAGCTGATGTCTTACTAACAGTTAAATGACCTTTCCATAGGCATACCACATACAAATAAACATAATATAATATCAACATTCATAAAGAACACAAAACTCATTTCATTAAAATAAACATTTCATTTGCATCTGAATAAAAATTACAAACATTTCAATTTTAGGTTTAGTTTAAAACTCTATTAACTCTTTATTTTGTTACATTTTATTATTACATTTCCATTATGAATTTCTATTAATCATTTTCATCATAAACTGGTTTGGGCGATTCTCAGTCATTTATAATGATCTAATTTATCGAATGGGCATTTATACATATAACCTTACCCCCCTTCCTTCTTCTAACAATCACTAACGGATTTATATAGGATGACACCAATCTCCAATAAAATTTCCCTCCATTAACTTACTACTCTAACTCACCTTAAATCATTCTCCTCTTATAAATAAATACCTGATACCCTCTTGGTACCTAGGATGTGTGTTCCCTTCCTTATACTCATTCCCTTATTAGTTTCTGGCCCTTTCCAGGTAACTCCGCCAAACCTCTTTAAAACTATTCACCTCCCACCACAATGCCTTGTGTTGAGGACTCCTTACCACACCACCCTCTTTACAAAATATATGTACCCTGCTAGCCTATTTATTCTCCATTTACATAACTCCCTTTCTCTACATACATACATACCCTCTCCCTACTGTGTCCCTATTAATGACCCGTTTCTATATTACTTTTATTCCCAAAATTCTTACTTCGTCTAACACCCATTTAACATTAACTCTGACTGACTTATTGAAATAATTATCAGCCAAACTCTAACTTTTACAACATTTCACATTAATATGATCATTGAAAATTACACTAGAAAATTTCATAACTACTTCAAATTAATTTAATCACCTTATTTAAAACCTCTTAAATACATTTAAAATTTATTATTCAAACATTAAACATTTTACTTTATTTCAATTGCATTATAAACTTCATACTTACATTACTCACTCAATTGAATAAACACATGATTCCTGTCATAGACACAACATTATAAACATTCATTGCAACAAATATAGCGTACATAACTCCATGTATCTTCTGAAACATTATAACAATCATATGACTCCACAACTAAACACATTTTACATTTCTTCATTTACTATTTATTTTAAAGTTCAAATCTCAGAAACATCATTTAAATTCATTATCAAAATTTATTTCTACTACATTTATTTATTTATTAATCTCAAATTCTTTAATTCAATCAATTATTTAAAACACAAGTTATTTTAATTACCTTACTCCAAAACAATTACAATCCATTGATTACAAACTCTCAGTATTTATTTAGTCTGATAAAATATTATTATTATTATTAAATCAATTTCTACTACATACACACATTGTTTACATAAAATACATTTTACAACACAAACAAAATTAATCTCACTATAAATTTATTTACAATTTTTTTGTCATTATTTTTCTTGTTTACCACACCTCATTACCTAATCTAGCCAAGTCATTACCATGAATTAAAATAATAAAATGCCCATTCACTGTTTATCTCTATCCCCCATCATAATAAATTAGTCTTATTTTTAAATAACAATTATCATCTTTAATTATACTCCTATCGTTATTATGATTTATATAATAACCCTTGCATATTAATTTATCCTCTCTCTCTTTATCTCTACCAGATTATTCTCCCCTATTAACTCTTAAAACCCGTTTACTCTGGTATTTTTGGCCTTGTCTCCATCAGTATTATTGGTCAACATCAGGTAGTTATTTTATCATATTCTTCTACTATATCCATCGCATCATAAGGTAAGTGTTTATCATCTACAACGGTATCATAAAAATAATCATCAGTATCTACTACACCCGGTAAGTATTTCATATCATCTATTTTCTCCAATTCTAACTTCTCTATCAACTTTTTACAACTTCTACTCAACTTAAATACTTTTATCATTCTCTCTCTCTCTCTCTCTCAAAATATCTCTCATCATCATAACACCTGTCACAACCCCCTGAACTACTTCACTACATGCAAAGGGCACAACAAAATCCTTATTACACCTCCTGGCTTTACCAGGTAAACCACAAAAAAACTAGGGGACCATTTTGAGACACCATGTCTCCCACACAACCTCTGGAGGAAACTCTGTCCTCATAAAATACTTGTGAAAATTCCATTTCACAATATACGGGGTGTGTTCAAAAATAGACCGAACTATTTGTGTAGCACGTCCACCTACGCATAGAGCGAGCTGCACAATTAAGTGTTGCTAGCGACATGTTTTGATGCCGGAATGTCATTTTTTCCGTCCCGTCATGATCATCAGTCTTCGCGCTACACGCGCTATAGTGGGCACGAGCACACACCGTCCGGCGGATTTATAACGAAGTAATAATGAAGATCTTAACACAACGTGTGTGTATAAACTTTTGCTGCTAACTTCGTAAAGTCTTTACAGAGCAATTTCCATTGCATTCCAAAGTTGTCATTACCATTTGCATTTGTAGGCAGTTGTTGGCCGATTTCAAAACGGGCCTCTTTCTGATCGTCGTCAACAAACGCAGTAAGAATTTTTCAGTGATACGATACATTTAAATTTGTCTATCAAAATTTAATTTTACGATCTTATATGTATGCGCATTCTCTCAGAAAGTCTCGGCAGTTAAACGAAGATTTACAGTTACCACATCACAAGCTCTCTTCCCACGATCTTCAACATCACTTTGATCTGCATCTACAATTGTTTTTACCCTCTTTAAAATTTCTCAAAATAATTGTACGGCTCATGCTGGCCTCTCCGCGTATGCTTAATCAAAACCAGAATGCCTCTGTAAAGTTTTAAACTAGTTCTGCCGCAAATTTTCATACGGACAAGTTATTATTCGATGTCTTTCTTAATCATTTAGTCACTAATCCAGCGGCCAGCGTGCGCACGTCCCCACTCAATCTGATATACCTCAAAGATTAATGCTGATAGCGGAATAGAATAAATGGCAGTTTGTTGTCAAAAACTACTGCTAGGCGCGCTTAAAGTTGCAGCGCGTTGTTTGTGCGGGTTGATATAGTATTCAAAAAATTCGGTCTTTTTTTTAACACACCTCGTACTTGGGGAAAATTTGCCCTTTACCCACCTAACCTTTCATCACACTCTCACACTATTTCATCAACACTCGCTAACACTTCGTTATCAAATTCTACTCCAACAAACTCTTCATTATCACTCTCAATATTAACCACCTTACTCTCTAGCACCACATTTTTAATTATATCATTGTTATTCTCACTTTATACTTCAATATTAAACTCACTACCGTAATTACCACTTACCTTGTTATTAATTATTTCTTCACTATTTTTCGTCATATTACCACTGTCACTTACCTTTTTACTAACTATCTGATTTGATTCACTTTCTTGTTTACACTCTTCCGTTTGTTCTTTTACCTCTTTTGTTCGTCCTTTCTGATCCCTCATAGTGTCATCACTATGCCTTTTCCATTCAGCGAATCCTATATTTTGTTCTTTCATTTGTCTAATGTCATCACCGAATCTACGGCAATCATCATCAGTCATTCTTTCCATAATCCTTTTAAACTCGTCCATGAATTCCTTACTATTCCAAACCTCCCCTGATCCACTTACTTTATTTTCATGTGCCTCGACCATGTTCAAAATTATTTATATAATACCCCTTATATATACAGAAACCACTATTATCCTTCTATTATTCAATAATTACACACATAAAATCAAAACACCTAACACAATCGTTATCAAAAAGTAAAAGTAAACACAATAACGCTACTAAAACACAACCTTCACGTAATTTATAAGCACTCCCACCAACGTCTCTTACAACTGCAAGTAGGCATAGCCTATACGAAATATAATTCGTATAAACTGTCCCTAGTTCGGGGGCCATTGAGAAGCTTCAAATTAATTAGTAATTAAAATATTTAAATTCGTATTTTTGGGCGCCATTGATAGCTTTCATATTACGTACACAATTAATAAAAGACATATAAATATATCTTTTATATTAACTCTTACCTTCTCGGGGTCCAGGATCCTTTTACACAAACTCACAGTCTGTAAGAGAGGTTACTGGGTTTGTTACACAATAAACACGCTTTTTGACTACATTGATCAGCTCTGTTTATTATTCGATTGCAACATTTACTTTAATTTTCTTTTAAAGTTACTTAGTATTCTTTCTTATATCTCACAACTTTTACTGCTCATGTTAATTATCTTTTCTTCGAAAAATTACAAAACAAACATTTACGCTACTTGAACAATGGTAAACATTATAAGAACTACTTCCAAACCTTAACGTAAATATTAATTATATTATAGGAAGACAACCCAGCATCTTACTCACGCCCACATTCATACAGTATTTAAATTCTCCATAATTTAGAGCTCTTTTAAGTTAAAATTTGTTATATAGTTACTTGGTCGTTGTTTACATAACTCACGGCATCTCTGCTAACCACGTACCGCACTGCATATATTTTAGTTCGTCCACATTTTTTTTTTGTCAAACAGTCGAATTTAATTGTTGACTTTGGTGTTGTGCGTTTCTTGCCAACTTATCTCCCTTCAAATTAAACTTTTAACACATCTTGAATATTTTAAAACAGATTTTCGGCTCGCGAGCCTTTTATGTTCCACCGGCCGGTTGGGTGATTGCTAAACGACAGACGCTCAACACTTTTACCTACTTTCACATTTTATGTACGGGCGAGATGGAAACTGCCCAGCCGGCAGACACACACAACTGCTCGCGTCCGTTGTCTTGAGATGTTATTTTCTGACTGCCTTTGTTCTAATGCCCACCAAGCGCTAAGGAATGTATCTGTACGTGCCGTTTTTGTGAGAAACCTGGCCGACCGGTGCGCGCGCTTGTTTGTGAATGCGCACCCTTGTTTGATAATCTGCATACCAGTGCCAGGCGGCGACAGTCTCGACGCTATAGTCCGTTCACCAAATATACTTGGGTGAAATAAACTTGACAAGATTTAATTTACAAATCCCCATGGGTTTGTACCGTTACAATATATTGTAACGTAACAGAACATTCCATACTCTTAAAACAATATACAAACACAGACAGACTGACTAAGACATGGACAATACCCAATACCCCTTAGATTGAGATAGTGAATCACTGTCAAAAATGACATAATGGTAACAGAATGGGGGAACTAAATAAATGTAAAGAAACCCAACATAAAAACCAGTAAAAATAAATAAACAAAACTTAAATAAATGGAAAGAAATACAATACAGTAGTGTAGAACAGATAAAAAATAATGTATCTTAGACTATAAGAAGGAAACCATAAAACATTTATCAGTGAAAAGTGAGTCAATGAATGAAAAATAGTGATAATCATTAATCATGGAGATAAAACTGTGAACCTTGATGATTAAGTCAGTGGTCTTAAATGTAAACAAATAACACAAAAAGAACCAAGTAAGAAAATAAACAAATATAGTTAAGAAAACACTAAATATTGACAACCAAAACTAAATGTGAATGTTAGGGAAGTAATTACAAGTTTTAATATTAGTTGTTGAAGGTTCTGTGCCGTTTAAGCCTTATTGTTTATGTTAAAAGAAAAGGCTTTGACATTGTTTAATTGTGTTGATTTCATGTACATGTTAGTATTCGGTGTTATTAATGAATCTATTATAAAGAACTAGCAATGTATTGAGTCTAGAGGCCAACTGGAAGGTGTAGTTTAGAACGTAGTACCAAATAATACCTAAAATAGGCCTAGAAAAACAAGGTGTTATTAATCAACTAACAGACCTGGATAGACAGGGAAAAGAGTTGATAATTTTGTATGTTAAACAGTTTTTTATGTTTGTTAAAAGTTAATTTAACTATTGAAGATTTATTAGAATATGAATCATGGAAACATGACATTAAGTTAAATTGTTTATAAAGTTTGTTAAGGAAGTACAAGAATAAGGGTATAATAAGCATTTTAAAACAATGTAATAAAATAACAGAGAAAATTTGTAATTAAAAGTAAGGTCTTAAATAAACAGGACAAATAATAATTGTAAAAAAATAAAACAAGGTACTAAAGAAACGATATGACATAGGAAAATGTTAAACATTAAAATTATTGTCTAGCATAGTTAACCAAAAGGTCAAACCACTGTAAATTAGTAATGATAAGCTGGAATTGTTAAATAAATTTTATGTTTATAGTAATCACAATGTATTAAATAGTTTAAGGAATTAGAACATGATTTTGTGAAGGCCAAATGACTAAAATGGCCTATAAAACCTGATTTTGTAAATCACCAAAAATATCTATCAGTTCATACACACAGGTCATGTTGGGTATCAAATTGTTTGTAATTTTACCAGGAAAAACACGATGTAAATTAAGTTAAGCATAATTAAGTAATAGTCAGGGAGTAATTGGTAGTGGAAATTGAAAAAACCAAATAATTTAAATAATGATGGTCATGTGACCCATGAACTCAAATCTATTGACCAATGAGAAATTAGCGAAATTTGGTCAAGACCGTTGAAGGAGTAAGAAATTCAATTATTCTATTGTTAGGCAACAAAACGTACAGGTTAGCTCTGTGAAACCGGGAGCCAAAGTTTAACAAAGTATCAATTCTGAATGCGGAAAATTAAGAAAATTATATATAAAACAAGACAAAATTCAAAAATGAAGATAATGCAAATCTAATAAGTATAAAGCTAGAAAAGAATAAGTAAAAAGTAAAACTAAAAGAAATAAAAAAAAGTGAAAAGAAGTATTCCTACTAGATATGGTGAGACCTTAACCTTATAATAAAATTGCTGTTTACTACTACACAACACCAAGAATAACTTCACCAACACTTATTAACAACACAATAGTGAAAGAAAACAGAGAATTAAATATAATTACAGCGAACACTTCAAATAAAATCATTTATTTTAAAAGAAACAGTGACATAAAACGTTCCTATTCTTTGAGGTGGAACCCAAGCGGCCATCTTTGAATTTATCGTCATCAATCCAAACTCGAAGCGGCCAAGTTCGTTGACTTCGGACATTTGAATTAAATTATTATTGTTCAATACTTAAACAAAATTAACTTTATGTGTAATAGTAAGTAAGATTTTAAACATTTGTAAGTATTGTACTGTACTGTACTTAACAAATAAAACTGTATAGATAGCCACATATGCAGATGACATTAACATCATGTCAAGACGGATCACGGCAGCTAAAGAAATATTTATAGAGCTTAAAAACAAAGCCAAGGAAGTTGGGCTAGCCATAAATACAGATAAAACAAAAATGCTCATCCAAACAAGAAGGGCCCAGGTTCATAACAACATTGAGATAGAGGAGGACACAATTGAAGTGGTGGACAATTTCATGTATCTCGGAGTGAATCTAGCAAAGACTGGATCAGAGGAGCCGGAGATCCAAAGACGGACCACCATGGCTAACAAGGCATACTTCGCATTGCTGCCATCATTTAGGTCTGGGGATGTGCACAGGGAAAAAAAAATGAAAATATATAGGACTGTCATCAGACTGGTGCTATGCTATGGGTGTGAAGCATGGACAATCACACAGAAAACAGTCGACATAGTAGACACCTTTGAAAGGAAAATCCTCAGACGCATTATAGGCCCAATACAAGAAAATGGCTCATGAAGACTGAGATACAACAACGAACTGTATCAAATATATAAAGAGATACCAGTCTCAAAATGTATAAGAATACAAAGATTGCATTGGGCCGGACATGTTATGAGAATGGAGGATGGCAGGAACCCCAAGAGGGCTTTGCTGGGTACATGGGAGGGAACGAGACCTAGAGGTAGACCGAGGAAGAGGTGGGAAGATGGCATTGCAGAGGACGCGAGAGACATGGGGATAAGAAACTGGAGGAGGGTTGCAGTGGACAGAGTGGATTGGAGGCGGAGATTGGTGGAGGCCAGGGCCCGACGGGCTGTAGTGCCATAGGAGGATGAGGAAGTATTGTACTTCCTAATAGCATTTCTGACCTTTCATAGCAGTTAAAAAGAATCCTATAATTAATATTATGATATAGAAAAACTTAATTTTGTTACAATCGACCCGAGGTAAAGAGTCGATCCGGGAAACAAACATTTTCGACCTGAGAGTCGTAACACTAATTTGAAAAGAAATAGATATTAATAAATATTATTAATTGATTTTAAAAGGAGTTTTATTTATTAAATAAAGTTAGAATAGAAGATTTTTAAGTAGGAAAGGAAGAGTGAACACACCTATGCAATTGGAACGTCATCGAAAAGGAGTCAATCAGCGGATAACCTATATGCGACGAGTCGATTTCACAATCGAACCGAACTGACGCAAAACATTTCTTTAAATAAAACTTTACCAAAACTGATGAAAAGCAAATCAACATTAATTAATAATTCTTAACCGTTTAATATCGAATTAAATAATTTGAATAACGGAATAAATTAAATTAAAATAAACTAAATACAATTAAACGAAAAAAAAATTCATTTTTTTTTTTAATAAATAAATATAGTACAAAATAATTAGAACCAGCGGAAAGAGTACGATCTAACTAGAAAGGTATTACAATATATGTGTGTGCGTGTGTATGTGTGTGAGTGCGTGCGTTTTCGTTTTGAGTAATAATAAGATGAAGAAAAAAATTGAAATGAAAAAATTATTAACTATAACTATATATGTTATAACTTAAACGTTTTGCTTTATTTATATAAAAGGTTGTTTTGCCAGTTGGTAAAACATAAATGACTGTCATTCATCTGTTACTTTTACGAGTTGTAACATTTGTGGGGCTAAAAGATGTTCTTACAAGATATTATTTACCTAAAATACTGTCTTAAAATAATGTTATTTTTCCTTCTTCTTGAAACAGCTTTTTGTTGTCTAGGACTAGAAGATTTTCGCAAGTAAGCTAATACTGGTAGGAAGCAGTCGTTGTAATGGGCAAAAGGGAGGGTTTGATTTTATTTAAATTTATTCAGATTTCATTTTCTATCAGCGTGGCTAATCCCATGTGAAATAAATGTTGTACTCAAACAAAGAACAGTAGAGTGAACTTTTGAGTGAGGTGTTGTAATGGAATGCAATACTGTTTTGTTAAAGCCAGTGTTCGGCACGTACAAGTACGAGCAAAACGAGCACGCGCGCAGATGACGCATAAACATTAGAAACGACGCCACAAAAAATGGCGATGCAGAATAATTATTTCAGCAACGTGCTTTTGAGACGGCGGATGTTACTGAGAGACTCCACCTACCACTGCCTCTATATCGTCGTTGTTTGACATCGTCAACACCTGGGCACATTGGAAATCCACGTTACCTGTGCCACTACAAAAATTTTGTCACAAGCAGGCTGTGCATTTCTGTCTGCGTAACAGAGTTGTAGCAGGCAGCGGTGTAACAAAGTTGCCGCGCAGTCGACACCAAACTACAGCCCACACGTGGTCAGAACAAAACTTTTCGTGCGAACAAATCGGGTCGGCCGACCAAATCAGTGCACATAAAATATGTGTAAAGTGGTAAGAATTATTTAAATAACTATGGAACAGTGAAAATTTTAATACAAGTGATAACTCAACCGTTTCGGACATCGAATTAGAAAACTTTGTGTGTCGCGCCATGCGGTCGACAGGAACGCAGCAATACAAGTAACCGTATACAATAAAATATATTTTTATGTTATATAAAAAGGAGATTTTAAAAGAATGAATGAGAGAGCGAAGCAAGCTGGGTTCGCCTTACTTAGATTTAATAATTAAAACAAGTAGACTACATTGAAATAAAAGTTTGAAATAATGTTTTATGTTTGTATGTTTTAACAAATGCTTTAATAGCAATTGAAAGAGATAGTAATGTACTAATTTGGAGAGAAAAGGTGAATAGTAAAGAATTTTAAAGTAGTATCAAAATGAAATAAAATGAGAGTTCTATTATATAAATGAGAGTAGTGTACGTTATTGATGCAACCTTGAAATCACGTTGGTATTCACAGTTCGTGCGAAGAATCCTGGACTCAAATTAAGGTAGGTGAGATATTTAAATCTTATTTTATGAAATGTATTAAAACATAACAGCACATATGGCGCCCGAACAGGGACGAGTTTTCATAAATTAAAGTTTATAAAAATAAAAAAAACCGCACCTACATGTGAATAACGTGATTTGCAGGTTAAGAAAAAATAGCATACATAAAATAGCAAGTCAATGTTAGATTAAGTATAAGATGTTGTATGTGTAAGTTAAGAATCATTTAACCAAAAAATCAGTAAATTTATAATTTGAAAATGGCAGGTAGTAATAACGAGAATGATATAAATAAAATAACTAATTTTAACGAATCAGCTGTCATGAGCGGCCTTGAAACTTATTCGACTCCTAATGTGGGTCAAGATAATAAGATAAATGAATTGAATGTTACAAATGAAGTAAATATCACGAATGATTCAGGAATGGAGACCACTCCAAGCCTGACAGATGAATCTATAATAATTAGTGAGGCGGGAGCAAAATCGACTCCCGTGGTAACAAAAACAAAAGAAAAGAATGGTCAATGGGCGATATCATGAATTTTATGAGTAGACGTTTTGATAGTAGTGATATTAAATTTAACGAACTTAAAATTGATATTAATGAGGTAAAGAATAAATGTGAGAGTAATTTTAACGAATTAAAACGAGATATTGAGAAAATGGGAAAGTGGGGAACAGATACAGGTAAGAGCAATATAAAAGAAAATAACGGAAATATAGGTGGTAGTTTAGATGCAAAACAGGTAGCGGTAGACAAGATGAGTGCCGATAATTATAATAATAAATTAACAAGTGATAAAAATGAGGTAATTAAAAACGTGGTGTTAGAGAGTAAGGTTGTGAACATAGCAAGTATTAATGAAAGTGAGTGAGAGTGTGGTGAAAGGTTAGGTGGGCAAAGGGCAGATTTTCCCCAAATTTATGGTGAAACAGAGGTTTCACAGGTATTTTATGAGGACAGAGTTTCCTCCGGTGGTGGTGTGGAAGACGAGGTGTCTTCGTATGGTCCCTTAGTTTTTTGTGATTTACCTGGTAAAGTCAGGAGAGGTAATAAGTGTTTTGTGGTGCCCTTTGCATGGAATGAGATAGTTCAAGGGGGTTGTGAGAAGTATTGCGAGAGAGAGAGAGAATAATAGAGTTATTTATGTTGAGAAGTAGTTATAATGAGTTGAAAGAGAGGTTAGAATTGAAGGAGATAGACGATATGAAATGCTTACCTTGTGAAATGAAGATTGATGATTATGTTGATGATACTGTTGTAGATGATAGACACTTACCTTATGATGTGATTGATATAGTGGAGGAGTATAATGATAAAATAACTTACCTTATGATAACCAAAAATACTGATGGAGACTGGACTAAAATTACCAATGTAGACGGGCTTTATGAATTAATGGGAGACAAAAATGTAGTTAATTACTATGTCAATATAATTAACGAAAGTAGTCATTACAATAATAACTATAATGTAATATGTGTTGACAAAAATGATTTATGTTATAAATACACCAGACTAATACATGATGACGGGGAGTAGATAAAAACTTAGTGAATGGAAATTTTAAATATTTTAGTTTATGGTAACGACCTGGCTAGATTATGAAATGAGGTGTGGTAAACAGAAAAATAATGACAAGAATTTGTAAATAAATTTATAGTGAAATTATTGTGTTTGTATTGTAAAATGTACTTTATGTAAACAATGTATGCATGTAGTAGAAATCAATTTGATAATAATAATAATATTTTGGCAGGCTAAATAAATAACAAGAATAATTATGAAGGTAATAAATGAAGTGTAATTGTTTTGAAGTAAAATAATTAAAATAACTTGTTTTCAATAATTGATGGAATTAAAATAACTTGAGATGTATTAATTGATTAATGTAAAATGTTGTATAAAGAGATTTTGATAATGAATTTAAATGATTTTAGGAGATTGGAACTTGATAATAAATAGTAAATGAATAAATGTAAAATGTGTTTAGTTTGTGGTGTGACAGTATGAAAATCTCGATGTCAGAATTATGGTATGAGTGGTAACAAATTATCGTATTTTATTGTATCACCCACACACACATACATGGAGAGAACAATTTCCCTTTGTGAAGAGACAACTATGCAGATTCTAATAGATCAAAACGATTCCAAGGTCAGGAGCAGACGTGCGGAGACGAGCATACAAATGGCCATCCAAGTGGAAACAGATTGTAAATAGCCACTCTCATTGGTCCAGAAGACGGGACGTCATTAAAATCAGTGATGACCTAACAAACAATGACATGACAACAGGGCGTGAGCCAATTTTGAACAAAAGACAATGACGTGGATGCGCTAACACATACACAAAATATGTGCTTTGCATCTCCCCAGTCAGCATCAGACCATCAAGGCGTCAACACGCTGTAAAATCGCCGGCAGTTTGTGCCAGCGAAAGTGTTTCTTAATCAAACTAACAATGTGGTAACATATAGTAATAACTCTTTATCAGAAATATCAAAGTAACTAGTAACAATGTAAATTAGAATCAGTGCAGCCAAAGAGACCTTTGGGACGATCGGCCGAACACCTGCTTGACCATGACGGCAATATAAGGACAACGGAGACTTTATACGTAGATACAGGAAAGTCCAGCTATTTCTCTATTCCATTCTTTATTATTATTAACGTTGAGCTCAAAATTACAAAAATCCAATGTATGTGTAAATTCAATTTTGTCGAAATGAATGAGTGTGAGTGTGTATAGGCCGTACGGTACTTATAAATAATATTTTTCTTGTGAGACGTTGGTTTGTGTTCTGTTGAATATAAGAATTGATCAATTACTAAGTAACATGGGCAGTTGCAGTCAAATATAAATTCCTTAAAAATTCCATAATAAGATTAATGCCTGAATAATAGAAAAATAACAGAACTGTAATACAGCGGAATACGTATCCGCCATTTTGTCAATTTAGTATAAGGATTCCATTTGTTTTATTAATGTTGATATTGATCTTAATTTTCTACGTTATTAAACGGCAACTATATATGTATTACGCTGTCTGATTTAACTATTCCGCACAATTATCCTGTCTCTGACAATCACTTAATCGAACCCTGGGACCCGAACACACAAATTTTGAATCACGAAGTTGGTTCTACAAGATGGCCACCGAACCAGTATGAAATACACAATAATTATGGTAATGAAAGGTAAACACCAAAACATACAATCACAACACCAAAATAAATATGTAAGTAGGTTAACAGTGGAATAATATGGTTGTTAAAATGTTTCAGAAGATGCATGGAGTTATGTGCATTATTTGGTGTTTATATTTTGTGTCTATGACAGTATATGAGTGATGTACTGTAAGTATGAAATTTACAATGCAATTTAAAGAAAGTGAAATGTTTGATGTTTAAAAGTTAAAAGTGTAGATGAGTCTAAGAGATGTTAAACATGAAAATTTAAAGAATAATATAATCAAACATATAAGAGTTGACCATCCGTGAATTGTAGTAGCAGTATCAGTGTGAACCTTATATGTCTTTTGGTAGTTTCCCCAAATTTCGGGCGGTCACGGCTTCACCGAACCCTGACCGTGGATTTATAATGTAAGTATATTCTAAATTGGTGAACATAGTGTAACTGGGCGGAAAGGGGTATTTTATTTTCTTGTAAATTTTATTCAATTTTATTAAATATATTTGTGATCGACGCAGAAAGTCCCAGCCGTAAAACGGTTTTATTCAAACAAAGGACAGTGGAATGTGATGTGTATTCGGCAACGCAGTATAATTCCCAGAATTCCAGTGTTGTATGACGCACTTAAGCGCGCGAACACCAGCAGTGCGCACAGATGACGCTTACAGCATCGAGCCACGCAAAACAAACATGGCTAATTTGTAAAATTTGTTCGCCACGTGGTCGGGATGCTGGCGGAAATACAGACAAACCACACCCACTTGAGTCGCGTGACTAGTGGCTGTAAAATATCATCAGCCCTTTGGGAGTACTCACAACCCATACTTTGTGTACAGTGACGAACAATTTAACACCAGAAGGCATTGGTTTCCTGACCAGCAATACGACGTGGTGGGAGATTGGTTGGTAACGCTCTATCTCAGTTCGAACAAACACGCTTCCTGGCCGGGAGCACCACGAACATGTGCACCTCAAAAGTAAATTTTTTCTGTAAAAAGTGTTAATCAGTCCTTATAATGAACTGATATTTCAAAAGGGAGTAAGGGGAGTGACGGAAGAAAGTGTAAAAGTGTATTGAACTAATAAACATATTCGGACATATATTGAGTGCAGCATGTGACGAGGAGAAATACGCCCAAAGTTAAGTAACAGACGCCTACCAATTTCATGTTATAAATGTTCTAAATTAAGAGAGTGCTCTAAATAAAATAAAAGGGGGGTTGTAAAGGTATGAATGAATGTAGTGTGTGGCAAGCTGGGTCGTCTTGATTAATTAATGAGTATATTAGAATAAGTACAATGTTGAAATAAATGTTTAGGTTATTAATAGATTGAGGAAGTAGTAATATGTTAATTTTGAATGAAAGAGGAATAATTCAGGCATTTAAAGAATATAGATAATGAAATAAAATTTTAGTTGTTTTTCACAAATGCGAGTCGAGTATGTTATTAATATAACCTTGGAACCTCACTTGTATTACGCCGTTCGTGTGATGAACTCTGGAGCTGAATTGTAAGGTGAGTTATCACGAGTAAGCAAAAGAATTAAATATTATAAAGTATTTTAATAAATTGACTAAGTACAGATGGCGCCACGAACTGGGGACGAATTTTTATAAAGTAAATTTTATATATTAAATTCCACACCTACGGTAAAATACAAGTATGGTTTGAAGGTTAAGAGAAATACGTACAAATTACGTAACAGACGTAAAATAATATATCATGGTTAGAGTAAGTGTCAGATGTTTTGTATGTAAATAAAGTTGTATAAATTGATAATTTAAAAATGGCAGGTAGCAATAATGAGAACGATATAAATGAGATTACCAATTTTGATGAATCAGCTGTTATGAGTAGCTTTGAAGTTCATTCGACTCCAAACGTGGGCCAGGACAATAAAATAGTCGAAATAAGTGTTACAGACGAAACAAATATGACAGAGGATTCACGAGTCCAGTTAACTCCAACCTCAACAAAATGTAATAGCAAATTTGATAATTCGATAAAATGAATTGTAAATTTGATGAGCAAAAAAGCAAAATTAAAGAAATTAAGAGTAGTTTTAATAAGAAATTCAATGAACAAAATAATAAATTTGACGCTAGTTTTGATGTACAGAATAATAAATTTGATGAGTTGAAAAACCATATCAATGAAATTAATAAGCATTTAGAAAAAACCAATGAAATATTAGAAACTAACTTTAACAGATTAGAACAGAGTATTGAGAAAATGGTAGAGTCGGTAGAGGAACAAATTGAAAATAAAGCAACTCAAATAATTAATAACAAGGTAAGTGATGACTGTAAAACAAGTGAGAATTATAATATGTGTAAAAACGTAGTATTAGAGAGTAAGGTGATTAATGTTGAGAGGGATAAGGAAGATTTTGTTGAAGTAGAATTTAGTAACGAAGTGTTGTTAGCGAGTGCTGATGAGAGTGAGAGAGAGCATGAAGAGAGTTTAGGTGAAAATGGAGGGCAAAGGGCAAATTTTCCCTGTAGTATGAGTGGAGTACCAACTCCACATGTGTTTTATGAGGACAAAGGTTCCTCCAATGGTTATGTGGGAGACATGGTGTCTCCAAAGGGTCCCTTAAGTTGTTGTAGTGATGTATTTGTATCTGGTAAAGCCAGAAAGTATTTTAAAGATGTTATGTTGCCCTTTGCATGGAATGAGATAGTTCAGGGGGGTTGTGAGAAGTATTGTGAGAGAGAGAGAATAATAGAGTTATTTACAGTGAGAAGTAGTTATGATGAGTTGAAAGAGAAGTTAGAATCGAAGGAGACGAACAATATGAAATGCTTACCTTATGAACTGAAGATTGATGATTATTTTAATAATACTGTTGTAAATGATAAACACTTACCTAACGATGTAATGGCTATAGTGGAGGAGTATAATGACAAAATAACTTACCTTATGTTAACCAAAAATACTGACGGAGACAGAACTAAAATAACTAATGCAGACAAGGTTTATGAAATAATAAAAAGGTATAATCCTATAAATTATAATGGTATAATGAATGATATAAATTTAATGGGTTATTACAGTAATAATAAGAATGTGATGTATGTGGATAAGAACGATTTGTGTTATAAATATATCAGATATTTATATAATGATGGAGGGTAAATATAAACTCAATGAATGGACATTTTAAATATTTTTATTTGTGGTAATGACGTAGCTAACTTGGGAAATGAAGTGTGGTAAACAGAAAAATAATGACGAAGAATTTGTAAATAAATTTATAGTGAAATTAATTATGTTTGTGTTGTAAAATGTATTTAATGTAAACAAGGTGTATGTAGTAGAAATTGTAATAATAATAATAATAATAATAATAATAATATTTTGATAGACTAAATAAATAACAAGAATAATTATGAAGGTAATAAATGAATTGTAATTGTTTTGGAGTAATGTAATTAAAATGTTGTTTTTAATAATTGATGGAATTAAAATAATTTGAGAGGTTTAAATATTTTGATTGATTTAAAATGTTATATAAATAAATTTTGATGATGAATTTAAATTATGTGTACGAGATTTAAACTTAATAATAAATACGTAAATATAAAATGTACTTAGTTATGGAATCTTATGAATGTTAAAATGTTGCAGAAGGTACATGGAGTTGTGTACGTGATATTGGTGATGAATTGTTTATAATTTTATGTCAGTAATAGGAAGCAGGTGTGTTGAGTGATGTACTGTAAGTATGAAGTTTATAATGCAATTTCAATAAAATAAAAATGTTGAATGTTTAAATAGCAAATTTTAAATGAAATGTTTGATGTTTAAAAGTTAAAAATGTAGATGAATCTAAAAATGTAAACATGAAAATTTAATTAATAAATACCCAAACATATAAGAGTTGACCTTCCGTGAATTGTAGTAACGGTGTCAGTGTGAGCCTTATATGTCTTTTGGTAGTTTCCCCACATTTCGGGCAGTCACGGCTTCACCAAACCCTGACCGTGGATTTATGTAAGTAGATTCAAAATTGGTGAACTTTGAAATTGACAGGGGGTTAAAACAGGGGAAACTACATAACTATGGAACAGCGGCTATCGTCGAAGGTGGCGATAGTGCCGTAATAAGGGTGTGTGAATCATTTTAGTAGGATTACTGGTGTCCTCGGACATCAGTAATACCGAATTTTATATAACGCTGAACCAAGAACGGTATAGGCAGCGTCTATACCTTATATATGTAACTTCAGTTCTTGGGGAAGCAAATGGACGCCAAAGTCCAACATCAGGAAACAATAGTAAGTATGGAAAAGGAGCTGGCAGTTACAAGCCAGGGGTATAAGGGGGGACTTTAAGTAACTGATGAAGTAGGAGGGTAGCTGAAAATTCAGTGACAGGGTGACGACCTCTGTAAACAGTGGGCGGTCAGCTTATAACATGACTCTATAGAGAGAGTTGGGGGTTGACAATCCACAGAGCTGTTCAGTAACTGTTGCTATGACTATGACTCAATGAGTAGCGATATAAGTCCCTATGAGAGCAAAAAGATTTTAAGTACTAGATTTAATGGTAAGGATTTTAAATCCACCAAGATTTTATGATGATAACTATGTAGTTTTGTGTATTTGTATCAATTGTATGCCATGTGTTAGGGGTAAGGATTGTAAACATGTGTAATCTGTATAATTTTGAAATGTAGTTAGAGAAAGGTTATTCATATGATGATGAGACATCAGCTGACTGCTAGGGTTATAAATGTAGTATGTCACTTATAAGTGATATGCACAATTTCATCAATGCAATTAAATATTTGAATATAATATTTTCAATGTGTTTAAGAGATTTTGAATTAAATGGTAAAATGAATTGAGATAGTTTTGAATTTTCAAGAGTTAAAATGTAAAATGTGGTAAAGATTAGAATTTGGATGGTAATAATGTTTTAAGTAGGGCATATAAGCCAATCAAATCAATTTTGAAGGGGTGTTAGAGAGAACAATATTATTGTGAATAAACGTAAGGTAGAATTTGAGTATTGGTAGTGACACAGTAGCTATGGGGAAAATATGTAGAGTAATGAGTGATATATTGAGGTAATAAATGAATGGAGATATTTTGTAGAAGAAAGTGATGTGAGGGGAGAGCAGTTAGATGAAGGGGGAATTTTGTAAGGGGGGTGGTGTGATAAGGAGTCCTCAACGAAAAGCGTTGTGGCGGGAGGGGAACCGATATGTGCCGGAAAGGGTTACCTAGGGAGGGTCCAGGAACCAAATAAGGGAATGAGCATTGGGAAGGGAACACACATCCTGAGTACAAAGGGGTAGAGAGTATTTTGTTATAAAGGTAGAATGATGTGAGTGGAGTTAGAAAATTACTGGTAAATATTTGAGAGAGTGGTGTCATACTAGATAAAATCTTTTAGTGATTGTTAGAGTCGGAAGGGGTGGAGGTTATATTCAATCACCCAATTATAAGTCGAAATGTTATGAATAACTAAGAGTCACCCAAGCTAATTGAGAATGAAAATGTTAAAGAGAAAGTTAGAGTCAAATGTAATAATAAATGAAACCAGTAAAAGATTTTAATAGAATTTGAAAACAAATCGAAACTGTAAAATGTGTAAATTTTGGCCAATTTAAATGTGAATTTTGAATGCTATATGTTTATTATGTTGTATTATGTTTGCAGGTAAAAATTTTTAAAGATGTCTCCTGTATTTTATGATGTAGCTGTGTGTAGTGTATATATGTCAAGGTCATTCACATGACCCAGAGAGATCAGCTGATGACTGATGTTAGAGACAGAACCATTTTCTAATAATTCATTCACACAATGATGTTCCTGAATTAAATCAAATGATTTTATTTTTTGAGATTGATAAAAGAGATATTTTGGTAAATTAAAATTTGTTGAAAAAAAAAAAATTATTTTTTATATCTGCCATATAGATGATGTTTTGCTGTTCTCTGAGTATATTGTTGTTTATTGGTATTACTAGTGTGTTTAGGGAATTAGATTGTTTAGTATGTATGTATAACCAAATGTTAGGATAAGTGAATTTATGATTTACTAAGATGTTCAATTTATGTGTTTTTTATGATTGTTGATAGTTAATGCCGAAGAATAGTAAATTCGTATAAAAGATTTTTGGTATTTTAAGTGGAATTGATGATAATATAACATTTTGATAATGGAAGTAAATTGATTTCTTTGAGCTAACAGAATTTAAATGATTTAAGTGGATTTGTTTAATTATTTTGAGTTGAAATTGTAACGTCTAATCAATGACATATTAAGATGAAATAAAACTGAGAGAAGTGATTAAAGTTCAAATATGACATGTTTTTATAAATTTTAAAGCAACAAAGTAGTGCAGAAATATTATATTATGCAGTTGTAATAACTCTGTACGCACCCAGTATTTGCCAAAGGCAACCCAGTATGCATGAAAGGGGGAACATATCGGAAGAGGATTTGGTATGATATAAGGCCAGGGTTTTGATTTTGGGGTGGAATGTTAGAAGGTTAGGTGTACTATGGTGCGTATCTGTCCGATTTTATGGTGTTGGGATCTCGGATAGAGAAGTCCAGTAATCTCGTTCAGGTGCAGCCATGGTCACCGAGCTAGGGGGGTAGTTTATCCATGATGCGTTAAGAATTAATGGGGGGTTGTTGGCACCACATCCTCACCGATCCTCTTAGGGGTAGCAATGAGAGTTCTCCTGTTTCGACAGAAGATCTCTCATGGGGGGGGTATTGTAACTGGGCGGAAAGGGGTATTTTATTTTGTTGTAAATTTTATTCAATTTTATTAAATATATTTGTGATCGACGCAGAAAGTCCCAGCCATAAAACGGTTTTATTCAAACAACGGACAGTGGAATGCGATGTGTATTCGGCAACGCAGTATAATTCCCAGAATTCCAGTGTTGTATGACGCACTCAAATGCGCGAACACCAGCAGTGCGCACAGATGACGCTTACAGCATCGAGCCACGCAAAACAAACATGGCTAATTTGTAAAATTTGTTCGCCACGTGGTCGGGTTGCTGGCGGAAATACAGACAAGCCACACCCACTTGAGTCGCGTGACTAGTGGCTGTAAAATATCATCAGCCCTTTGGGAGTACTCACAACCCATACTTTGTGTACAATGACGAACAATTTAACACCATTGGTTTCCTGACCAGCAATACGACGTGGTGGGAGATTGGTTGGTAACGCTCTATCTCAGTTCGAACAAACATGCTTCCCGGCCGGGAGCACCACGAACATGTGCACCTCAAAAGTAAATTTTTTCTGTAAAAAGTGTTAATCAGTCCTTATAATGAACTGATATTTCAAAAGGGAGTAAGGGGAGTGACGGAAGAAAGTGTAAAAGTGTATTGAACTAATAAACATATTCGGACATATATCGAGTGCAGCACGTGACGAGGAGAAATACGCCCAAAGTTAAGTAACAGACGCCTACCAATTTCACGTTATAAATGTTCTAAATTATGAGAGCGCTCTAAATAAAATAAAAGGGGGGTTGTAAAGGTATGAATGAATGTAGTGTGTGGAAAGCTGGGTCGTCTTGATTAATTAATGAGTATATTAGAATAAGTACAATGTCGAAATAAATGTTTAGGTTATTAATAGATTGAGGAAGTAGTAATATGTTAATTTTGAAAGAAAGAGGAATAATTCAGGCATTTAAAGAATATAGATAATGAAATAAAATTTTAGTTGTTTTTCACAAATGCGAGTCGAGTATGTTATTAATATAACCTTGGAACCTCACTTGTATTACGCCGTTCGTGTGACGAACTCTGGTGCTGAATTGTAAGGTGAGTTATCACGAGTAAGCAAAAGAATTAAATATTATAAGTATTTTAATAAATTGACTAAGTACAATAGAAATTGACGGGGGGGTAACTCAGGGGAAACTACATAAATATGGAACAGCGGCTATCATCGAAGGTGGTGATAGTGCCGTTTTAAGGGTGTGTGAATCATATTTAGTAGGATTACTGGTGTCCTCGGACATCAGTAATGCCGAATTTTTTTTATAACGCTGAACCAAGAACGGTATAGGCAGCATCTATACCATATATATATATATATATATATATATATATATATATATGCAAACTTCAGTTCTTGGGGATGCAAATGGGCGCCACAGTCCAAAACCAGGAAACAATAGTGTGTGTGGAAAGGGAGCTGGTCGTTACAAGCCAAGGGCACAGATAACGCATCTGTGCATAAGGCAAATGCTCAATCCGGTTTTATCCGGCGGGTGGTGACCTAATTGTAACTGGGTATAAGGGGGGAATTTGAGAAAATGATGTAGTAGGAGGGTAACTGAAAAAATCAGTGAGAGGGTGACAACATCTGTAAACAGAGGGCGATCAATTTCACTTCCTCTATAGAGAGAGTTGGTGGTTGACGACCCAATTTCCTGTTCAGTAACAGTTGCTATATCTATGACTCGATGATTAGTGATGTATGTCCCTTATGAGAGCAAAACAATTTTAAGTACTAGATTCAATTGAAATGATTTCAGATAACACTATATGATTGTAATTAGATAATTGTGTGTATTTAGGTTAGTTGTGGGTAGTGTGCCTACAGAAAGGTCATTCACATGTTATTGAGACATCAGCTGACTGTTGGGGTTATATATGTAGTATGTCCTTTATAATTGATTTGCAGATTTTGTCAATATAATTAAATGTGTGAATAATAAATTTTAAATGTGTTCAAAGGTTAAATTAAAATGATTAAATTAATTGAAGGTAGTTATGAATTTTATAGTGGGATTTTCAATAAACATATAGATGTGAAATGTTGTAAACGTTAGAGTTTGGGTGATAAAGATTTGTATAAGGCATTTGAATTAATCAGAGTTAATTTTAAATGGGTGTTAAACAGAAATAAGATTTTGGGAACCTAAGTAAGATAGAAAACTGAGTATTAATAGTGACACAGTAACGATAGTGAGTATATGTAGAATAATGAAGGGGATGTAGTGGGAGAGTAATTAGATGGGGAAATTTTGTAAAAGGGGTTGGTGGGATAAGGAGTCCTCAACGAAAAGCATTGTGGCGGGAGGTGAATAGTTTTAAATGGGGTTTGGCGGGGTTACCTGGGGGGACCAGGAACCAACAAGGAAATGAGCATGGGAAGGGAACACACGTCCTAAGTACAAAGAAGGTAGAGGGTATTTTGTTATATTTGTTATAAGGGTAGAAAGTAGTTAAAGTTGTGATTCGAAATGAGTTAAAGTAGTAAGTTAGTGGAGATAAATATTTGTGAGGGAGTGGTGTCAGACTAGGTAAATCTGTTAGTAAGTGTTAGAATTAGAAGGGAGTTACGGTTATATTTAAACACCCATTTGTAAATCGAATTATTGTGAATAACTAAGAGTCACCAAAAAATAATTGATAATGAAGTGTTAAAGAGAAAATCAGAGTTAAAGTGTAATAATAAATGAAACCAGTAAAAGATTGAGTAGAATTTGGAAATAAATTAAAGCTATAAGTGTGTAAATTTTGGTCAACTTAAATGCGAATTTTATTGTGAATTATTTATTATAAGGTAATAACAACAATATTAATGATGAGTGTTCTATATTTTATTATGTTGTATTATGTTTGAATGTAAAAACTATAAACATGTGATGTATTTTACCTTGTATAAATTTTGAGCTATATCTAGAGCAAGGTCATTCACCTGACCCAGAGAGATCAGCTGATGGCGGATGTTAGAGACAGGACAGGTTTCTAGTAATTGATCATGAAATTGTGTTACTTAATTAAATTAAACAATTTTATTTTTCCTTGATATTGATAAAAGAAATATATTTTGGGAAATTAAAATTTTTGAAAAAAAAAAAAATGTTTATCTTTTGCTTGAAGTATAGATTGTGTTTTATGTGTAGGGTATTTTGTGGATTATATGTATTGTTAATGTGTTAACTGATTGATGTTATTCATATAATGTGTGTTGTAAACAAATGTAATGATAAGCGAATTTATGATTTCATAAGATGTTCAGTTTATTTGTTTTTTATGATTGTTAGTAGTTAGTGAAGAAGAATGGTAGATTCATGTAAAAGATTTTGGGGTTTTGATGAAATTAATGATAATATAACATGTTGATATTGGAATCAGATTAATTTCTTGGAGTTAACAGAATTTAAATGATTTAAGTTGATTTGTTTAATTGATTTTAAGTTGAAACTGTGATGTCTAATCGATGAAATATTAAGAGAAGTAATTGAAGTTCATGTATGACATATTTTATAAATTTTAAATCAACAAAGTAGTATATGAATATTATATGCAGCAATAATGAGTATGTGTATGCACCCAGTACTTGCTAAAGGCAACCCAGTATGCATGTGAGGGGGAACATATCGGTTGAGGATCTGGTATGGTATAAGGCCAGTGTTTTGATTTTTGGGCGGAATGATAGAAGGTTAGGTGTACTATGGTGAGTATCTGTCCGATTTTATGGTGTTGGGATCTCGAACAGAGAAGTCCAGTAATCTCGTTCAGGTGCAGCCATAGTCGCCGAGCTAGGGGGGTAGTTTACCCATGATGCGTTAAGAATTAACGGGGGGTTGTTGGTGCCATATCCTCACCGATCCTCTTAGGGGTTAGCAATGAGACTTTTTAAGCTTTTGGGCACAAAACCTCTCATTGGGGGGTCTTGTAATGGGGCAAAAGGGAGGGTTTGATTTTATTTAAATTTATTCAGATTTCATTTTCTATCAGCGTGGCTAATCCCATGTGAAATAAATGTTGTACTCAAACAAAGAACAGTAGAGTGAACTTTTGAGTGAGGTGTTGTAATGGAATGCAATACTGTTTTGTTAAAGCCAGTGTTCGGCACGTACAAGTACGAGCAAAACGAGCACGCACACAGATGACGCATAAACATTAGAAACGACGCCACAAAAAATGGCGATGCAGAATAATTATTTCAGCAACGTGCTTTTGTGACGGCGGATGTTACTGAGAGACTCCACCTATCACAGCCTCTATATCGTCGTTGTTTGACATCGTCAACACCTGGGCACATTGGAAATCCACGTTACCTGTGCCACTACAAAAATTTTGTCACAAGCAGGCTGTGCATTTCCGTCTGCGTAACAGAGTTGTAGCAGGCAGCGGTGTAACAAAGTTGCCGCGCAGTCGACACCAAACTACAGGCCACGCGTGGTCAGAACAATGATTTTCGTTCGAACAAATCGGGTCGGCCGACCAAATCAGTGCACATAAAATATGTGTAAAGTGGTAAGAATTATTTAAATAACTATGGAACAGTGAAAATTTTAATACAAGTGATAACTCAACCATTTCGGACATCGAATTAGAAAACTTTGTGTCGCGCCATGCGGTCGACAGGAACGCAGCAATACAAGTAACCGTATACAATAAAATATATTTTTATGTTATATAAAAAGGGGATTTTTAAAAGAATGAATGAGAGAGTGAAGCAAGCTGGGTTCACCTTACTTAGATTTAATAATTAAAACAAGTAGACTACATTGAAATAAAAGTTTGAAATAATGTTTTATGTTTGTATGTTTTAACAAATGCTTTAATAGGAATTGAAAGAGGTAGTAATGTACTAATTTGGAGAGAAAAGGTGAATAGTAAAGAATTTTAAAGTAGTATCAAAATGAAATAAAATGAGAGTTCTATTATATAAATGAGAGTAGTGTACGTTATTGATGCAACCTTGAAATCATGTTGGTATTCACAGTTCGTGCGAAGAATCCTGGACTCAAATTAAGGTAGGTGAGATATTTAAATCTTATTGTATGAAATGTATTAAAACATAACAGCACATCGTCTCTGTATAATAAACTGCAGAGATAGTAGAGTGTAATCAAGGAGTGGAAGTGTACAAGTGCATAGTTTGCACATTCCATTCCGATAAAAACTGGTAGTATGTCTCAACAACAGCAGACAATTGCAGGACTAAAAAAAAACGAGATAGGTTTATATAACATTTGATATGAGTGTGTGTGTGTGTGTGTGTGTGTGTGTGTGTGTGTGTGTGTGTGTGTGTGTGTGTGTGTGTGTGTGTGAGAGAGAGAGAGAGAGAGAGAGAGAGAGAGAGAGAGAGAGAGAGATCTGTGGTAAGCAAAACACACATTACTACTAACAAACCTTGCACGCGAGTTTTGTTGCACGCTCATTCAAAATAATACTCATATGTTGGCTGCACTGATGCTCATAACAATTCTCTTCTTGCATCTCAAAGCGACTCCCACCACATCACCATTCTCCTCTGATCTTAAGCATTTCACGCATTCCCATGCCCTTAAATTTCAATTTTGCTATACAGGCTGCATTACCTTCATTGGATGTCAAATGGCATGGCAGCCTACTCTTCTCTCCCAAACTAATTTGGTGGTACAAAAAGAAGCCACAATTACTGTTGCCATTATTGTTATTATTAACTTACTGTTTCATTATTTCAAAACGATGAGTAATGTTGCTTCATTATAGCAGTGTGTAGACAATTTTTCTTGAGAGTTGGCAAAAACTGTAATTTTTCTGGTTTTCAAAATAATGTCACTAATTAAAAAAAAAATTTTGTGTTCCCTACAATTATTATATATGTAACAGTAACAGGTATTAATAGGGGACACAGTGCTAATGCCTATCTTTAAACTGTTGATGAGATGTTCAGTAAACAGTAATATGAGGTACATTATGAGACTTTTATCACAGGACATAAGAACAATAAACTATTTACAATAATTGTTTCATATTTTTCTATTAGACCACTGTGGTGGTCACATGTGTTTCTTTACTGTTTGTTTACACATGAGTTAAGCTTAGGCTGTCATTGTACTGTCAACAGTTAAAAAAAGTTGTTGACATTAAAAACAACTGTGTACAATTGTATTAATATTTATTATTATTATTTTTTTTTTAATAAGCCAACAAATTTGTGCAATTAAGTTATATATTTTTCGCTAGTAGGATCTAGTCTTCTTTACGATGTAAGTGTATTCTTGTTATGATTTACAAAATAGCAAACATACTGACTTTGGTTTTCTTGAATATTGGTTATAAAAATTTATATACTATTTTAGAAACATTATATAAGTATATAAATGCTAGCTCTTTCAAGTATACTATAAGCTGTCTCTTTCCTACATTTTTCTTATGTAAGATGGTAGAAAAGTAAGTAAAAATGGTTGCCATATATAATTTTCAATCTTATTATTTTTATTTTATGTTTTAATGCAATGTGTTCACTATATCTTACTTAAATTTCATACATTAATTGTTAAATAAATGCTACCCTGGTAAAACCTGATAAAACTGCTGGTATAACAATGCTACTTGTGAATTATAATAAAAAACAAGACTATTTAAGACATTAAAACATTAAACCTGTTAGATGGACCTTTAAAACAATTAACACTAAATATACATTGTATCAGACTCATTGAAATAATCTATCATTCTGAATTTGTTCAAATTAAATGTAATTATTTCACTACCGACTCTGAGCAGCCTCTGAAGAAGCTTTTAAAAGCAAAAACCGGTTCAGGCTTTAAGGTAAAATTTTTATGTTTTTACCCGTAAAAAACTTTGTGTTCCAAGTCGGTAGTGAAATAATTATATTTAGTTAAGTAACGGACACATCATGGACAACGAAATCCAAGAATTGTTCAAATTAAATATTCTACTGTACCTTCTTCTGAACAGCTCAAAATAAGTTCCAGAAAATGGTGAGCTCTAGCAGAAATTAAAGACGGCTTAAATGCAGACATGACTGTGTTGAGTAACAAGGCACTGCACACAAGAACATAACAAACAAAATAGTCAAAACACAATGTTTATATAGTGGAATAGTTGAATAGTTTACATTCAATTTTACTTAATATTTTACTAAAAAGTGTATTCCGCTCTATATTTTGACATTTTAAAATAAAGTAGACGCCCTCGAGTCCGGCCTCGGTTGGATCTGCCATCGGATGGTTCGGCCAGCCATACGGTGAGTCACACAGTCTAGACGAGCCTCCAGCGACAGGTATTTCTTATGTTGTGAATTCTGTGTATATAGTCTGTGTAAATATATCTGTGTATATAGTAATACTGTATGTATCTGTGTAAATAAAAACATTTTCCGACATGAGTGTGAAACAAAAACACGTATGTGACTATGGACCAAAAATTACAAGTCCTTCAGCGTCTCGATATGAGCAAATCATTCCAGAGTATTTGCCAAGAGTTTAATGTAGGCAAGAGTACTGTTAATGACTGGCACCGAAACAGAAAACCTATTGAGACTTTCTGCACTCAAATTGAATCTGAAAAAGTGCTTTCGATGCGATGCACTTTAAAAAAACCAAATAACGAATTAGTAGACGATGCTTTGTGGTTATGGTTTATGCATGAATGGCGAAGAGGCACTCCGATAAGTGGCCCAATTTTAAAAGAAAAAGCAGTTATCCTACACTCCAAACTTCAAGATGGCGGTACATTCTCGGCAAGTGATGGATGACTATCACGCTGGAAAAAGTGTCATGGAGTCCATTTCATTGGCGTTAGTGGTGAAAAATTGTTGGCGGACCTATCAGCAGCTAGCAATTTTCAAAAAAAACTGTCTGGCATCATTGTTAATGAAAATCTTAGTCCAGAACAAGTCTATAATATTGATGAGACAAGGTTGAATTTTAAACTCTTGCCCAAGAAAACGTTTGCTATGGCTAAGGAAACTTCAGCCCCAGGATTTAAAGCTGGTAAAGAGAGAATCACGGTGGTTTTGTGTTCAAATGCCTCAAGGTCCCACAAGCTGCCTTTGTTTGTAATTGGAAAATCAGCAAAACTCAGAGCTTTTAAGAATTTAAACATGTCATCCCTTCCAGTGTACTACAGAGCACAAAAATCAGCCTGGATGGATTCGTTTCTGTTTAAGGAGTGGTTCGAAAGAGAATTTGTTCTTAAGTGAAACATCATTTGATGAGTTTGAAGTTACCAGTTAAAGCACTTTTAGTGCTAGACAATGCACCTACCCATCCGCAAGAACTTGAATGTGGAGGTTACAGTGATATAAAATTATTATTCCTGCCACCTAATGTCACAAGTCTTACACACAACCAATGGACCAAGGGGTCATCGAGTCTTTTAAGAGAAGGTATTGCAGAAAGCTTCTTTCAGAAATTCTAGGTAATCTGGACAGTGAAGGCAGCACAGGTCTCATTCCGGCCTTAAAGACACTCAACATGAAAGACGTGATCTAATTGGTAGCTAAGACATATGACGAAATGCCATCATCTACATTTATGAAGTCTTGGAGAAAAGCATGGCCAAATTCTTTTATTCTCATTGAAAAGAATAAAAAGGACAACACTAAAGCAGAAGAACCAAATCTTCAGGGTTTTTAACTTGATGACAACCCATCTCTATTAAAAGATCTACAACGATTGCCTCATTCTGATGATCTTGTACAACAAGACGTTGCAGAATGGATTGCTGGTCAAGATGAGGAGCTTCAAAATGAGATCTTAAACGATGATGAAATTGTGCACGTTGTCATTTGCCAAGAAGAAGAAGTCAATGAGGGAGTGGGAAATGTTGAGGAAAAAATGAGCCATGCTAAGGGCAGAGCAGGCCTGGAATTAGCAATGACGTACATCGAGCAAGAAACAGTGGCAACTGCAGTTGATGTTGTGTTCATCAAGAAATGGTGTGATTTCGCATTCAACAAAACAGTTGAACAAAAAATGCAGTAGAAGATAACTGATTCCTTTTAATTTTTATTTCAAAGTTTTACGTTCTGTAGTAACGCTTTTAATGTTCATGTGTTTTTCATATTCTATAAAGAGTTGTGTTATTTTTGCCAAATACAGTAATATATCTGTGAGTTTGTAGTAATTTTCCTTGTTTGTTTTTTTACTTGCTACCATCGAGTAAGGGTGTGTTATTACAATTGCCTGGAATTAGCAATGACGTACATCGAGCAAGAAACAGTGGCAACTGCAGTTGATGTTGTGTTCATCAAGAAATGGTGTTATTTCGCATTCAACAAAACAGTTGAACAAAAAATGCAGTAGAAGATAACTGATTCCTTTTAATTTTTATTTCAAAGTTTTACGTTCTGTAGTAACGCTTTTAATGTTCATGTGTTTTTCATATTCTATAAAGAGTTGTGTTATTTTTGCCAAATACAGTAATATATCTGTGAGTTTGTAGTAATTTTCCTTGTTTGTTTTTTTACTTGCTACCATCGAGTAAGGGTGTGTTATTACAATTATTAGTAATTTGTATATTGCAACAGTACAAATGTATAGGTTACTGTGCATTGCACAAAGTAATTAAAATAATTAATTAGAATAAATAAATAATTCACTTTGTTAATAATAATAGTTCAGATTGCAATATGAACGACCAAACTTGAAGGTTGGAACAGGTGAAACACGCCAGCTGCTCTGTCTCTGTGTACACACGTATGTTACGTGTGTGTGTGCGACCTGTCCATTTGTGACGATTTTATTAATAAAAATAAATTAATTAATTAAGTTGATAATGTATAGGCTGAGAAATTTTAAATTTTTAATTTTATTATAATTTTATTAAATTATAGAAAATTATGGGATCTCCACTTTCTGGCATCCTGGCAGACCTATATTTAAATCATTTAGAAACACAAAAATTTTAAAAGATAATTATTTCGCCAATAAAATCATCCATTATTCCAGATATGTAGATGACACCTTTATTATATTCAACGGGAATACCAGACAAATAGAATTGTTTAAGAATTACTTAAACAAAATTCATAATAAATTAAAATTTACTATGGAGATTGAAAACAACAGAAATATTAATTTTCTAGACTTAACAGTATCACATAACGGAAATAATTTAAAATACAAAATTTTCAGGAAACACACTTATACCGACACAGTAATACATTACGAATCACATCATCCTGTTACACAAAAAATGGCTGTTTTTAACAGTCTTGTAAACAGACTTCTAAATGTTCCCCTTGAAAGAGAAGACTACTTAAATGAGGTAAGCACTATTAAACAAATAGCCATAAACAACGGATATAAACCTACAATAGTAGATAAAATAATAAATAAACATAGAAAACGTTTAAAAAATAAAAATTCAAACATTATAAAAGTAAACAATAAAAATCGTAAATATCTTTCTGGCAATTTTACAGGTATTATGCCGAATATTATAAGATCCGTTCTCAAAGATAAAAATTATATCATATCATTTAAAACAACTAATAAATTGGAAAATTACTTCAAAAACAAGAACGAATTACCTTTAAAAAAGAAATCCGGTGTTTACAAAATAAAATGTGACGATTGTGAAGCTTTCTACATCGGTCAATCAGGCAGATGTTTGTACACGAGATTTTTGGAACATATTTCCAAACCAAATAATAATAACTCTAATTTTGTGCAACACTTAATATCAAGTGGACACAATTACACTAGCTTTGAAAACAATTTAACAGCATTACATATAAGCAAAAAAAGGTAAACTGATGGATAGTCTGGAGGAACTTGAAATTTATAAAGCTATAAAAAATACCACCACCAAAAATAATATATTGAATGATCAGGTAAATTTTGCATTGAACAACTTGTTTGACACTGCCATTAGATTAGAATTTAATCTTTGACCAGTCGTGTGACGATCGCGGTAGTGAGTGCACGCATGCGGGAGCTCCGGCCGTTCTTTGTTTAAAATTTCACATGCGATTTAAAGTTTTTATTTATAATGACATAACCACAATCATGATTACAATTTTATATAGTAATTAGTTTTAAATTAATATTAGTGCTATCTGAAGATGGGACCTTGTGCCCGAAACGCGTCATAACTAGACGAAACTTAGTGTCACTCAAGTGGATATAAAGGTAATTATATAATTATTAATCAAAAGACAATAATTAACAAAGAAAAAAAGAGACAATTCAATTCAAAAATGAATTAATAAATTTTATAACTGTAAATATTTGTTTGTATAATAAGTAACGTAATATTTAAAGATTGTTTAACGATAATTTTTATCTGTAACGTAGAAGATATAATTTGAAATCTATAATTTTTGGTATTTAAATTGATAAAATCATTAGAGAATTTATTAGAAACCAATGCATATCTGCAGTAATTTAAAAGGAGATTAGATGATTAGAAAGTTAGATAATCTAATCAGTATAATACAAATGAGCTAGCTGAGAGCAATATAAAAATTATAACGATGTATTAGAATATAATGTTGTATAACATGTCTGTGTGTGTAATATAAGAGTATTAATTATGTGTAATTATTAGACATGCAAATAATAATGATTTTGATTCGTAACACAAATAAGAAATTTTATTAATAAATATTGAAATGATTTTTAACCAGATTACATAGCGTTATTATTATTACGATTACACCTTTCATCATATCAACACACGAATTTAATGTGTTGTAGTGTTATATAAAGATTTGTCACACATTAAACTTGTTAAAAAGGTTGTAAATGGCTTCCAAAAACGTGGGGCTAACACATTAAAATCGTAAGTGTTGTAATATACTGTATTTATTGTATGGATCATTTATTAAAGAGGGTTATTTCATCATTATAGTGTATTTTCGGTTTGTCCGGCCATTTTGTAATCCAGCCTAGGGTCTGGTCCCGAGGTGGCCGGACGAGAGGGCGTCTACTGTATAAATGATGTAATGATTATACTAGTTAAGTAAAATTTACTTAGACTGAAAAGTTTGAACCTTTTTAACAAGAAAAAGTTATATACATTTTAGATAACTGGAGGAGAAGACATATAATCATTAAAACAGGATAGATGAAGAGGCAATCAATAATGCACTGCTTCAAAATGACAGAGATCACAGATTGCAATAATTCAAAGTAAAACATTTCAAGCAATCAAGAAAACATGTTTCCATGCTGAAGTATACACTGTTTCCTATCCACTAACCATAAAGTGCAAATACTTTAATAATTTTCACCTTCAGTAATAATTATTTCTATAGAAAGATAGTAATATTAACATATAATGCCAACCAATAATAATGATGTGTATTTAGAAATATAAATAAAATTATGAAGTTATTGAGAAACGTTGATACTCACCTGTTCCCTTTCTGTTTACATCTATTGAGAACTTCAGTTAATAAGCTGTCAGAACTGTCACATGCAATGGCACGCAATATCCAGTCTATAGCTGGAGTGTAGAGGCTTAAATATGTTGCCAGATCTACCTTTTGTTGATTCAGGTCCATTCTAATACCCGTACTAAACAGCTACATAATATGCACACAATTAACCACTACTTTCTTAGTAATGTTATCTGTTATAATTTTCAGTTTCAAAAAATTATGTATTAGTTCAAGTGTACATGGGTGTGGACGCACATATGAATACACGCACATGCGCACACACACACACACAAAACATATTACACTGATTTGTTTTCTTCTATGCACTAAAGCCATGGTCTCCCACTACCTTTGTGACAATACTCTGTGTTAAAAACAAATTCAATAGGAGAGCATGGAAAATCCATGCCAGCTTATGCAGATGTGAAGAAGGACCTGATACTGTGCAGAATGTGAGTGAACGTAGTCTACCCCAACGCCACCATTGCAACTATCTTCTGTCAAAGATTTTAAAAGTTTGACTGAAAGGTTTTACCCATAATTAAAAAACGTCAGGAGTAATGAAGTGCCTTGGTTGAGATACAGAGCTATACTAATCATTCCAAACATATCAGCAAGATAAAGAAGCAATGCTCTGGTGAAATGGCCAAACATAAATTCATGAGCCTTGTAGTAAAAGTGGTCCATTACCCTATGAATTTCTACTCACCATTAACCCTCCAGGAATCACTCCCCATAACTTCTGCCACAAGGTAGGAGCCTCCATGGGATTAATGGAGAACCTGAACCCCCAAACTGTGTAATGGTAGGTTAAGTACCCCATAAAAATGTTTAAGAAGCAATGGCATTCAAAGGCTGTAGTCAAAGAGAAAGCGTCTTCAACACTTGCATTATTGTAGTTCTAATGGGGCATCTTTTTGTGAATTTATAAACTGCACAATGTTTATTTTATATGTTGAAATTTATGTGTGGTTATAAGTTTAAGCTAACATTCTGGAATATGCAGTTTGCAACTCATTTAAAGCTACATGACTCATGCTGTTAATATCTCCAAACAAATGAACCTTTGTTAGTTTTTTATCCAGATTTTCAATAAATGTTATTTACGCATAAGAGATGATTTCAGTGTTATCACCAAAAGAAACTAAACTGTGCCTTAACAAAAAACTCGTTTCAAACTGTTTGAAGAAATCTGAAACTGTGAAACAAAGGAAGTTGTTCTGTGAGCAGAATACTGCAGTCATGACAGAAAAATAGTGTTGTTGAGCAGGAACGTTAACTGTGTGAACATAATTTTTATTATGCCAATCAGTGTTGCAACAGGTTCGGAGAGAACACATGGTCGCACTTCACCTGCAGAGGTTGCATCTATGCAGTATCAGAGTCTCACCTGTTGCTGAGAGTCTTCTGCATACACGATGGTGAAATTAATATGTACGAGACAAGACATATGCCCTTCACCGCAACTACGCAGTTTTGGAAGTAGGAAAACAGATGGGTAATTCAATGAAATAAACCTTTCTAATAAGGTATGATAAAACTTTTATATACAGTGATAAAGTATCAATAGCAAAAAAGGTTAAAACTGAAATTTTTATTTACGTCACATTGTGGTGTTATAGTGCCACACAAATAATTTAAGTAAAAAATGGACGGATTTGGTTAGTTTATATGATTTAGTTGGTTCAGTTTCTTTTATGGGTTCATACAGTTACAATTTTTTCACCTTTCTATGTGTTTTATTGGTCTATTCGAGGTTATATACGTTTTATTGGATTTATATCCTTAAGTTTGACTATCTCACACTGATTATCATTCAATTATTATTAGCTGAATTTGTGTTTTTAATGCTCTGATATAGTGTTCTCATCTGTAAATTTTATTGTTTCAATTAAAATTGTTTTTGTTAATTCGTTGATTCAAGGGATATAACAGATTAAAACAAAAGTTTTATCTTGAGTTCATTTTTCAGTGACTGTTCATGAGAAACATAAAAACTAAAAACAAAACAATAATTTATTATCTATGCAAAAAAAAGGTGCATTATGGATATTATTTAAATTGTTTTTTTGGTCACCTTCACCACAACCTACTGTTCAGTGGGGGGTTTGTTTAACTGATCTAGAAAGATAAGTCCCTGAGGAGTTTGAAACAAGTAATTACTTTCTTGTCTTTCAAAATGTAGCTAGGACCCTCTGCTGTTTCTGTTCTACTGTTACATAGTATAGTCACACTTCTAATTGAAGTTCAAATTCCTTTAGTTTTTTATCAAATCGATGTTTTAATACGTTATTTATAAATTTTAATACATTATGAAGAGACCAAGACCACTTAAAACTGACATTACATAAACATTATTTTCAATCTTGTTCAGAACATAAGGAATTTGTGTAAAGTTCAAAGAAAGTTTTGCATTAACTGAATTAGTCATTCCAAATCAAATCATCCGGCCAGAACAAACTTTTTCACCCCACCCTCTCAGATTTTCATGAAATTTTTTTTATACATCTATGTACAAATATAACAACCCGTACTTTTCATTTTTGCCAAATTCGCTTTAGTTTTTTTAAAATGATTTTTTGAAAAAAAAAGTCCATTTTTAGCTGATTTGTTAGTCGTGGCGTGAGATCTAAAGACCACTTTTCAATAAAAACTCCACTTGTATGGTTATTATTTAATATTAAGTTATGAAACTTACAATACTTACTTAAAATTTCACAATGATTCCAAATATAAAGTCAAAAATAACATTTAGACTCATATAAACTTGTTTTTCCACTTCAAAGTTGGCAACTGTGAATTTTTTTTCTCCGTGCAGGCTTTTATGTAAATGTTTATAACTTTTTTCTGTGTGGTCCTATGAGGCTGAAAAAGGTCTCATTTGAAAGAGAATAAAATGTAATATAATAGCATAAAATAAAAGTCATGGGTATTTAATGACATAATTTTATAATTTAAGTACAAAGTTTATATTTGATATTTCATTGAAATATTTTGCATAGTACCCTATCTTGTGTGGCCAATGAGGATTTTTTTTACTTAAGGTATGCTTATATTTTTCTGTACTAAAACCTTCAGTTAAAATTAGGCTCATCAGTGTAACAAGGCCTAACTACCTGTCAAAACTAAAAAAATATAGATTTTAAAGAAGATTTGTCCGTATTTTAAAAATAATAACTTGCTTAGGTATTTACTTGTTGAGTTAGCTTACCTTTTCAGTCTTAAATGGTATTACAGGATATTTATAATATATACAGGTGCTTCTTGATTGATATGAAACTTAATTTTTCCTTGCCCAGGCAGCTTTAATATTTTGAATACTTTTTTTGGATAGTCTGAAAAGGATTCGGCCCACCTAAGCAATTAATTCAGGTACACCTATGCAGCAAATTATGTTTGTAAAAGGGACCCAGCACTTATCCTCTCTCCCAACATTTCTGTGTTCTGGCCAAAAAAATGTTTTTGATGGCCATTGAGGATGCATAAAATTGATGTATTTGTTGTTTGTTTTTGTTTTGTCATCATCTAGCTCCAAAATTAGTTCAATATAACACTTTTCTTTATAAGCATAGGATGAAATGTACTATAATAGCATAAAATAAAAGTCATGGGTATTTAATGTCATCATTTAAATTTAAGTACAAAGTTTACACTTGATATTTCATTGAAATATTTTGCATGACTGACTTACAATAGGGCAGGACTACAAGTTACAACATGAATACCACATGACCGTACAGGCAGCCAGTCAGAGGTAGGGATGGCAACATTGATTGGTATATCGATATATCGGTCTTCCAATATATCGTAACAGCTATATCGATATATCCGATATATTGCTTGAAATATATCGATATATTACGATATATCGGTAAATTTAGAACACCTCTTGGATCTTATGACTTTCAATGCTCCATTGTTTATTTGTGTACCTTTTCATAACTTCATGTTCATCATTCTTTTATGGAGACGTTTATGTGAAGAGTATGAGATTCATTTTAGGTAAACTGGTTAAATGAACCCTAAAATCATGATTTCTAAATAAACGGTTTGCAGTTTCGTAAGAATGTATGGCTTGTGAACTTTATACATACGTAGTACTGTAACTAATGTTTAGTCTTGTTTTGTAGACTAAACATGAACACAACACTTGCCATTGTTTTGTAATTTTGTAACCAGTGACTTATCGAGTTGTATCTGTTGCAATGTTTCTCCAAAGTTGAGCCTAGACATCAACAATCGTATATTTTGGAATGTCTACACTTTGTGTACATGTTATGATTCACGAAAAAGCGTAGTAGTATATGGTTGACATTGCTCTGGCACCATAGCAATACTAACACGTGTAAGAGCCAGACAGTACCATTGAGTGGACAATAGAATACAATTTACTCTAATTACTGTGACTTTTTTCATTGAATTTAGATTTTCTATTAATTTTTTATTTTTTGCATAATGGCTTGTAACAAAATATTGTACACTGCTGAAGAATTATTAGCAGAGTTTCAAAGGCAAGAAGAAGAAGACTCAGACTTAGAAGAAGAAGATTTTGACAAAGAAGTTTCCAAGACTGAAGATAACATTCTTATAGACAGCGATAACGAAGATGACGAGTTCGACTTAGCTGAAGGGACACAGGATTTTAGCAGTGCTGATGATCGAAATGCCTATGAAAACACTGATGATGACAGGATTTTTGAATTGGGGAAAGACGAAGAAACCATCTGGACAAACAAACCGGTACGCTCCAAATTTTCATGAACCTCATCTTTAAATGTTATCACACACCTGCCCGGACCAAAAGGCGATGCTCGAGGGATCGTTGATGAGGTACAATTGTTTTCTTTATTTGTAACCGATGAGATGCTGGAAAAAATTGTTCTCCACACTAACAGTGAAATAGAAAGATCGAAGATCAAATACCAATCTGTACAGTGGTTTACATCTCCCACAAACCTGCTAGAGATAAGAGCTCTTATTGGGCTGTTGTATATGAGCGGTGTTTTGAAGAATTCTGGTTTATGTCTTGATGATATGTTTTCTGTAATCTATGGACCGGCTGTATTTTGCTGTTCAATGTCACAGAAAAGATTCTCTTTTGTAATCCAGAACTTACGATTTGACGACAAAACTACGAGAGATCCAAGGAAGGATAAATTTGCAGCGTTTCGAGACCTTACCTTGCATGCGTAAAAGTTCACCTTACCGTTAGAGGGTTAATGAAGTACTAAAACACAATTCCCAATTTGTTACAACCTTATTAAAACATCATTTTAAGAGAAGTGAATTTAATGTTTTACATTTTTTAAATCAATAACAAAAAAACGATATATATCGCGTTTTTAGAGATGTATCGATATAATCCAAAAATATATAAATAACGTATATCGATAAAAAATATATCGATATATTTAGAAATATATCGATAAATTTCAACTATCGATATATCGTTGCCATTCCTAGTCAGAGGTACATTAAGCCTGTTTGCTCTGTGACACTGGTTGTGACAGTTGCAGTAGCACACAAACAGTGCATAATTAGTTCATTGTAGAAAAGTGTATACATTGTTTGAAGTGGTTTTGTGTAAAATAGTTTTTTTTTATAATCTGTAAATTTATACAGTGTAACAGGGGACAGTAAGGTTTGGAACAAACATACAAACTACAGTGAGTAGTCTGATTCATGTGATCCTAGTTCAACAATCATTTTGTCTGATTTAGTACTATTAAGTTTCATTGATAACCATTAATGTGCAGTTTAAAACAAAGATTTGTTTCTTTATTACTGTACTATTGAGACTCTATAAGTTAATACAAAATATTAAAATACTCTTTGCATCCCTAGTTCGGGGGCCACTGAGACACTATAAGTTACTTCAAATTCAAGATTTCAATATAGGTTTTTCAAGTAAATACACTCTTACCTTTGCTTACATTTTCCCGGGTATTACAGACGAAAATCCACTGCAGACAAGGTTATCTGGGTAGAAGTGCGAAATGATTACGTTAACGCATTTTCTACTGTCTAAAATACTTATTTTATTTATCGAAACTCGCACCCTTCTTTTACTTTCTACAAATGACAGTATCTTTGTTAAATTTTGTTTTAAGCTACTATGATAATTGACATTACTAAGTACATATAAGAAGATTGAAAATGAACCAGTATGTAACCTCTATATTACCACACACACTCTTTCTTTTTTGTTAATATTTAAATAAACTCCCCTCTCTTAGAGATCTCTGTTTCTTATTAAGGTGTCTATAAAAGTAAATTTTATAATATAGTAATTAAAGTTTCAAAAAGTGGTACTCATCCTAATAATGGTTTCACTCCAATGAACACCCATATTGTTCACATGTAATAACCGTGACACAAGTTCACTAGTTGACCGATTTCTGAGTTCTCTCGCACTCACGCCACTGTTGGTACTGATTTTACGGTTTTTTGTTTCATGGTTCTCACTGATCTACTGGTTCCACGTTATAAAATATGATCAAGTCGGCCGACGTAACTTTTGCACTTAGATGTTGTTGTAGGCTGGCCGCGCGTACACTGTTTATACTTTTTTATACAGGTTTTATTTCTGTAGTACTATTTAGTACATTAATGCTTGAATGGATAGGCCAACTAATAATTACGGCCTATCTTACACACCCGAGGCCACTGTTTTCTTTTAACGAACTTTTAACTGCTCTTTACTACTGACTGATGTTCATGCAGTGGTGACAATCTGCATACTGTGATTCACAAAGCCTGCTGCTGGGGCAGGTACGTAATACGTCTAGTCTAGTTGTCTAGACAGTTGTTTATGCTAACAGTGTGTTACTCTGAGGCACCTCACAGGTGAAAGCTAACAATTGAAAATTAAAACTGATTTGATATAAAACTGAAACTGGGGTAGCACACAATTCTGTACCGTTACAATACCCCCTCAATAAGAGATTGGATGCCGAAGCATACAAACTCTTATTGCCTGAAACCTAAGAGGATCAGTGAGGATATGGCGCCGCAACCCCCCTGAACTCTTTACTAAAATCATGGGTCCTTACCCCCCTAGTCTGGTGGCTGCGGCAGCACCCATCCGCTCCTTCTGGACATCTCTGTACGAGATCCCAACACCATAAGCTCAGACAGATACCCGCCACAGTATCACCCGACTCTGAAACATTTAATTAAAACATCAATAAATGGCTTTCCATTATTCCATATCCACAACTGATTGGTTTCCTCTTAGCCGTACTGGTTCATTGACAAAGTACTGGTTCATTATGTTTTTATTATAAAATATATCTTAACCCTAGAAAATACAGTGTTAACAGAACAATATAGGTTTACAGTAGTAGATATGCGTTCCAGTCAAATTAAATAATGTTCCCCGGACAATGTTGCCCAGCCAAAATAACACATTAATTATACAAAATTGCATTAAATCTCAACAATTTATTACTTATCATTATTCAAGAATATTGATACTTAGCTACTATATATATATATATTTTTATCTACCCCCCTAATAATCCCTTAACCCCTGATACCCGTTACATTTTACTGTGTTCTGCACTAGGCTTCTTGGCCATTGCCGGCCTCATCCTAGCCGTAAACCACATCTCCCTCATGACCTGTAACTGGGCACCCCCCATCCACACTCACTATTTCCCCCCTGGACTGTAGCGCCCAGTTGCTTCCACAAAGACTGATGCGGAAGGGGTGGACATTTTTTCTTTTATTCCACCCCCATCCATGCTTCGGCGTTACAATAAAATTCAGTATTGCACTTACTATCGTTGATTGATACGTCCCTAATGGACTACCACCCCTATCTGGGTGAAAATAGTCCTGTTCCAAAATTGGTAGATTCCCCAAAAAATAACCCCCCTACTAAGTCTAACAAACCACCGGGTTAACAAAACAAAACAAACCACAAGCCAGTTATATCAACTAAAATTTATGATTTGTCACAATTAACTACTTTCACGGTCATGATCCGGTGAGGTCATGGCCGCACTTAGGTGGTGAATCTACAATTAAACATAAAACATAAGTTGACATTTATAAAAGTTTACATGAGTAGTTATAAGCATATCTTATTTTCCAAACACCATCTCATCTTGAACGTTCTTTCAGTTTTTTAATTTAAATAAATATTTTAATCATTACTTTTTTATCAACTATTATTTAATCTATCATTACCTTTGAAATTTGAATTGGAATAAATCTGAATTTATTATTAAAAATCATCTCTCCAATTAATTTAATTACCAAATTAATTTACTTTAATGTCTCAAACTCTAAGTTACAGTCATTTCTTTTGTTTCACAATAAGATTTTGCTGCTGGCAATGATTCAGCAGAATACAACAGTTATCCACTTCAACACCTGGCTGTAAACATTAGTCAAAACATACCTGTTTACATAAACAGTTGTATGCCAGACTTGTTTTTATAAACACTCTGTCTCAACACTCAAAATTACATCACCCCTAATACCTGTACTTCTAATTCTCAATTTCTATAAATCTTTTAGTTAACATATTTATCACTTATTTGTTACAATTCAAAGCAGAGTTAATTTTGCTTCATTAATAAAATTTACCCTTTTAAATTACTTTAATGCCACCTTCACTCAAAACAACCTGGCGTTAGTTACTTTAGTTAAAACGCTTTTGATACAAACACAATACTAAATAAACTTCATGAATACCTTTGGTTAATTATTATTGTTAACTAACAAAATAAAATATTATTATGATTATATCATACCACAAACATTGTTACATAAACCACTGTATACAATTTACCAATATACCCTGGCACAATACATTTAACATTGACACATTTATTTACAAATTTTCGTCATAATTTTCTTGTGTACCACACTTCAATACCTAAAGCAGCCAGGTCATTACCCTATACTAAAGTATTTAAAATGTCCATTCATTGAGTTTATATTCAACCTCCATCGTCAAAAATTAGTCTTGTCTTTATATAACAGTGTTCAATTTTACTGATACACAACATATGGCTGTTTTTTGTTTTATAACCATAAGAACTTATTTTTTCCATTGTACCAAAATAATAATGTATAGGGTTACCCCCCAAAATTATCTTATCATAAATCAAGTCTACATTAGTATTTTTTATAAAGTCTCCATCAGTGTTTGTTATTACAATTACATCGTTATCACAATATTCTGCTACTACAAGTACATTAACTCTCCCCACAGGTAAATGTTTATCATCATCAACTACAATATACTCAGTGTTTACTACTACACAAGGTAAATCTACATTGTTTATCATATTCATCTTCTCTATCAACTCATTATAATTTCTCTTCAACTGATATAATTCTATCTCTCTATCAATACACAACTCTCTCTCAAAACATCTTTCATCATCATAACACCTGTCACTACCCTCCTGAACTATCTCACTCCATGCAAAGGGCCACACGAACTTAAAATATGTCTTGGCACTTCCAAGACCATTACAAAAAATAAAGGGACCATTTGAAGACACCTCGTCTTCCACACAACTATCGGAGGAAACTCTGTCCTCATCAATAACCTGTGAAACCTCTGTTTCACTATAAACTTGGGGAAAATTTGCCCTTTGCCCATCTAAATTTTCATTACACTCTCTCACACTTTCATCAGCACTCGCTAACAACACTTTGTTACAAAATTCTACTTTAACAAAATCTTCTTTATTACTCTCAATATTAACTACCTTACTCTCTATACTATATTTTCAACTATATCACTGCTATTTTCACCCCTACCTACCTCATTAATTTCAGTATTTCTCCCCAACTTATCTAACTGTTGTATTAGCTTAACATTCTGTTCATCAAATTTGTTATTCATCACTTCAAAATCATTTCTTAATTTTTCAAATTTATTGTCAAACTTTTCCTCATTACTGTCAAAACGTTTATTAAATTCGTCAAATTTACAGTTCATTTTATCAAACTGATTCAGTAAAATACTCATCATGTCATTATCAATTTTGCTATTACCTTTTGTTGAGGTTGGAGTTAACTGGACTCCCGAGTCCTCTGTTATATTTGTTTCATCTGTAACATTTATTTTTATTTTATTGTCCTGACTCACGTTTGGAGTCGAGTGGACCTCAATATTACTCATAACAGCTGACTCATCAAAATTGTCAACACTCGTTATTTCATTAACATCGTCATTATTCCCTGCCATTTTTTATAAGTTTATAAAATGTTACATAGAAATTTTAATTTTATCCAGTATCAACTTAGCCCTCTTAATATTTCACTATATTTATGTAATTTACCAAAACGTCCTCCCACTCAAATAACCCGTTCTGCAGCTTAATTAGGTCTGGCGAATGTAATAACAAATTACACTCGCCGTCCCAGTTCGGGCGCCAATGAGACTCTATAAGTTAATACAAAATATTAAAATACTCTTCGCGTCCCTAGTTCGGGGCCACTGTGACACTATAAGTTACTTCAAATTCAAGATTTCAATATAGGTTTTTCAAGTAAATACACTCTTACCTTTGGTTATATTTTCCCGGGTCTTACAGACGAAAATCCACTGCAGACAAGGTTATCTGGGTAGAAGTGCGAAATGATTACGCTAACGCATTTTCTACTGTCTAAAATACATACTTATTTTATTTATCGAAACTCGCACCCTTCTTTTACTTTCTACAAATGACAGTATCTTTGTTAAATTTTGTTTTAAGCTACTATGATAATTGACATTACTAAGTACATATAAGAAGATTGAAAATGAACCAGTAGGTAACTTCTGTATTACCACACACACTCTTTCTTTTTTGTTAATATTTAAATAAACTCCCCTCTCTTAGAGATCTCTGTTTCTTATTAAGGTGTCTATAAAAGTAAATTTTATAATATAGTAATTAAAGTTTTAAAAAGTGGTACTCATCCTAATAATGGTTTCACTCCAATGAACACCCATATTGTTCACATGTAATAACCGTGACACAAGTTCACTAGTTGACCGATTTCTGAGTTCTCTCGCACTCACGCCACTGTTGGTACTGATTTTACGGTTTTTTGTTTCATGGTTCTCACTGATCTACTGGTTCCACGTTATAAAATATGATCAAGTCGGCCGACGTAACTTTTGCACTTAGATGTTGTTGTAGGCTGGCCGCGCGGTACACTGTTTATACTTTTTTATACAGGTTTTATTTCTGTAGTACTATTTAGTATATTAATGCTTGAATGGATAGGCCGGCTAATAATTACGGCCTATCTTACACACCCGAGGCCACTGTTTTCTTTTAACGAACTTTTAACTGCTCCTTACTACTGACTGATGTTCATGCAGTGGTGACAATCTGCATACTGTGATTCACAAAGCCTGCTGCTGGGGCAGTTACGTAATACGTCTAGTCTACGTAGACAGTTGTTTATGCTAACAGTGTGTTACTCTGAGGCACATCACAGGTGAAAGCTAACAACTGAAAATTAAAACTGATTTGATATAAAATAAAACTAAAACTGGGGTAGCACACAATTCTGTACCGTTACACTATCTATGTATAATCATGAGTTCAGATGAAGAGTTGTTAGTACCTAAAGAACAGTGTAATGTGGTGCTGATCACTCATCCTGTTTGTCACAACACAAATTTTACAGATGAGAAAGAAATACTGTTCGTTTCAAATTTACCAGATGAAGTTAAAGCAATTCTTATGGAGGTTAGGAAAAACATTGACACCTAGTTACAATTATGTTTACATCATTATCTCTACTATACTGAATATTATGAAAATAACCAAAAAAGTGTTTGTGACCCAAGAATGTCCACAAAAAGGTCATCAAAGCAAGTTTAAGACCAATATCTGTTAAATATGCTAAAGAAGTAAAAAGAAAAAAAAGGAATAATATTAATTCCTGGAAAAAAGGTTTGTGACAACTGTAGAAAAAAATTGGCGTATAAAGATCAGATTTGTACACCAGAAGAAATGTTCAAGATTTGTGACCAGCATTTTTCAAAAATAACATTTCAATTCATTAATACAGACAATGTAAAAAATGTAGAACCTATGTTAACTTTGCGTTTTAGTGATCATAAAACTGTTATTGGCACAAGGTCCTTCCATTATTTCCAACCACTACCCAAAACTGAAACAGCAGCAAAACGTATCAGCAGTGACAAAGATTTTTCCTTAAGATATAGCTTTTCGCAAGAACTGCAACTTCCAAATCTCCAACCAAATACTTATGTAGACTGTGTCTATGAAGAAAATGTTATATCGGACTAATTTTGGAGCTAGATGATGACAACCAAGATGATTACCTCAATTTTATACATCCTCACTGGCCATCAAAAACTTTTTTTTGGCCAGAACACAGAAATGTTGGGAGAGAGGATAAGTGCTGGGTCCCTTTTACAAACATAATTTGCTGTATAGATGTTCCTTAATTAAGCGCTTAGGTGGGCCGAATGCTTTTCAGACTATCCAAAAAAAGTATTCAAAATATTAATGCTGCCTGGGCAAGGAAAAATTAAGTTTCATATCAATCAAGAAGCACCTGTATATATTATAAATATCCTGTAATACCATTTAAGACTGAAAAGGTAAGCTAACTCAACAAGTAAATACCTAAACAAGATATTATTTTTAAAATCTTCTTTAAAATCTATATTTATTTAGTTTTGACAGGTAGTTAGGCCTTGTTACACTGATAAGCCTAATTTTAACTGAAGGTTTTAGTACAGAAAAATATAAGCATACCTTAAGTAAAAAAAAATCCTCATTGGCCAAACAAGATAGGGTACTATGCAAAATATTTCAATGAAATATCAAATATAAACTTTGTACTTAAATTATAAAATTATGTCATTAAATACCCATGACTTTTATTTTATGTTATTATATTACATTTCATCCTCTTTCAAATGAGACCTTTTTCAGCCTCATAGGACCACACAGAAAAAAGTTATAAACATTTACATAAAAGCCTGCATGGAGAAAAAACATTCACAATTGCCAACTTTGAAGTGGAAAAACAAGTTTTATATGAGTCTAAATGTTATTTTTGACTTATATTTGGAATCCTTGTGAAATTTCAAGTACGTATTGTAAGTTTCATAACTTAATATAAAATAATAACCATACAAGTAGAGTTTTTATTGAAAAATGGTCTTTAGATCTCGCGCCGCGACTAACAAATCAGCTAAAAATGGACTTTTTTTTTTAAAAAACTAAAGCGAATTTGGCAAAAATGAAAAATACAGGTTGTTATATTTGTCCATAGATGCTGTAAAAAAATTTCATGAAAATCTGAGAGGGTGGGGTGAACACCCCTGGATGATTTGACTTGGAATGACCCAACTGTGAATACCATATGTCAGTGATTTCATGGAATCATGACTTCAATAATTACACGAGCTGACTGACATGGAATTAATAGTTGTGGTGAATTTAAAGAGTTCATTATAATCAAAGGAAGTTTACTGAAGTCAAAATTAAATTTAAAATAATTAAATACTTTAGTAAAGTACAGACATCAAGCTAGTAGTTCAAAGCTAGTTCAAGCTATAAGAAATTTTGTCTCAAACCAAACTGAGTTCTTTAGTAAGAAATGCTTTCAAGTTATATGATTAACAGATAATGAATCAATATGATTATCTAAATAACATGGGAAAATAAAGCAGTATCCAGTTTTTTGTAAGTGGCACTACATAACAGAAGTTATGGTAGTAAAATAATGCAGGATAACATCTGTCATGGAAATAAGTTTATAAGTATTGCCACTTAGTGAATTTTACCATTTGCCAATTGCCCTTAACATTTGTGGTGGACTACTCAATATCCATGCCAGAAAGCCTCAGATTCCATTATATAGGGGAAAAAAAATTCTGACTTTTTCTACTACGTAATGTAGAAATGATACTTTGTGATTGTAATGGGATTGAAGTCAGGGAATAGAACTGGTAGCTATACATCAATTTGGTTCTGGAAACTGACATGTTACAGTGGCTTATGAGCTTGCAACATAAAAGGCTTGTATCATACAAAATAAAAGTGTAATAATCAGTAAATTATTTTGGAAACAACTATATAGTCACATGATATGGCCACTCCTATGTGTCCTATAGTGATAGAAGTACCATAATAAAATAATTTACTGACAAATATTTATAATCAGACAAATTTTATAATCAAATTAGTAATGTATATCTTACCGTCTGTGACTTACAGCAAAATGTATTTTCACGTTAAAATTTACATGTTTCGGGAACTTGTCCCATCATCAGAATTTAAAATCGTCTTCTTATCCCATCGTGCGATGGCATAGTTGTCGAATATTTCCAAAAATATTAAATCCACATTATAAATAAAACAAAATAAGAATACACTATACAAACAGCGCGCACAACGGTTTCAAGGTCTACACCGTACGGCGACAGACCGCGCACTGGTTCATATCTAACTCGTATACGTATACTCGTATCTAACTCGTTAGATATGGTAAATATACGAGTTAAGATATGAACCAATGCGCGGTCTGTCGCCGTACGGTGTAGACCTTGAAACCGCTGTGCACGCTATTTGTATAGTGTATTCTTATTTTGTTTTATTTATAATGTGGATTTAATATTTTTGGAAATATTCGACAACTATGCCATCGCACGATGGGATAAGACGATTTTAAATTCTGATGATGGGACAAGGTCCCGAAACATGTAAATTTTAATGTGAAAATACATTTTGCTGTAAGTCACAGACGGTAAGATATACATTACTAATTTGATTATCAAATACATGGCTTGGTACTAAAATCAGAAATATTCCATAACAAATTTTATGCAAATCTCTCTTTCACAAGTGTTATACCTACCACACTTTAATTTCCTTAGTAATAAGAAATTTTTAAAGAGTTACCTGATCATATGAAGCAAGGAAATCATAAAAATTTTCTTTCACAAACTGCCTGTCAACTATAGAAACACTCATTCCAACACGGCATAAATAACAACGAGCATACACACCAACTAGTGGATCACCAATTCCTCGTGTCATACGAGTAAGACGCATTAGTGCCTGTGAAAATTCACTGAAACATAAAATTATATTCATTAGAAATGTTTTTGTGAAGTGAAGCTTGAAACTACATTATATAAAACATTCTGAAGTGGTTACAACAATTTGAAGTGTCACTGTGTAACAGTAACCATCACTGACTTATATTGCTGTCTAATCTCAGTCAAATGACTTAATTTTCCCAAAATATTTATTTTCATACTACTAAATGATTACATTTTACATAGGTTATGGCAACCTTCGAAAATGAAAACTAAGTTATACAACAGTCAGTGTGTAATCATAAATCATACACTTTACTTAACTTTTGTATGTTTAATCCAAAAAAGCATACAATAACTCACTATGCAATACTCACAAAAATGGATTAACAACCAAATAATTTCCTTACATTTACTAACTCATTAACATACAGTCACTAACATAATCATTTAACATTATGCTGTATATACTGCCCACCTGCCACTACACAACAAACTACACTACTGTATTTAAATTTAGGTGTTGTCCCATGTCTTGAATCTACTTTTTCACTAACATTATATATTAACCTGAGTGGTAGAAACTTAATTTATCTTATTAAAAAACTTATTACAAAAATGTATTTATAAATACATAATACACACAAATCCAAAACACCTCTCACACTAAAGGCACATCTGAACAAAACAAACAACACATACTATTCAAAGTTTAGGTTTTGTGAATTCATACATAGATCACTTTCATTGCTGGGATACATGGATTAATTCATACATTGTGGGAAATTTATGGCTGTGTTGACTCTGCGTATCAAGTCAGTCTCACTTTTATAATCAAACAGCACATTATGTCAACTTGTAAAAAAGCACATCACCTAGGATTAGATACGTTTAATCCTGCCTACTCTGCTTTAGCAAACTTTAAGACACACAAGTCTTTAAGGAAATTTTTTGCACTTTTATGATTTATTCTATTTGCTTGGGATTCACCAGACAGTATGTTTTATAATTTATAAATTGACATTTTTGAATTAGTAATATGTTCACTAAATTTTATGTATTACAAAAATAACTAAAACAAATCTAAACAGACTACTAACCTACTACAACTCTGCAAAAGATTTCATCTTTCTCTTCAAACTCGATAATAAATTTACATGTAAATCTTGCAACACATTCAAAAAATATTTACAAAACATAGCCTAACAACTGTTCATCTAGTGTCTACAAACTCCCTTGCAATGACTGTCCAAATAGGGTTGCCAGACATACGGTTTTAGCCGGAACATTACGGAATTTTCCCGTTTTGTTCCGCGTATGGTGCGAATCTTTAACCGTACGCCAAATGTTCCGATTTTGAACATGAAGCATAATGACTTGTATTTTTGAATCTAGCGGCAAATTTTACGTTGATGCAGTTTCTGTTGTTCATGCTAGGGCGAGCACCGGAGCATGTGATGGCAGTTAAGTGAGACGGATGTGACGTCAGAACTGCGTTGCATGCCGCTGAGCGAGGCAGGCACGTGGCTTCGCTCATTTCGTTGGAGGCTTGGAGCGCGTGCGTGACCAACTCATTACTCAACTCTTTCACTTTATCGCAAGCCATCGTTCAGCCTGACGGTTCAGGGTGTATTTTACATTTTGAAAGTGATTCTTTTTGTAATAGTAGTGTGTTCAAAATGGATGGGAGTGAGACAAATCCCACGAAAAGAAAACTAGGTATTGAAACCAGCACAAACCAGAAGAGAAGACTGCGAGTGTATCGCCCGGTTTGGGAAAAAGATTTTCCAGAATTGCGGCCAGTTCCAGGAAATGCATATAAAGCAAAGTGTACTTTATGCATTGCAAAAGCTGGAGAGGGATTTTCCATTTCACACGGTGGCGTAACCGATGTTACTAAGGAAAATCCTGGTATAATAAAATCAAACTGCTGTGCACATATAGTCCATAATTGCTGTAAATCTGGTATGATGCTATGTCCATAGATATTGAAATGTTAGTAATTAAGACTTTCAATTATTTCACAAGTTCAGCTAAAAGAGTATCTCAATTGAAAGATTTCTTTCAATTTGTTGATATGGAATACAGTAGTTTGTTAAGACATGTGCCTACAAGGTGGTTAAGCCTAAAGCCTGCCATAGAAAGATTGTTGAAAAATCTTCCTGCAATTATATCGTACTTTGCTAGTATAGATGATTGCCCCAACTTCATTAAAAAAAACTTGGTGGGTGTCTCTGATTCAGAAAAACAAATTATATTAGTGGAATTATATCTCCAGTTTTCTCTGCATTTAACTGAAATTTTTTCCACGGGTGTACTCAACTTAGAAAAAAATGAACTGACAATTTGTGAAGTATATTGTGTGATGGAGAAAATAAAAATAGAGTTAGAGCATAGGATAAATGTGATCTGTTTTTTGATTGTAAGGTGCAACAGTTCTTAGATAAATTGGAGGACCTTTTCCCAGGTGAAAAGCAAAGAGAATTGAGAGAATGTAGATATGTATATGAAGTGTGTCTGAAATATTTAAATAAGTGGTTTGATTTTGGTGATGGCAACAGTTTGTCCTTAATGGACTGCATATCACTTGAAAAAAACCTGAGTTTCAAAATATTTTAAATTTACCAGAGTCACTTTGCATTGTTGATCACTTTAGTATAGATAGTATGTATTCAGAGATCACTAGGATTTCTGATTTGTTTTGTGGGGAAGGAAATGAACAGTTGAAAGCAAAATTAACTACTATGACAATACCACAGAGATGGTTGTACATTATTGAACTGATTGGTGCATCAAATCTGTGCAATGTTTTAGTTAAATTTGTTTTGAGTATATTTCTATCAAATGCATTCACAGAGAGAGTTTTCTCCATTATGAACATTAAATGGAGGGATGAGCGAAACAGATGTTCAGTTGATCTAATAAAAAATGAGTTGTATACTTACTTCAATTATGATGAAAGTTGCAGTGATTTCTATAAGAATGTACTTTCTAATGAAAAAGTGTTGAGAATTGCACGCTCAAGTGAAAAGTACTCGTGTTAATTGTGTTGAGTATAGTATATTATCCATAAAATGTGCTGTAAATAAAATCAAGAAATTCATTGTCGATACATGTGTTCCTATTTCTCATCTCTGAAATCTGGCAACCCTATGTCCAAAGTTGGTCAAATAGGCAAATTTCCATACACCACATTATATTGACCATATTAAAGATATTAAAAACCACGGGCGTCGATCCCGGGGGGGACGCGTCCCCCCCAATGTTTGGAACATAGGTCAATGTCCCCCCCAATATTTGAATATAGGCAATCATAACAAATCTCATTTTAAACTTACATTGTACCATCGTATGGCATCATTCGGAATGCTAATGGAATGAGTAACAAGTGTTTCGCAGTAACGGAGCCAGGAGCCGGTACATGAGATATGATATATCGCACAGCCTGGCTTTCCTAGAACTGGGCTATTCCCATCCGTAAATAAACAAAACGGTTTGACCAGCGAACACAGTGCCAGTGGTGCGACAAGAGGACTGTATTCTCTTCACTGCACTGCCTGGTGATATACTCATTACTCATTTGTGTCAGTGTGTCAGTGTCAATATGAAGCGAGCAGAAACCCAACAAGATATATTGTCTTTTTTTAAAAGACAAAAGAAAGCAGAAGACGCTGGTAAGTGAATAATTTGTCATTTTTATTTTAAACTAATTATGTTTAATGCTACAAACAATAAAGCAAAAAAATTTATATTTAAACACTTTTAAAAACAAAATTAAAATCTTTGTGTGTACTTTTTTAAATTTTCACTTGAAATTTCGTTAAAGAATTTTCTTTATATTATTAGTTACTGAAAATTTACATAGAAACTCAACTCAACGTAAGCATACTATAATCATTATAGTATTATTATAGCATAATAATAATAATAATAATACTAAATATCACTATAATATTGACGACTCGGAACACTAAGTTTTTTATAAGTAAAAACGTAAAGTTTTACCTTACAGCCTAAACCGGCTTTCACCTATAGAAGGCTTCATCAGAGGCTGTCGTTAGTAGCGCTGCTCGTCTTGTTGTTGGCGACAAGATAGTGTTTCGAAGATTGAAGCTGTGTGTGTGTGGTGAGATGTGTTCGAATAATGCGTGCGATTTGAATTGTGTCTGTTCGTTTAGGATGTCGTTTTTATTTGTTTTTGTGTGTTTGTATATTTCTAATTGTTCTAGAGTGTCTAGTTTTCGGCCTTTTGTGTGTACGTGTAGTATGTTCATGTTATTAGTTAAGTAACGGACACGTCATGGACAACGAAATCCAAGAATAATAATACCACTTTTTATAAATCATTTTAGTGATTTAATGAATAATCATTATAGCATTATACAGTGGAAACCGTTTAACGCGAAATGACAGGGACCAGTTTTTTTTCGTGTTAAGTGAATTTAGTGTAAAACGAACAAATGTGAAACAAAAAGAGATGAGCGAATACTGTAGGTTACTTACTATAATGTGTAGTAAAGTAAATCAATAAAGAATAGTTGATTAAGGTTATTAAGAATAATAAAGTCAGTATAATAAAATAAAGTCAGTATACTATAACTGTTCTTAACGATTTAGGTTTTCTTGTACAGTTATTGTATGTTACATCGGCGGTAATGAAACTTATTTTTAAGGTAAGAAGATGAAATTGTCAAATATCTAAACTAAACTGAACTCCCCATTACCTCTGCAACAACTGCTGCAGGCTAATGTAAACATCTGGTTTCTCGTAAACTACTCTTGTCCTTGGTACTGCAAAATGTATACAATAGCAAGGGTCCACACATAACATACCAAACAGCTTAGCTGTTTTGTTTGTCTACTACCTACACTTTCTTAGAGAGGACGAACGGATTCCTTTAAATTCTTTAAAACACATTTTTGGGCGTGCATGTATGGATTTATTTATTAACCAGTAATTGAAATGCCAACAAAAAAATTATTTTCAACAAAAATTTTTCGTGTTAACCGGTATTGATCACGTAAAACTTTCGTGTTAACAGTACACATTGTAACTGTAATATACAAGCAGCGATCGGGACCTGAGCCATATTTCGTGTTAAGCGATATTTCGTATTAACCGTCTTCGTGTTAAACGGTTTTCACTGTAGTATAATGCATGCTTACTTACGGCTTACGTCGACCAAATTTTGTATCATTTCCGTATCAACTTCCTGTGTTATTACAATTTAATTTTGATTTATGTATATGTACCTATTACATAATATATTTAATATATTAAAAAAGAAATACATAAACAAACCGGGTTTTTTTTCAGTTCATAAACATTTTCATGAATTTATTGTTCGATTGAAGTTTTGTATGAAAAATATCGGTATGGAGAACCATACATGACTCCATGTTCTAAGATTTATATTTAAAATCATATTCGAAATGAAATATTTCCATAGAAACTACGTCTTTCTACTTATTGCTTCAGCATTAAACACAGTACTGTGGTCACTAACGTATACCACCTCACGTTTTCGCACTAGATTTTCACTGATGATGGCAGCCGATGGCACTGCCGAAAAGTCTGGTTTTGCAGAAAAAATTGGACTACGGCTAAACAGCCCGCGAAGCAATTTTAACAAAAAACTACTTCTTTGTTGCCGATAACGTAGTATACATATAAAAAATTCTCCCCTCCACCTTCAACTATAATTTTTAATTATAGAAAATTACCCCCACCCCGTTCACCTAACCTCTTCATTTATAGATATTTCATCTACGTTTCTACAGTGGATTTAAATGAGCTTCTTATCAGGATACTTTATTTATAAAAATTAAGTACTTTACTCTTGTTAAATCATAAAATGTTTCAGGTAAACTACCCCTTTCTCTTAACCGATCTCCAAAATCAATAGACCTTCCGTCCTCTACAATTCAGGGATGCATGCAAAAAAATATTTGATTCTGTTTGAATGTGCGGCAGTTATCGTTCGTCATGGAAACATTTCTCTTGTTACAACATAAAATGTTGCAGGTAAACTACCCCTTTCTCTTAACCAATCTTCACCAAAATCAACAGACCTTGAGCTCCCTGCAACTCAGGAAAGTGTGCAAAAAATTATTTGATTCTCTTTGAATTTTCGGCAGTTATTGTTCGTCATAAAAAAATTACCCTTTTTAAAACAAAACGTTGCTGATAAACTACCCCTTCCCTTAACCGATCTTCAACAAAATCAACAGACCTTGAGTTCTCTTTAGTTCAAAAAGGTATGCAAAAACCTAGTTGATTCTGTTTGAATTTACGGCAGTTATCGTTCGTCATATAAAAAATTACCCTTGTTAAAACATAAAATGTTGCAGGTAAACTACCCCTTTCCCTTAACCGATCTTCACCAACACCAATAGGTATTGAGAACTCTACAATACATGGTTGTATGCAAAACATCATTTGATTCTGTTTGAATTTGCGGCTGTTATCGTTTACCATAGAAAAAAATTACCCTTGATAAAAAACTGCTGTAGGTAAACTATCCCTTTCCCTTAACCGATCTTCACCAAAAACGACAGGTCTTGAGTACTCTGCAATTCAGGCCGGTATGCAAACAATTATTTGATTCTGTTTGAATTTGTGGCTCTTATCGTTTGCCATAGAAAACACCCTTGATAAAACATAAAATGTTGCTGGTAAACTACCCTATTCCATTAACCGATCTTCACCAAAAACAATAGGTCTTGAGAACTCTACAATTCAGGGCTGTATGCAAAACATTATTTAATTCTCTTTGAATTTACGGCAGTTGTCGTTCGTCATAGAAAAAATTACCCTTGTTAAAACATAAAACGTTGCAGGTAAACTACCCCTTTCCCTTAACCGATCTTCAACAAAATCAACAGACCTTGAGTTCTGTATAATTCAAAAAAGGTATGCAGAAGAGTAGTTGATTCTGTTTTAATGTACGGCAGTTATTGTTCGTCATAAAAAAAATTACCCTTGTTAAAACATAAAATGTTGCTGGTAAACTACCCTATTCCCTTAACCGATCTTCAACAAAACCAACAGGTCTTGAGAACTCTACAATTCAGGGCTGTATGCAAAATATTATATGATTCTGTTTGAATTTGCGGCTGTTATCGTTTGCCATAGAAAATACCCTTGATAAAACAAAAAACGTGGCAGGTAAACTACCCCTTTCCCTTAACCGATCTTCACCAAAAACGATAGGTTTTGAGAACTCTACAATTCAGGGCTGTATGTAAAATATTATATGATTCTGTTTGGATTTGCGGCTGTTATCGTTTGCCATACAAAATACCCTTGATAAAACAAAAAACGTGGCAGGTAAACTACCCCTTTCCCTTAACCGATCTTCACCAAAAACAAAAGGTCTTGAGAACTCTACAATTTAGGGCAGTATGCAAATAATAATTTGATTACGTTTGAATTTGCGGCTGTTATCGTTTGCGAAACAAAATTACCCTTGATAAAAAAAAACCGTTGCAGGTAAACTACCCCTTCCCCTCAACCGATCTTCACCAAAAACAATAGGTCGTGAGTACTCCACAAATCAGGGCTGTATGCAAAAAATTATTTGATTCTGTTTGAATTTGCGGCTGTTATCGTTTGCCATAGAAAAAAATCTACAGAAAACAGACAGACACACACACACAGACACTTTTTGAAAAACGACTTTTTTTCATGTTTTGAGTGTAGTACAATCAGAATCTGCAATAATCTGGAACACGATTTTTTTTGCCATCACCATACTTCCATTTCCTTAAGGAACATGGAAGTAAAATCGTTAACAACTCTTATATAGCTAGGCATTTATTTATTTGTTGGCTATTACTTTTATTTTTATTATTGTATTATTGTTAACATTTATTTTTGTTCTCAGCGCTATCGAAAGTAAATGATGACGAACTTACACTTAAAGAGGAAATCTTACCATGTTCTCCACGTTCTAGAGCACCAGCACCATCGGTCACTGCAACTAAAGTACAAGAAACGCCTAACGAAGACGTGATGGCATCTGTCGATAGTTTTGTTTGCTACATTTCTCCTCATCAGCCTAAGATTCTACCTGATGGCTTCCCAGTGCAGCAACTATCCGGCCGAATACTAAGTTTTCAGAAAAGTTGGTATGAAACATTTCCTTGGCTTCACGTAATTGGAACTGAAGGGGTAAGCTGTTTTTACTGCACGAGATACGCTCAGTTGTGCCCAAACAAAACTCTGGCTACTAAAGGGGATGAGGCATTTAGTGAAAAGGGGTTTAAAACCTGGAAGAAAGCTATCGAAAAGTTTAAAATGCACGAGAAAAGTGCTGCCCATTATCAAGCTGTTTTGAGCCACACTCAGTTACAAGCACCTATTGAGAGACAGTTATCAAATATAAAACTTCAACAACAAAAACTAGCTTTAGAGTCTTTGATGACAATTATAGGAAGTCTAAAGTACCTTGTTAGGCAAGGACTGGCCATTAGAGGAGACAAGAATTTTGAAGGAAAACTAATGGAACTGCTGAAAGTTCGCAGTGAAGATAAGCCTTCTTTGAAACTGTGGCTTCAAAAAGAGACTAATTATACACACCCTACAATACAAAACGAAATAATCCAGATTTTGGGAAACGAAATTCTGTCCAATGTAGTCCAAAGCATTAAATCAACTGATCCTTTGATGTTTTCTGTTATTTGTGACGGGACTAGAGATGTTTCAAGGGATGAACAAGTTAGTTTTTGTGTTAGATGGGTTGATGCCGATCTGGATCCTCATAAAAGTTTTTTGGGTTTTTACAAAACGGCAAAGACGTGTGGTACAGACATAGCAGCTCTTATTTTTGATGCTCTATTTAGATTGCAACTCCTTTTGTACAATCTTCGCTGGCAGACTTATGATGGAGCAGGTAACATGAGTGGTATCCATAAAGGGACTCAATCAGTTGTAGTAGATAAACAACCACTTGCGGACTACATTCACTGTGGTGCTCACTGCATTAATCTGGTGATGAAAGTAAGCTGCGAAAGTTCAAGAACCGTTAAAAACGCCATGGATTGGGCCCATCAGCTGGGAATATTGCTTTCAAACACAAAAGCAAAAGATGAGTACAAACACATTATTGAGGATGCAGCTCAAGGTCCTGTCAGTAATATAGCAAAAATTAAACCTCTGTGTCCCACAAGGTGGATATATCGGCGATCACAAGTAAATGAAATTTTTAAGAAATATCCTCTAATTCTAAAGACACTGAATGAGCTTACGGAGCAGAGATATGAAGGAGCCAGTGGTTTGTTAAGTGTTTTTGAAGATGGGAGAACATACCTAGGTTTGATTATGGGGAGAGAAGTTATTGAACTTCTCGAAATTTTAAACAAGAGTTTTCAGGGCGAAAAAAGAACACTTACTGGACTATGTGCATCTGTTCAGCACATTGCTGATGGTCTTGAAAAACTCAGAACAAACGAGAAGTTTTCATCTGTATATCAAAAGTGCAATGAAAAAATCTTAGAGCTTGGTCTTGAAGAGCTGAGACTACCCAGGGAAAGAAGGGTGCCCAAGAGGATGTCTGAGGGCATTGATGGACACAAATATATTTCACCACAGGAACACTACAGCCGAGAATATTTTGAAGTAATTGACATTGTTGTACAAGGCCTTAAGAATCGAATACTTGAACAAGCTAGTATGAAGAAACAGATTCTGTTAGAAAAGGTACTTCTAGAAAAGAAGGGATATGATGTAGTAACTCCTTATCCGGAAATTAACGACCATTCGTTAAAAACAGAACTCAAAATCTTTCATCTTCGGTATAGAGTAAAGTGCCTGAAAGACGCTAAAGATGTGTTGGTTTCAATGGCAAAAGAAGTTAGGGACTTATTCTACAATGTTGAAGTGTTAGGCTTATGCCTGTATGTCCAGCTTCAAGTTGCGAAGCAGAGCGGAGTTTTAGTGCTTTATGAAAACTGAAGACCTATCTACGGTCAACTATGACTCAAAAAAGGCTGAATCACGTAGCTGTTTGTTACGTGCACAAAACACTGTTGGACAAATTAGATGATAGAAATGTAGCAAAAAAATGTATATGCAATTGTGAAGCAAGGAGGAATGTATTAGGCTCAGTGTAATAATAACAAATGGTTTAGGTTTAGATAGTAAGCCATAACTTTACTCTTTGCTCATAATATATCATTATATCTATCATAAGTCATGTTCTTTACTTTAAATTCATTTTTGATTTGTTTTACTATTTTTACAAAACTTGAATAGGCTAGTTAAGTTTTATACAATATTTTAACTTATTTTGGTAAGTTAGTTTTAAAAACGTAAAAGTGTTCATTTGACCTAATTTACTGTGTAATAAATAGAGTAAAAAAAATGCATTTAATCATGTTCCAAAAATAACAAACTCAGTCAATATTATTGTCAACAACCTATTGCACCCATTTTAAGTAAAAAATGCTTCAAAATATGATTTGCAAAGGGTAATTTTTCCAGTGGGGGTAGTCGGGGTAGTCTTGGACCCTCCTGAGACCCTAATATGTGTCCCCCCAATAATTTTATGCTGACGACGCCCATGTTAAAAACATACATCCAAGGCTCAATTTTCCCACTCATTTACAAAAGACACAACACATTTACATAGCATTAACACAAATTATGGACTAACAATGCGCTTACAAATAAATGGTATAATTACAGTACAATGCAGTATAAACTTATATACTTATAAAGTTAGGAAAATATAATGTCTGTTAGTTGAGGGTTCAATGTCTGAATGTTTCTACTAACATAAGAGCAATTATCCCATTCCAAATAACACACGGGTGGGTTGCAGCATAAAGAAATGACTGTTGACAACTTTAAGTAGGCCTAATATTTGTGTTTATGCTATTTGTAAATTATTCTGAAAATATACAAGGTGTGATCAAAAAGTATCAGGATTGATTTTATTTACGTAAATGTACAAGAGTTACAGATTTGTAAAATTGTCTCCTTCAAAATAGTCCCCTTCCGCAGCCACACATTTCTTCCAGACCTTTTCCAACTGGTTAAAGCATGTCTTAAAGTCATCTTCTGTAAGAGCCTTAAGCTCTCTCTCCGCATTTAATTTTTTTTCTTCTGTCTTGAAATGATTCCTTTTCAATTGATTTTTTATCTTCGGAAAGAGAAAAACGTCACAGGGAGCCATATCTGGTTAATATGGAGGATGCTGAAGCTGTGGAATATTGTGTTTAGCAAGAAAATGCTGAACAGCATATGACGTGTGGGCAGGTGCATTGTTGTGTTGAAGCCACCATTCACCACTTTGATGCAACTGAGACCTTTTTCATCGAATTGCATCCCTCAATCGCCTCAAAACAGAAATTTAGTAATTCTGGTTTACTGTTTGGCCTGGTGGAGCAAATTCATGATGAACAATCTCCTTGTGGTCAAAGGAAACTGTGAGCACGGTATTGACTTTGCTTCGGCTCTCTTTTGCCTTTTTTGGTCTTGGAGAATTTGGCATCTTCCACACTGAAGACTGGGCTTTAGTTTCTGGATCATAAACCCATGATTCATCACCTGTTATGATTGATTTAATGAAGTTCTCATCGTTTTTAGCACAATCAAGCAGGTCTTGAGCGACAGACACCCTGGCATATTTTTGGTCAGCTATGAGCACTTCTGGTACAAACTTTGCAGAAACACGTCTCATTCCCAACTCATCAGTAAGAATGAACTGAACTGATCTGAAACTAATATTTAAATCATTTGCTAGCTCACAAATGGTGATTCGGCAGTTTTCTCACACAGCAGAACGCACAAGCCAACGTTATGGTCAGTCTTGCTGGTTAAAGGCCTTCCTGAAAGCTCATCACTCTCAACACTTTCATGCCCATCTTTAAAACGCTTAAACCACTCATAATCCTGTGTACGGCTCATACAATCTTCCCCATTAATTTTTTGTAACTTTTCAAATGTATCTTTCCATGTTTCACAAATTTTTACAAAATCTGATACAAATTCTCTGACCAATTTTCTCTGACATGGTAAATGCGCCAAATGAGATTAACACATAACACAACAATGGGCGTTTGTAAACAAACCAGATCAGCTGTTATTATAAAACTTATACTAATAATTAGTATGCTGTAAAGTAAATGAATGTGTCACTTTTTTGGAGCCAAGTCAGCTGACTTGGCATTGCCAGTATCAATCCTGATACTTTTTGATCACACATCGTATAGTTAAATTAAACGATACTTAAATGTTTCAGTTTAATATTTAAAACGGAAAGTGGCCTACGAGTTCTTTGCATTCATCTTCAGGAGAGAGGGAGAGGGAGAGAGAGAGAGAGAGAGAGAGAGAGAGAGAGAGAGAGAGAGAGAGAGAGAGAGAGAGAAAAAATTTGTTTTTAAAATATATTGAACCCTATTCATTTTACCAAATCAATAAACTGAACACAAAAATAAAAAATACCTGAACACTTAACACACAAAAAAAACCCAGCAAAGACCTTGGAGAATATACACGCTTCGGTCAGCTTAATGTTACTATAATTATTTAATGACTACATTAAACACACTTTATTTTCGGAGTACATGGAATTCACTATTTTATTTGATTTTAAGACTGCACCAGGGCCGTAACTAGGCGTTGGCGAGATGTGCCCCCGCCAAGGGCACAGGTACAAAGAGGGCGCAAAATTGACCATGAAAAATATCTTTTTTTAGAGTTAGATTGGTACAATTTGTCAAGCAAATAAAAACTCCACGTTATTGGAAAAAATCTTTCAGTTTCAGATTGTTAAAAGTTACTGTACGTGAACTGTCTATATTTGTGTCTATTATACAATAAACAAAAAGCAGCTACGTAAATTTAGTAACTGCACTGGACCTTGCCCTACTGATGGGCGCGGAGTCGGGCCAGGCGCAAAGCGAAAATCCCTTCCCCTCCGCCCATCCCTTGATGTGTCGGTCACTGCACTGCACCTGCGCCTTCTTGGTTTTAGCAACGAATATAGACGTAACTAGAAGAACACTTCTTATGGAGCGAGTGGGGTCAGCTTTCTGGGGTGATAAACCGTAGTTCAACACCCCGGCAACTAGATGGCGCTGGCGTTTCCAAGTAATTTTTTGTATTATACCGCGAAATTTAGTAAATTTCAAACATTTTCGTTAATATATAATTGGAAAAAGCTACAACTTATCAGATAAAAAGTGGTAGATGAAAAAATGTTTGTAGGGGTTAGACTAGACACAACCTCCAAAATTTTTTCACATTTGTTTGACACACTGGGTACGAAGGAATGAATCAAATAAATGCAGTCTACTAAAAAAATGCACTTTTGATGCATTCATTTATTATGCAGTGCGCAAAAGAATTTTAATATATACAAGAACATGCGTCTTATTAGGCCTATTACAAACATGTTTTTCATCTACCACTCTTTTATACAAAAAGTAGTAGCATTGTTTCAACTACGCTTTTAATAACCCAGAAGTGTGCTTCTAGTAACGTCTATATTCGTTGGTTTTAGCAAGCTTGTCATAACTTGTAGAGGTGGGCCGATATACCTGTAATAGGTATTTTGGAACGATATTCTTGTGGAACGGATGTAACAGTGACTGAAAAGTTGAAATACCTGTTATTCGCGGCGGCGCTGTTCCGAGTCGAGACACGCCGCCCTCGCTGTTCCGAGTCGAGACACACCCCCTACGCCCTACACAGACACACACACACAAAAAGTACGCAAGATCACGTAAACCAAGGCCAAATACTAGGCGTACAAAAATATCGCTGGAACGCAAGGAACAGCCAGTAACGCGTTATTTAAAATACTAGGTATTTCAAATACTAGTGGTATCACCGATACACAAGGAACAACGCGTTCCAGAGTAACAGTAATATTTTAGTAACACCTAATTTTTTAGGAACACCTAGTATTTTAGGAACAGGTAGCATCAAGCATATTTCGAGTAGGAAATATAAGTATATACTGTAGTACGAGCCACTTTTTCGTCCTGTATACTTCATTCTGCGCAAAGAGACGAAGCTGTTTTTAATAAAGGAAATAATTCATCCTGCTGTTACATTTATTCTCGTGTGATATGCAGATATAGAATACAGATTATATGCTAATAAATTATATATTATACTAGTCACCAACTTGTAACTAAAATCGGTTGGTAAAACTTTATGTTTTTACTCAAAAAAACTATGTTCCGAGTAGTTAGTGAAATCGTATTTAATTATATTGAGTTATAACCTATAGAGTGGTTGATGTTGATAAGCTATATTATACTTTTTATTAATGTGATTTTAACTTTACTACACATCTCATGTAAATGATGAGATTGTTGTAATGGACATTTATGCACTTTATCTAGTCCTGTTCCTTAAATAACTGTAATGCATTTAATTTACTTTTGTTGTTGCTTATTATTTATAAGTTTTTATTTATGTATTTATACTTAATTTATTACAATTTGTTTTTATTTTTATTTGTAAAATTTTGTTTATTCTCATTCACTCTTGTGGCTTACCGTTATGTTTTTATTATACGTTTCTGATGTTTTTTCACATTATTTTTTGTGGTATTACATGTAGGCCTACTCTAAATTATTTAATTGCCCCGAGTTTCGCAACTGATTTGTCTAACCAATGTTAGTTTGTTTACTACTAGTGAAAACTTAAATTGGTATTCCCAAAGGGAGATAGGCCTATAAATTCTCTTGTTTCTTATTTCCATTTAAACAGTAATAGTTTAATAAAGTCACAGTGTAAAGTAACACTGTTAATACTTTTAGTTTCAATTTATTTCTTATAACAAATTATATAGTATAGGTTATATAATATCTTCAAATAAATACACAGCAAGTAGGTTTATTAATATATTAATAGGTTTATATAGGTGAAAATTTACCGAAAAGAAACATACTTGCAGTGTATTTATTTGAAGATATTACATAGGAGACCTGCAGGAAACTCAAAACGAGTTACTTACAAAGGATAATATAGGTTATGTATATATAGTATATAATAACAGGTATTTGTACCTGTTATTTTTTTGGAACGGTATTTTCATACCTAGTATTTTAAAATAACAGTTTAGCCCACCTCTAATAACTTGAATATTACTCATACTCATACCCCTCCCCCCACGCCTGCCACGGCCACGTCAATCTATTGCTCTATTCTAGTTTGTTCTGTTGGTTTTGTTGAGACTCAGTGTAATTACAGCCGCTGGTATTATTTTCTATTGTAATTTGTGAACTAAGTGATTTTCACACTCAGCGATTAGACGACACTTATAGTGTTTGTGTTGTTACTTGTTGATGTTGGCGTTGCTTCTGTTGTACGGGTAAGAATGATTTCAATAAAATGTACCATAGCTTAGTCTACATTAACCCTAGAATTGGCGCATGTTATTCCCCGTGGTGGCCTATTTTTTCCCTTTTTGTACAGTTTTTGAAAACACTACATATTATTATTATTATAACACGGTATTATTGCAAAACAATACATTAATTATACTATTTACTCTTCAACATCACGAAAACGTCAGTGAATCAAACAATCAATGGAGGTTACCGTGCGAAACTTGACTCCAGCTGTCAGAAATAATTTCCCAACATTCGTTCTGTCTTTACTGCCAGACTGACAAAGCCAAATAGGCCTAACTAATATCACTGTGTTCGCCGTTTAATTTTCTAGACCTACAGAAAATAAAAAAAATACCGGAAGAAAGAAGAAGAACGGGCCCGTTCCATTGGTATAACTTATATTCCTATTGGTTCATTTTTAGCGGAAATGGTCGTGGTTGTAAATGTCCAATTTTCAGCAAGTGTCAGCTGATTTTGTTGCGCAAGTCTGCTGACTAAAATAGTCCCGATTTCAAAATTAGTTTACGTAAATATTTCAATCACAAGTTTCATGAATATGGTATCAATTTTATTTTTATAATTGGATGAGCGATCGCGTACACGGAAAACCGAAGCACTGTAAATACAAGTGAGCCTCTCGCGGTAAGAAAAAAGAAACGATGTCTGCTACGTTTTAACGCTATCGCCGAATTTTTCGGTGAACGCAACTGTCGGCACTGAACATAAACACGAATTTCGTAATATTTCCTGTTTATGTTCAGTGCCGACAGTTGCGTTCACCGAAAAATTCGGTGATAGCGTTAAAACGTCGCAGACATCGTTTCTTTTTTCTTACCGCGAGAGGCTCACTTGTATTTACAGTGCTTCGCGTTTTCCGTGTAATCCTATTACTCAGGATTCAAAAAAACTTTTTGGCCGTCTGTAACAATGACAATGACAGCGGCAGCGCCCAAACAAATTTACCGATTATGACCAAACTTGGCACACAGGTCCTTGGGCAGTGGGCACAATATCTAGGCGGAGTTCGTTAATGTTTGAGATCGGTCAAGTAGTTTTTAAATGGCAGCCATTTACAACTGTAATACAATGCAAATTAAATGGGAATGGTTTGTTTCAGAAATGGGGCCAAAAAAAACCTTCTGGAAGTGAATTTAAAAAAATCAAAAAACGAAAAGAAGAAGACGACGAAAAATTAGCATCGGCGCTTGGAAATTGGCTGCGAAATGAAGAGAAAGAAGTAGGTGAAAGTGATAGTGCCAGTAATAGTAATGCACTTCAAGAAGAAGAAGAAGAAGAAGAAGAAGAAGAAGAAAAAGAAGACGACCAAGAAGAAAAGGAAGGAGAAAATGAAAAAGAAGATAGCAAGACTGAGACTGTTTCAGAAGACAACCACAGCCAGATCACTCCAATGGAGTTCGTCACAAACGTCATTGATTTTGAAGAAGGAAGTGATCCTGAGCTAAGTCATTCCACAATGGGCAGGCAATCTACTGATCTTGAAAAACCCAGCACATCTTGCACATCTAATTATAATGAAAATGATGCATTAAATACTACTGATGTGGGAATAGAAATTATCTACGAGGATCCCAAAAATTGGCCAGCAAATTTTCGATCAGACACAGTTCGTTGTAAACTTGTTGAACGAGGCCCACAAACAATTGACTTAGATAGCTACAAATTCCCCTGTGCAGATGATGGAAGACACTTTTCTCAGAAATGGGTTTATAAAATTCTACCAAACGGGGAAAAAGTAAAAAGGCAATGGTTGTTGTACAGCCAGTCTAAGGACGCACTGTTTTGTTTCCCTTGCCTTCTCTTTTCAAAAGATGACAAAAAGGACAAATCTGCTTTCTCTAATATTGATGAGGGATTCAATGATTGGAGACACTTGAACCCATTTATTGTCAATCACGAAAGGTCGATACCTCACCGACATTCTTATGTCGATTGGAAAGAATTAGAAATTGGACTGAAAACTAGTAGATCTGTTGATGCAGAACATCAAACATTGATACAAGCTGAAGTAGAAAAGTGGTGCAATGTTCTCAAATGTATTGTGGATGTAATTCTCCATTGTGCAAGGAATAACTTACCTTTAAGAGGAGGTTCCGATTCGATCAGTGACAGCAACTGTGGTGTATTTCTGAGTACATTAGAACTTATTAGTCACTACAATCCTCAACTATCTAAGCACATAGAAAATGTTAAAAGTGGAAAACATGTCACAAGCTATTTTTCACCTCTAATTCAAAATGAGGTCATAGACATTTTGGGAAATAAGGTTCGATCTGAAATACTGAAGAATGTAAAAAGTGCTAAGTATTTCTCTATTATGTTTGACTGCACCCCGGACACAGCACATTTAGAACAAATGAGTGAAATAATAAGGTATGTTAACATTAAGGATGGGAAATGCTCAGTTGAAGAAAGTTTTGTAGACTTCATCATAAGTCACCAGAAAAAAGGAAGAGGGTTATCACAAGAATATTGCAAAAGCTAAACAATGACGGCTTGGATATTCAGAACTGTCGTGGTCAAGGCTTTGACAACGGCTCAAACATGGCAGGAAACTATGAAGGCGTTCAAGCGCACATATCCCAACTAAACGACCTTGCTAAATTTGTGCCTTGTGCAGCACACAGTCTTAACCTCGTTGGCGTGCACGCCGCGGAAGTGTCAATTATGATGACAAGTTTTTTTGGAAATGTGTTGGAGTTTTTCAACTTCTTTAGTAGCTCTACCTTAAGGTGGGAGGCTTTGATTGGTTGTCTCAAAACTACCCTTAAGAGACATTGTGATACAAGATGGTCTTCCAGGCGTCAAGCTGTGACAGCTCTTAAGAAGAACTTATCATCTGTACACAAAGTTTTACAAAACATGGCTGATAAAGACAACGACTGGAACACTGACACACTGTCTGGTGCTATGAAACTTCTTAGACAAATTGATTACGAATTTGTGTGCCTTTTAGAGATGTGGTCTGATGTTTTGATAAGTTTGGACTGCACCAACAAGTCACTGCAAGGAAAGGGCACAACTCTTGACGTAGCATCAAGTTTGCTCTCAGGTTTGGCAAAAAAAGTTGAAGACCTACGTAAAGAAGGAATTAAAAAATACACAGAAAAAGCCAAAGCTATTTGTGATTCCATGGCCATCCAAAGCAGTTTTGCTGTTAAGAGGCTGAGGAAAGTCAAGAGGATGGCTGGGGAGACGGCTGAAGATGAAGCACACTTGTTGAGTTTTGATAAATCATTTGAGATAGAATGTTACACTGTATTTGATAGAATTGTAAGTGAAATGGAAAAAAGGGCACACATTTACCACACAGTTTCATCAGACTTCAGTTTTTTGTCAGGAAAGTCCTTAAGTGAATGCTCTGTTTCTTTTCTTCAAAAGTGTGCAGCTGATCTTGGTGCGATATATAGCAGAGACATCGATAGAGTTGAGCTAGTTAACGAAGTAGCTGCTTTCAAGTTTCATGCAAAAGAGCTGGTGAAGAACATTTACAAGGCTTCCCATTTGGATATTCTGAAAGTTATTTCAAACTATGGATTAAGAGATGCTTATCCAAACATCGAAATAGCATTGAGGATATTTTTGACAATGCCCGTCAGTGTGGCGTCTTGCGAGCGTACTTTCAGCAAGCTGAAGATAATCAAAAACTACTTACGGTCAAGTATGCGTGAAAACAGATTGACAAACTTAGCTATCCTGTCCATAGAATATGAGATTGCTTCAAAACTTGATTTTATTGAAATAATTAGTGAGTTTGCCTTGCTGAAAGCAAGAAAGGTAAAGTTTTAGTTCCATGGCTTTTCTGCTGTATACTGTATGTAACAATTTGTAAAAGCAATATATTTGTTTACTGAAGAGTTTCAATTTGTTATTTACCAGCCCCCAGAGCCAAAAAAATGGTACCTGCAGTTACAACAACAGAATGTTGTAATGTTGTAAGTGCAAGTCCTGAAGTCCTGTGTAAAAAAAATCGAGATAAATTACAGAACTAAAGCACCGACTAAAGTTATGAATTTTTTTTACTGTTGTATGAAATTTACTATTACAAAAATACCGAATACAATGTGAGAACGTATTTCCTGGTTAAAGCTTGCTTAAGGGGGCTGCAAAAAGAATTTTTTTAGTAATCGAGCCTATAGTTGGGGGGGATCGGCACCACTGTTGGGGGCGCAGCTTTGTCAAAATTGCCAAGGGCGCAGGAGTACCTTGTTACGGCCCTGGACTGCACTGCACACATTTTCATTGCAAACTAAATGAAGTAGAGAAATCTGACACAAAACTGAAGGTAAATGGACAAATCATGTGGTAAAAATCATAATAATGGCGAATGGTGGTATTATGACAATGTTGAAATTGCCGGTCAGGGTGGTTCGGCCCTCCGTTGGAACTACTCGTCTTTGTCATTAACATTCGCGTTTAGCGATTGTTGTATGTAATTTTGCAAATAATGATTTCCCCCTCCAAAGCTGTCTACACAGTCTAGGAGGTGCTGAGAGCTGCTTTGCACCTCAAGCAGTAGAAGCGAGTAATTCGCCTATTACGTGAATCGATTATTGTTCACTCAAAAGATTATTATTGACTTGTTGCCTGAACTCACAAAAATCATTATTTAAGTACGAAAACATTCTCTCAACATATCTTTAAACATATTTCAATTATTTAGGGGTTCAATAAATCATTGAACCTTATGGATGAGCTGCCAATGAGTATGATACATTATTTACGTACTGAACTGGAATTTGTGCATTAAAAGCAATGTTATTGAATCACATTACAGTACCATACTTCATTTCACTTTCACTAAAAAATGTCTTATATTACACACAACACACAAACATTTTTGACAAAAAAAAAATCACTGAATATGAGCGTTTCACTTAACTACAAAATGTACTTAAAAATTACACTTTTACTTTTAAAAAAATTTCATACTTTATGCTGGACTAATTTTTCCCTTCCTTTTATGGCAGCCAGATCACACATTTGTCTCATAACAATCAGTTTGGAGAGGTCGGCTTCTTTTTGTTTCTCATACCACAAAATATATTTACCTAACATGTTCCCAACATCTTTGCTATGAACTGTGTTGTCATCAATGGAAATTTATTTGTTGCCATTATCTTCTTCACTGTTAAGTGTATGCTCTTTATTCACTGCTTTGATGATCCCATTGCCATTCAAAATTTTGTAACCTGCATCTGATTTACCTACATCAACCCAACTGTTAATGTCAGACACGCCAATAGATAGTTAAACGCCAGTACACATTTCTATCACGTTGCTTACTAACTTATCTTTTTATTGTTTACAGCTCCAGTTTCACATTCTTCTGATGGCAAAAGTTTCCCCAAACTTCATGACGTTTTGTCTTCGACACTCTTCCATACTTCTGCATGTTAAAAACTGCTTCTTTATTTGTGTACTGTTTCCAGAATAGGCTTGTAGGCCTACACTTTCAGAATTATCACACACAATAAAAGTTCTAAGAAATGTTTTCTAATATCGTGTTTTAAATTTTCAGTTACTCCTTGATCCGTCAGTTGAACCATGGAGGATGTTCACACGTAAACATATACACTGTATGTTTTCACCTTCTTGTGTAATTTGTTTTCTGAATGGATGAGCGGATGCATTGTCCATTAATTAAATGGCCTTTTCAGTTAAATGTTTTGATAAGCTTTTACTTGTGGAACAAAAACATTTTGGAACCATTCAGTAAAAAAATCTTGATACATCCAAGTGCTGTACCAATAATTTATTGGTAGCAGGTTAGGAATCAAGTGTTTTATAGCTTGTGGTTCCTTTGATTTACGAACAACTGCTATGGGTAACGAGTGACCATCACTTGTATTAGAACAAACTAAATTTAAATACAACTATTTCATTAACAACTTGGACTCGGAACACATAGTTTTTTATGAGTAAAAACAAAGTTTTACTTTACAACCTGAACCGGTTTTCACTTTTAAAAAGCTTCTTCAGAGGTTGCCACTGGTAGCGCTGTCTGTCCTGTTGTGGGCGAGGGAATCGAATTTCGAAAGATCGATGTTGTGTGTGTGGGGTGAGATATGTTCGAATAATGCGTGCTATTTGAATTGTGTCTGTTCGTTATGATGTCATTTTTATTTGTTTTCGTGTGTTTGTATATTTCCAATTGTTCTAGAGTGTCTAGTTTTCGGCCTTTTGTGTGTACGTGTAGAATGTTCACGTTATTGTCGATGTTTATGTATATGTGGTTTGCAAAGGTGGCTTCTGTAGTGGAGTGGAGTGCCTTTGTGTGTTCAATGTATCTTTGTTTGAAGCTACGCCCTGTCTGGCCTATATAAAATTTGTTGCAATTTGAGCAATTTAGTTTGTAAACACCAGGTAGATCGAATTTGTTTTGTGCTTTGTGTGTGTGTTCTGTTTTGTTAGTAGTTTTGTAAGCGACTCTGTATCCTGCTTTTTTGAATTTGTGGGCTATTTTTTCAGTTTGTTTGTTGATGTATGTTAGTGTTATGAATTTGTTGTTTTCTGTCTTTGTCTGTTGTTTGTTTTGTGTAGGAGTTTATTGACTATTGTTCTGTCGTATCTGTTAGATTCTGCTAGATATTTTATCGTGTTTAGTTCGTCTTTGTAGTCTTTTTCATCTAGGGGGATGTTGTTAAGTCTATGTATCATGGTTCTGAAGGCAGCTAGTTTGTGTTGTATTGGGTGATTGGAGGAGTTGTGTATTAGTGTGTCAGTTGTAGTCGGTTTTCTGTATATACTGAATTTGTGCCTGTGTTCAAGTTTTGTGATGGAGAGGTCTAAGAAGTTTATGGTATTGTTGTGTTCATATTCGGCAGTAAAGGTTATGTTTTTATGTATTTTGTATATGTGCGTTAGTAACTGTTCACATTGTCTTTTGTTTCCCCTGTATAGTATTAGAATGTCATCAATGTATCTGTGCCAATATAGTATTTTATGTGAGTGTCTGTCATTGTTTGTGAGGATTTTTGTTTATTCTAAGTGTTGGAGGAAGACTTTATTACATTTGGGTTTTTCGCTCCACGTTTTGGGCGACCATATATTACATTTGGGTTTTTCGCTCCACATTTTGGGCGACCAAATATTATATAAACGAAAGTCTTGTTCCGTTTTTCTGGCATTTTTTTGTTTTTATGTAAATATGTTTACTTAATATGGAAATATTTATATTAAAATAATGTGTAAAGTTGCTGGGCGCCAGAGATGTATACTATCTCAGGGTGTTTTTTGAATAAAAAACAATGTAGTTTGGATGCTAAGATATTTTAATTATCATTAAGAATCATAGAAATCGATAAATACATTTGCATATTACTTATGTTGTCGACAGACGCTTTAAATCACTTAACCAACTACTTCATATTATAACTACATTCCATTTAATTTACTTGGTTCTTCCTAAATCATAAATTAATCAAATAATCTAACTTGATTAGGATAAATATATGACATACATAAATATAAGAATCAAATATTCATAGAAGAGATGACAATTAAACATAAAATATATCAATCAAATATTCATTATTTGTTAAGCATCTCAATAATCATCAACATCTATAAGTAAGATTAATATATGCATTTATATTCAATTTCAGTTATGACAATTTATCATCTTCTGTTCAAAATTAAATTTCAATTAATGCAAATAAAATCTCAAATTTGAATGATATTAATAAATAATGACTTTCTAAAGTCATAAGAGGTAATTTTAATTTCGCATCCAGCTACGCGTAAGTTCTTTTAAAATGAGACGGGATTTTTTGGTATATAGATGATTCTACTACATTTGATATATTCTAATAAATGGGTATAGAAAAATGTTAGAGTTTACTTGTTAAGAGTTTATCCATTCCGGATCTCCGCTGAATTGCGTGGTCAATTATCACTATACATTACACATACTCTGCTTTTAATAAACTCACTTTCACTTTCGCTGATCTTACACACATACCGTACTTTTTAATTATCGCACACGACTGACGCGCACAAGAAAATAATACTGGTTGTTTATCGTTCAAATATCACTACTTCTTGCTTCAGGTTCGCACTGTTTTAAATTGTCGCTCGCGTTGAAGACTCTCTTCCTATCTCCATTCCGCTTTAAAACGTTACGAGTTTTATTAAGTTATTGAATACTGAATTCTGCCACTTACCTTTACTGAAAAAATGTACTTATTTACCAGGGTGTCGTCTGATGTACTTAGGCAGAGAAAACGACAGGCAGTGCAATGACAAACACCTATTTTGCAAGCACAAATAAATGGTACTTTATTTTTTGTAGCATGACAATATTTTCTGTTCACCTTTCGGTTTAAATATACTAAAATAACATTCCGAACAATATTTGATTCACCTAGCCATACTAGTTTTATTAATTTGAATATAGATATATAAACTTACGACTAACTATAATATAACGGAAACCAGCGCTTTCACACACCCACACATACAGTTACTTAAACCTTTAGAGATCTCATTTTATGATTCAGAGTATTTTAGTAATTTATTTTCTTTTTTTAAATATCGGATTTCAAATATATGGTAGTATTCAGCAGAATACTTAGCTGTTCGAAGAGTTGATCTGGAATCGTCCCCTCCGTATTGTTGTCTCGCACTTTTTGTTTTACACGGTTCTTATTGCCGAAACGTTATTACATTTTTTGTTTGTCACAACACAGTCTGTTTATATTATTCGTAGGTAAATCATTTTTGAGTTTTAAAACAACTTTTGAACTGCGGTATTTACATTTTAGGTGCGGGCGACTAAAACTTCGCACAGCCGGCCAGTCGGCGGACGCACAAAACAGCTCGCGTCCGTCACTTGTAGATGTTGTTTTCCGACTAATTTTGTTCTGTGTGGGTCACAAAGCTGCTGGTGTTGACACACCCTGCATTCTTCATTATGCAACGCGCTGACGTAATACGGTCTGATGTTCTGTTACATAACTTGTTGACGCTGTTTTGTGTGTCATTAATTGACCTTGGCACAATTCCAGCTTGTTTACTCGTTTTGTAAAATATGCATGAATAATTGTCACATGCAGTGCTGCCACCGTCGCTATTCGTCGCTACCACTGAATTTACCTTTCGTTTATTCATTTTGTCCCATCATAGTAAAAAATGTTATTTACTTTATTTAAATTACCCCAGGTAGGCCAAAATGCCACGTTACAGCTTTCACTTACTCTTTGATTATAGAGTGATTTGACTAATACACCATCAATTATTATTTAAACTGTAATGTAAGTTCACTTTGTCTTTCCCGAACTATTAATCTAATTCATGACTTTAAATAGTAAATGTCACTATAAGTGTCTTTACATTTTATTTGATATAAATATTGTATTTAACACGATTTCAGATACACGTGACTCTAAGCTGAGAAATTAACCAAGAGAGAGATCGGGCGCGCTTGAGGTAATATTTATAATCAGTACCAAGTCTCTATTCCCTCCTGTTCTACTCAAATTTCCCTGATAGGCTTAGAGCTGGTTTCCTGACCGGGAACTTTGAATTCGTCCACTCATGAGCCATAAAAAAATTGGCGCTCACAAGGCACGCGTTCTGTCATTGGTTTTTTAAGCTGTGAGCGCGCCGATTTCAGCACGTGGTCTCGCTACTGAAACTGACACTGTTTTACACCCACTACACAAGTATTTTAGGAGTGGTTGCCTTTGTACTTTCAAGGTTAACATTTGTCAAAAACTAACGGTATCTGACACTTCAAGTTTTTCTCGCGAACAATGCGTTTCCTCTACTTTATGACTTTAGAAAATTACAGTTACTGTTGGCTGTTGCCGGTCTGTCGCCTTAGCTAAATTACTTACAAAATTTCTATATGAGGCATTACTTTGTCTCTACTTCATACTCAATACAAATAAATATTTATAATTACTATTAACTAGATAAATATATAATAATACATAAATGTCATAACATAGTGGACTGTGAAAAAATATCGTTATATAATGTCCCCCAAATTGATTTGATCATAACCGATCTTCAGATTTATGGTAAATCAATTTGTACGCCTCTTTGTATGTTTATTTAGTTAGGTACTAACTTGTTTACATTTAGAGGTAGTTGCCCTTTGCAGTTTGTTCACACTGAGCAACCCCATCTGTTTGCATACAGGATTTCACTTTCTACCTGTGGCAAGGCTCTTTCCCTCACTCAAACTAGTTTTGCATCAGCTGTTTACAATTCACTCTTGTTATTCACAACTAACCTTATTTACATAATATGGTTTACAATTGTATATTTTTATTTTACATTGTTTTATTTTACTTTACAATGTTGTTATTTATACTAAGGAAATCGAAATTCATAAAAAATTTTTAAGTTTCATTTCCCTCCCTTTTATTGATTCTATTAATTAATTTATTGTTCTCTCTGGTGGTATTTCTTTAACTGTCGTGTGTTGAAAATTCCACGAGTTACTTCTGGCTTCTTTATATCCGCTATTTCGTAAGTAGTGTCGCCTTTTATACCCTTTATGATGTATGGACCATCAAATAATTTGCAGAACTTAGCTGTCACTTTATTTATCGCATCAGAAATGGGATTAGTCTTTACTAAAACTAAATCTCCTATCTTGAAATTTACTTTGTCATCGTTTTCATTATTCTTCTCCGCTCGACGTTCTCCTTTCTTCTTTAATCGTTAGTATATAGTCTCACGGCAATCCTTTAATTCTTCTTTCATCAGCTCACGATCCACATACATTTCCCATACTCTTTTTGGTCTTTGACCCCATTGTGCTTGAAATGGTGTCATTTCAATTGTGTCGTGGTGCGTTTCATTGATGCATTTCTCCACTACTTTGATATATCTTGCCCATTTGGTCTGGTGCCCATTGACCATCACTCTGAATATATTGCCTAGCTATCGGTTTACCCTTTCTGCAAGATTGGTGCATGGGTTACGGATAGCAGTATATTTTGGTTTTATTCAGAGTGCATTTAATTGTGTTATCCAAGTTTTACTGGTAAATTGTGACCCACTGTCTGTCAATATTGCCTTGGGCTTTCCAATCTCTTGGATGTAATCCCTTAACTTATTGAGTGTAACAGCTGTGGTGGCTCTTCTCATCGGGTATAACTTCACATATTTGGTAAAGTTATCGATGATTACCAGAATATATTTAACACCACTAGTAGGTGATACTAAACGTCCGTAATAGTCTATACTGACGAGTCCACCTTTTTCTGTTGGTAAAACAGGTCTGGTTAGTCCCTTGCATTTTTTAAAATGATCTTTACATTTCTGACAGGTGTCACATGTCACGAATCAGTTTCTTGGTGTTTCTATATAAATGATCACCCGTGAATTGCTCCTTAAAAATACCATAGGTCCTCTTCACTCCGCAGTGTCCATATGCTTCATGAATTTCCTTTAGTAATTCTTGACCAATTTCCGGCGTTACAACTAACATCCATCTCCCTTTCTCCTTGCGGTACAATTTATGATTGTATACTTGGTATATTTTCGTCAATTTGTTCTTGTTATTCTTGCTCAATCGGTTAATAATATTACTTATTTTAATATTGTTCATTTGACGCGTTGTAATGTTATTCAACTGGTTCTTTAACTGCTTACCCAGCTTGATGTCGATCACATAGATTTCGGTCTCTTCGTCAGCATCTGGTATATTATGTTCTAGTACATCGTGTGGATTTCGGTTGAGTACATCTGCTACGATATTTTCACTGCCTTTACAATGTACAGTACAACCTGTCATATCCGGACTAATATGACGACCGGCCGATCCGGATATCACAAGGTCATTTATAAATAGGTAGAGGGCCGGACATACTGAACACGTTTGTTGTTGAATGTTTTTTTTAGACGTTTCTATTGGTTTAGCATTTGTATTTGTACACTGTACTCTTTAAAATATAAAAAGTAAAATTGGTTAAAAAGTTTTACTTACAGTACGCCTACATCAGTTTTTGAAAAAGTTTGTGATTTTCGGCTGCTTCACACACTGCACACGTTTTTTGGAAGCCATGTCTCTCAACCTTCTTAAAAGTATCACTTCAGTTTCACTTGTTTCATCTTGATGTTGAACATAACTGATCAGAGATTCGATGGTCTTGAATGCCTCAGAGTGACTCATTACAGGTTTGTTGTCATCCTCTTCGGGTTCAGAGATTTTCTCATCACTATTGCACACCATTTCTATAATGTCACTGTCTGTAATTTCGTTGACTTCATCTTCACTTAACCACTTCTTGACTTCATCGTCATTGATTTCTTCACATCCAGGCAGGTTTTTTACAAGCTCTGCAATCTGACTCTCTTCTTCATTGCAAGCAGTTTCGTTGATTTCTTCTGGTTTCTCCCCAGTCCATTTTTCAGTTGCTTCGTGATCTAACAGCTTCCTCCATGACCTAACCAGTGTAAACGGTTTTATTTCATCCCATGCTTGGGATACCCACATCACCACATCTAACATCTAACCTTTTTTAAGGACTCCGTAACACTTTCACCCTCGTCCATTCCAGCAATCAACACAGTCAGTAACTTACGGCGATAGGTATGTTTCAGTGATTCAAGCACACCTTGGTCCATAGGTTGACAAAGGGATGTCACATTTGGGGTAAAAACACACATTTTATGTCACCATTTTTCAGTTCATCTTCACTTGGGTGTGAGGGTGCATTGTCTAGTAGGAGCACTGCTTTTCTTGGCAAATTATTTTTCGCTAAATGTTTTTCAACTTGTGGCACAAACTGCTTGTGAAACCAACCACTAAATATTTCACAGTTCATCCATGCGCTGCGTTGGTTTCTGTAGCAAACTGGCAGGGAAGACAAATCTTTAAAGTTCTTGAAAGCCTTCGGCTTTTTGGATTTTCCAATAAATCCCAGTGGAAGTTTGTGAACTCCTGTAGCATTGCTACAAGCTAAAATGGTCACTCTCTTCTTTTTCTTTTTATACCCTGGTGCACTATCTTCTTGTTTTGAAGCCAAAGTGTAGGTCGGCAGCATTTTATAGTTGAGCCCAGTCTCGTTACAATTGTAGAGCTGTTCTCCTGAAATCCCATGTTCGTCTGCAAAGCTGTGTAAAAACCTTTTGAAGTTGTCAACATCATCTTGGTTAGCAGAAAGTTTTTCACCGCTGATCTGCAGTTTCCACACACCATAACGATTTTTCCAACTTTCTAACCATCCCTCACTTGCTTTAAACTGTCCATCGGCTCCGATTTCTTTATTGAAGTGCAAAGCTTTTTCTTTTAGCAAAGGACCTGAGATAGGCAATCCTTGCTCTCTTCTTTGGGTAAACCAAAGATATAAAGCCTCATTAACTTGGTTGTTAGTGGCTTTCTTCATCATTTTCAGTTTTTTTACCCCACTTGTTGAAGCTTGCGATGAGCACCACTTCTCAATCTCACTCCTCGTTTTTTTCCAGTCACTCACAGTGCTCGTTCCTACTCCCATGTCAGCAGCAATCTTCTTAGCTGTTTCACCAGCATCCAACCTCTTCAGAGCACGAAACTTTTCATCCATTGTCACAACAGTTTTCTTCCTTTTCTCTGCCATTTTAGCAAAAAACAACGATAAAGAATAACAACAATAAAAAATAACAACGATAAAATAGCAACGATAAAATACAGTAACAACGGTTAACAATAACGATAACAACGGCAATCACTTCTGACATACAGTTTAGAAACTCACTTGCAAAACAAACTGTCACTTTAAAACGCAAACACAGACTGCGGGTAGCAAGTGGCAGGCAGACGGCAGCCGAGGTTGAGAATAAAGGAATGGGTTTCCGGGAAAGATCCATTGACCGAGTCAAGGCCACAGCCCCACTCGGAATAGACTAGGCGTGCAAACAACATTCCAGCTGCAACTTTTACTTTTCCATCCCTGTAACGGGGCTAAAAAGGAGGGGTTTTTATTTTATTAAAAAATTGTAAATTCGTTTTCATCTGCGTGATCAGTCCCATGGTAATATAAATTGTAGTTCAAACAAAGGCACAGTGAGGTGTAGCCGGTACAACAGAATGCGGCGGTGAGTGTGTTCAACAGCAGTTTAATTCCCAGAAGTCCAGTGCGCACATGCGTGTATTTTCCGTTGGGGAGAAAAGTGAAAACTTTGTAGCTGTACGTTGGAATGCGGCAGGTATGCAACAACGCAATATAATTCTAAGAACTGTAGTACTGTGTGACACGCGCAAACACCAGCAGGCGCGCAACCGACGCCGAGAAGCTAAAACAACATGGCTTGATTGTGAATTTTGTTTGCCTCGTGTTCAGAAGCGGGCGGAAACATAATTAGAGATCCCGCCCCTTTGTGTGACGTGTAGAGAGGCAATGTAATTTCGTCAACGCTTGGGGAACACTCACAAACCATGTTCCCGATGCCACTACTAACAATTTGACACATGAAGGCTATGAACAGCGACGAAATTTGGTAGCAAGAAAGGCAGTGACGTCCGCCCGCATATAAAGTGAGTCGACCTAACGCCTCTGCGTCGCCTGGACGCAAGCTAAGACTCAGTTGCCCCAAATAAAGTATTTCAATTGTAAAAACTTAAATATTCAAAAATAGTGAACCATATCGCAGAATGACGTAAGTGTAGTGAAGAAAAAGTGGTGAAGAGCCAAAACATCAAGAGTAGTATCTTTACATCCCTAACCATTTCGCTAACCAAAATTGAAAAATTAGTTTGGAGATACGTCCGGATATGGGAGGGTCCGGATATCACAGGTCCGGATGTGACAGGTTGTACTGTACTACCTCAAAATCATATTCTTGGATTGTTAGTATCCATCTGGTAATACATGAACAGCTTAATTGGCATTTTTGCATAAATGTTAATGCCTTATTATCTGTAACAATGGTTAGTGGTCGTCCTAATACGTATGTTCTAAATTTCTTTAGGCAATGAACTACGCTGAGTAGTTCTACTTCGGTCGTAAAATAATTTAACTCGGCTCCTCTAAGAACCGGACTGGTAAATGCTATCACCCCTATTTCTCCGTCATCATCGATCTGATATAGCTGACCCCCAATTGCATACTTACTCACATCAGTCTGTAAGTAAAACCTTTTGTTCGGGTCTGGGTGTCTTAGCATAACCGTGTCGACAAATAGTTTCTTTACCTCGTTGAAATTATTTTCTAATTCTGCAGTCCACTTGAATTTAGTACCCTTTTTCAACAACTGTAGAAGTGGTTTGGTTTTTTCCGTATATTTGCTGGTGTAAAACCAAATATTTCCGTATATTGTAGAAATTTGTAAGGCCAAGAAATCCCTTTAATTGTTTCGGGTTTTTTGGTCTCGGAAACTCCATAATAGCAGAAATTTTCTCTGTAGAAGCGCTGATCCCATTAGTAGTTAACTCATACCCCAAGTAATTAATTCTATCATGGAAGAATTTAGACTTTTTGAGATTAACCGTGACGTTTTCTCTTCTGAGGTTATTCAGCAACATTCTTAAGTGTACCAAGTGTTCATCAATATTTTCCGACACACACAAACAATCGTCCACATACAATATAGTAAATTTTTTCACTTCCTCACACAATACCTTATCCAGCCCGCGTGTTAGACTCGCCAAACTCGTCTTCAGCCCGAATGGTGTGACAGTATATATGTAACATTTTCCTTTGTACAGAAATCCAGTGTAGTCCCGTGACTCTTCAGCAAGTGGAATTTGCCAGAAGCTGCTGATTAGGTCAATGCTACTCATTACCTTTACTCGTCCGCAGCTCGCCAACACCTGGTCAATCGGTATTGTTCCTTCGTGATCTGGAATAGTGACTGAATTGATCCTCCTTGCGTCAAAACATAGTCGTACTGTTTGATCTCTCTTTACTACCGTCACCATTGGGTTCACATATGGACTGTTTGCACGCTCTATTACGCCGCATTTCTCCATTTTCTTGATTTCTTCTTCCACAGCATTTTGGTATTTTAGTGGAACAGGCCACCCTTTCAGACAGTAAGGGGTTGTGTCAGTTATTTTTAATTTGTGTTCGTACTTATTGATCCTTCCTGGCATCTCACGAAATACTTGTTGGTTTGAGTTTAGGATTCTCTTCAATTCTTCCTTTGTTTTCGAATCAATCCCGGATGTTTCGTCTAACTTCTCTTGGATTGCATTGGTAATTCCCTCTTCTGCTTCTTCGAGTGCTACCGTCATTATTTCCGCAATTACGGGCTCCTCTCCGCTACCGTTGCTATTTTGAAATAGTATTTTATTATTTGGAAGATTGATTATGCACCTACCTTCTTGTAACAAATTAATACCAATTATACATTCTCTGATGAGGTTGGGAACAACTATAAATACCGCATCAGCCACATACTCTCCAATCTTAATTGCGAGCATGATTTGTTGTGTGATTTTTTTGATTTCTTCCCAACTGCTCCTTTAATAATTAAATTTGTAATTTTTAATACAGGTATATTACCCAGACGCTTCTTGTTCAAATGATACCATTCTGCTGATACCGCATTAATCTGACTGCCAGTATCAATCAGCGCCTTTACTGGTATTTCATTTAGTAGTACATCCAACTCAGGACATTTAATCTTATTAATTTCTTTATATGGTGACTCCTCTTCCATCAGAGTGTCCCTTATATCTATGAATGTAGTATTAATTATCTTATAGCTAGCTTCTAATTCTACCTGTAATATTCTGTTTTATTACATTTCATAAAATAATATTTAATGTCTCACCTACCTTGATTTGAGTCCAGGATCCTTTTACACGAACTGTGAATACCAACGTGATTTCAATGTTACATCAATAATGTACGCTACTCACTTTTATATAATAGAACTCACATTTATTCCTTCAAAATTCTTTAGTATATCATTTCTCCCAACTACTAGTACATTACTATTTCCTTCAATTGTGAGTTAAAACATTTCTTACAAGCGTTTGTTAAACCATAAAAACATTATTACCATACTTTTATGCTACATATTCTACTTGTGTTAATTTCTAAGTCTAAGTAAGGCGAACCCAGCTTGCCACACTCACTCTCACATACCTTTTAATTCCCCATAATTTAATTTAGAGATCTCTATTATTGAAAGGGTATTGAAATTAATAAAATATTAAAATTGTGTTGACTACTTATCCTTCCTCATTTCTCATCACCACGTGTGATGCTGAATATATGTCCGAATGTTTTAATTTAACACATTTAGATTTTGACTGATGCACTGCACTTACTTCATTCTGATGTACCGTTTCACTACTTTTGTCATTTTTGATTAACACTTAAAAAATTTACTTGTGGTCCACGAGTCGCTGGCTTGTATAAAATTTCCGGCACGCTAGCCGGTTGTATTCATCTGGCTGCAGCCATAGTAGTTAGGTGACTGGGCAGAATGTTACCAAAGTGCCCCATTCCACTGTGGCTCAAAACGGAAAATGCACAGCCTGCCTACGATAAATGTTCGTCAACTTACACAAAGTACAGTGTTGTCCATGTGTGTTAGGCATTGACAATATTCCATTTTGACAAGGCCGTAGACTCAGATGGGCGGAGCCTTACCTTGACTTCCGTCATCTTGAACCACGTGGCGACTAAAATTTTATACTCTAGCCATTTTGGTTGGCATCGTTTCAGTCTGCGTAGCGTCATCTGCGCGCATGATGGTGTTGCGCATACTCTGTATGTAACAAAACACTGGAATTCTCAGAATCGTATGTATTGCGTTCCATTACAACACCTCGTTCCAACAGCTATGCCACTGCGTTCATTGTTTGAACACTGTCATACTTTACGTGGGAATGACAATTGAAAATTAAATAAAATTAATAAAAAATAAAACCTCCCATTCCGCCCCATTACAATACCCCCCCCCCAATGAGAGGTCTTCTGCTGAAACAGAAGAACTCTCATTGCTAAACCCCTAAGAGGATCGGTGACAATATGGTGCCAACAACCCCCCGTTAATTTCTAAACACATCATGGGTAAACTACCCCCTAGCTCGGCGACTATGGCTGCACCTGAACGATATTACTGGACTTCTCTGTTCGAGATCCCAACGCCATAAAATCGGACAGATACTCACCATAGTACACCTAACCTTCTAACATTCCACCTCCAAAATCAAAACCCTGGCCTTATACCATACCAGATCCTCAACCGATATGTTCCCCCTTACATGCACACTGGGTTGCCTTTAGCAAGTACTGGGTGCGTACACATATTCATTATTACATTTTGCACAAACTCCATAAAATATTTTATCTTTCCAAGATCAATTTCTTTTCTCAAATCAACGTTACTTTTCAAATCAAAACACATCTGCTAATTAAATTCAAATCATTTACGTTTTGTTCAAAAATTAATCTAAGTTTCAAATCAAACTTTTACATTACCATTGATTTCATTTAAATACCAAAAATCTTCTATATGAATCTACCATTCTTCTTTACTAATTACTAATAATCATAAAAACACATAAATGGAACATCTTATTAAATCATAAATTCACTTATCTCTACATTTGTTTACACATGTACAATATGAATAACATACATCAGTTAACACATTAACAATACATCCAACAATATACCCTAAACATCAAAACACCATCTATACGGCAGGCACAAAAAATAATTTTTTTTTTTTCCTAAAAATATTTCTTTTATCAATATCAAGAAAAAAATAAAATTATTTAATTTAATTAAGTAACCAAATTTCATGAATCAATTACTAGAAACCGGTCCTGTCTCTAACATCAGCCATCAGCTGATCTCTCTGGGTCAAGTGAATGACCTTGACATATATACACTACACCAAGCTACACCATAAAATACATAAAACATGTTTGTAAATTTTACCTTCAAACATAATACAACATAATAAACATAGAACATTCAAAATTAGCATTGTTGTTATTACCTTACAATAAACAATAAACAATAACTTCACATTTAAGTTGACCAAAATTCACACATTTTACAGCTTCAATTTGTTTTCAAATTCTATTAAAATCTGTCACTTGTTTCAATTATTATTACCTTTTAACTCTGATTTTCTCTTTAACATTTTCATTCTCAATTAGCTTGGGTGACTCTCAATTATTCATCATAACTCGATTTACATATGGGTGTTTAAATATAACCTTATCTCCCTTCTGACTCTAACAATCACTTACAATTTTATCTATTATGACACCCATCTCTCAAAACATTTATCTCCACTAACTTACTACTCTAACTCCCATTTACTCATTCTACCCTTATAACAAAATACTCTCTACCCTCTTTGTACTTAGGATGTGTGTTCCCTCCCTATGCTCATTCCCTCATTGGTTCCTGGACTCCCCCTAGGTAACCCCTCCGGCGTACATACGGTTCACCTCCCGCCACAACGCTTTTTGTTGAGGACTCCTTATCACACCACCCCCTTTACAAAATTCCCCCATCATCTAATTACTCTTCAATCCCATCACTCTCATCTACAAAATATCCCCATAATTTACTACCTAAATATATCACTCTCATTACTCTACATATATTCCCCATTGCTACTGTGTCACTATTAATACTCAGTTTTCTATCTTACTTTTACTCCCAAGAATCTTATTCTGTTTAACACCCATCTAAACTTAACTTGGACTGATTAACTCAAATGCCTTCTTTATGCTTGTCACCCATATTCTAACATTTACAACATTTTACATTACATTAACCATTGAAAATTCAAAACTATCTCAAATCCATTTCATCACTTACTTAAAACATTACAAGTTTATTATTGAAACATTTAATTACATTGAAAAATCTGCAAATCACTTATAAGTGACATACTACATATAACCCCACCAGTCAGCTGATGTCTCACTGTCATGTGAATGACCTTACTCTAAATACATTTTCACAAATTATACAAAGTACACATGTTTCTAATCCTTACCCCTAACATACTGCATACAATTAACACAAATACACAAAATTATATAGTTATCATCCTAAAATGTTATCTGAAATCATTACAATTTAATCTAGTACTTAAAATCGTTTTGCTCTCATGCGTGAAATACATCACTAATCATCGAGTCATAGTTATAGCAACTGTTACTGAACAGCCCTCTGGGTTGTCAACCCCCAACTCTCTCTATAGAGCCGGTTAAATTGACTGCCCGCTGTTTACAGAGGTCATCACCCTCTCACTGAATTTTCAGCTACCCTCCTACTACATCAATTTCTTAAAGTCCCCCCTTATACCCAGTTACAATTAGGTAACCACCCGCCGGGTAAACTGGATCGAGCGTTTGCCTGGTTGCATAAACACTTTATTGTTTATGCCCCTGGCTTGTAACGGCCACCTCCTTTTCCACACACACTATTGTTTCCTGGTGTTGGACTGTGGCGCCCATTTGCATCCCCAAGAACTGAAGTTTACATATATATGGTATAGACGCTGCCTATACCGTTCTTGGTTCAGCGTTATATAAAATTCGGTATTACTGATGTCCGAGGACACCAGTAATCCTACTAAAAAGATTCACACCCCTTAAAACGGCACTATCACCCCCTTCGATGATAGCCGCTGTTCCATAGTTATGTAGTTTCCCCTGTTACCCTCTGGTCAATTTCTATGTTCACCAATTTAGAATCTACTTACATAAATCCACGGTCAGGGTTCGGTGAAGCCGTGACCGCCCGAAAGTTGGGGAACTACCAAAAGACATATAAGGCTCACACTGACACCGTTACTACAATTCACGGAGGGTAAATTCTTATATGTTTGGTTATTTATTAATTGATTTTCATGTTCAACATCTTTTAGGTTCATCTATACTTTTAACTTTTGAACATTAAAACATTTTCTTATTTAAATTGTATTATAAACTTCATACTTACAGTACATCACTCTTATACTGTCATAGACACAAAAATATAAACATTTGTTACCACCAAATCATGTACACAACTCCATTTATCTTCTGAAACATTTTAACAACCATATTACTCCACAACTAAATACATTTTACATTTATTAATTTATTATTTATTATCAAGTACCAATCTCCTAAAATCATTTAATTTCATCACCAAAATCTCTTTATTTAAATTTTAAATGAATCAAAAATATTTAAACATCTCAAATTATTTTAATTCCATCAAGTATTGAAAACAACATAGGCCAATTTTAATTACTTTACTCCAAAAAAATTACAATTCATTTATTACCACCTTCATAATTATTCTCATTATTTATTTAGTCTGCCAAAATATTATTATTATTATTACATCAATTTCTACTACATACACACATTGTTTACATAAAATACCTTTTACAACACATACATAATTAATTTCTCTCTAAATTTATTTACAAATTCTTGTCATTATTTTTCTGTTTACCACACCTCATTTCATAATCTAGCCAGGTCATTACCATAAACTAAAATATTTAAGATGTCCACTCACTTATTTTTTATTTTAACCACTATCATCATATATTAGTCTTATATATTGTAATGGGACACAATAGTAGCCCTATCCCAAAACCAAAAACTGCTCAATTCAATAGGTACAATAATAGGTAAAGTCACCTATGCTATCCTATTAAAACCAGATAAAGACGAACAACCCTTACTTACAGAAAAGACTGTACAATATAAAAGATAAGAAAAAATACAATACAAATAATAAAATAAATAATTAAAATGTATTATAGCAAGTATATAATATACATACAAACCTTTATGTAAATGAGTGAATGTGAAGAAGTGGGGAATAAAGTTAACAATCCCTATTATTATTTAAATATGTTATAAATACAATAAGTGTCAGTGGAGTGGTGACAAAATAAGTGCGGGTTAATTACTTTTTAAAAAAAAGGGAAACCCATAAATAACACCAATGGTGGTGAAGGGTTTCATCTCAGATTGAGATGTTAGTGAAGGCTTTGGTGTAAGTAGTTGTATTTGTGTTCTAGACCAAAGCCTATAGTTATTAACATTTATAAACTATATTATAAGTTTGTGTGAGTCTACTGGCAAAATAAGAAAATGTGTATTAGAAACCAGGACCTATGAACAATAATCTATTCATTAGCCAGTAATGCTTGATAAGATTGATGGGTTGGAAGTATGGTACACCAAGTAGTTTATAGTTATTTGTCAATTTATAAATGTAGAATTTGGCCATGAAGGCGATACCTCGAAGGTAACATGTTAAAAGATTTTGTTCTAATTATATTATTTGTTAATTTATGATTGTAAACTTGTCCATGTAAACACTACTTTAAGTAATAAGTCAAAAGATTTCATTTTTAACTATTGTGAAAACATGTTAAGGATCAAGACTCATGTAATAAAATGTAACTCAGGAAAAAGGGTTCAAAACCAAAAACCTAGGTAATAATAAATGTTATTTAGAATATATTAATGAAATGCTATTGATGGCCTAGGCCACAAATTCCATACAAGGGAAATAATGTCAGAAATGAGTAGATTAGTAAACCAATGTGATAAAACAGGAAAGGGACAAAATTTATATGATGAAGCTAATTGTTTTAACAGTAACATTACATATTAGATTAATTTAAGGAATTGTAAAGTGATATAACAAATGTATAAAAAGTATAGGCCCAACATTAGAATTTTTGTAAGGTGAAAAACCACCCTTTATAATTAACCAATGTAAGTAAATAAGGTAGCAAAATGTTCAAAATGCCATAAAGAAAAGCATGATGTAATTTAAATTTAAGAAAACTTAAAGCTGAAAAGGAGTATTTTTCTTATAGGCAGATGAACATTTAAATCTTGTAAACTGACCACGTGACCTTATGAACTCTCTGTTTTGACCCATCACAGGCCAGTATTGTGAGGGCACGAAACCGTTGATGGAAAGGCAGGAATATAGAATTGTAGTATTTTTTTTTCCTCCGCTCAACAGTCCGTTAAGGACCAAGGTGTACCGCACGGCTTTTGTGTTAGTGTGACGGTGTATGGCTAGTACTACGCGCCACCAGCCGCTAGTTGCGGTATTCACAGCCAGGAGGCGCCGCTGTTATCTCAGCGCCTACTCAGTTTGCCTCACGACGCTGAGTGCACGCCGTACGGAACCTCCGCCGGGAATTGAACCCGGGACCAAGAGCGCATCAATCGCCCGCGTTAGCCACTAGACCGCCTGGAGGCTCAATTGTAGTATTGTATTGTTAATTATTGCAGAGAGCAGATGAGCTCTAATGAAGAAGTTTCTAATTAAATAATAATAGTGTTTTTTGGACCGTTGGCGATGAAAAATTATAACTAATAGAAGCTACAAATACTGTGGAAGATTGGAAGACGAAAATATTTAAATCAAAACAACAAATAAATGCAGAACCTTTGAAAATCCTGATTACCTACCAGAACACACTTTCATAACGCCTGTAAGTAACGCCGACTCTAACTATCAACCATGTTACAGGTACGATTACACAACACTACCGTAGACACTATCTACACTTACAGAATAACACCAGGGATCATTTATTGAAGAAAAATCTTAAAAACTAAAACAGTGAACACTGAAACTTTTATTTTAAAATAACTTGTGACAGCGCGTTGGTCAAACGTTTTCGGCGGCCATTTTTGCCGATAGTCTGGTTGCCATAGCATATAATAATAATAGCGAAATATAGTATTAAGATTTTAAAATTTTACTTACCTTTGTAATGTATTGTATTTTTGTATGTATTTGATGAATTCAATGACAGTCTAAAAGAACCCTTAAACCCTGAGAATTAATATATTATTATAAACAATTTGTTATTTGGAACTTGTTAGTGTAAAAGTCGAATTGACCCGACCCATATTTGTTTTCGACACAAGTCGACTGTTCATTTCTCTGAATAACTTTAATGAAAATAAATATTGTTATTTGGAATCAAAGGAGTTGTCATTGTAAATAATTTGAAGGTTTACAGGACAATTACAGGTAATTCAACAGGAGAGTGAGCAGCGAACGGACCGAAGCATTTGAAAAAAGAACGGGGCGCTCGAGGACACAATCGACTGCGGCAGCCGATCTGTATTTGACATAAGTGGAGGCAATTTACACTAAATAAAACGCTTCAAAACTCAAAACACAAATTTAAAAACCACAACACACAAACTGTTACATTAAAATATTTATAACACAAATTGTTCTTATCCACATACATCACATTCTTATTATTACTGTAGTAACCCGTTAAATCTATGTCCTTCATTATACCATTATAATTTATAGGATTGTGCCTTTTTATTATTTCATAAACCTTGTCTGCGTTAGTTACTTTTGTCCAGTCTCCGTTAGTATTTTTTGTTATTCCCATGTCATTTGTATCATCATATTCATTTACTATATCAATCACAACATAAGGTAAGTTTTTATCATTTACAACAGTATCATCAAAATAATCATCGATCTTCATTTCATACGGTAAGCATTTCATATTGTTTGTCTTCTCCACTTCTAACCTCTCTATCAACTCTTCATAATTTCTCTTTAACTGAAATAATTCTATCTCCCTATCTACACACAACTCTCTCTCAAAACATCTCTCATCATCATAACACCTGTCACAACCCCACTGACCTATTTCATACCATGCAAAGGGCCCAACAAACTTACTATATGTCATGGCACTTCCAAGACCATCACAAAAATTAAAGGGACCATTTGAAGACACCTCGTCTTCCACACCACCACCGGAGGAAACTCTGTCCTCATAAAATACCTGTGAAACCTCTGTTTCACCATAAACTTGGGGAAAACTTGCCCTTTGCCCATCTAACCTTACATCACACTCTCTCACAACCTCATCAACACTTTCTATGCTCACAACCTTACTTTCTAACACCACATTCTTAATTATATCATCGTAATTCTCACCCCTGCTTACCTCACTATATGTTATTTGCCTGTCTTTATTTTCATCGAATTTATCGGAGTTTTCACCAGTCTCTACCCCCCTTTTAATCTCGTAATTTTCGTTTACTTTATTCTTTGTAAAGTTATTAATTGTGTCCCCTATTCTGTTTATTTGTTTATCAAACACATGCCCTATTGATTATATTATCTTATCTTTCATATTATCAAAACGTGTATTAATTTCATTCACTTGTTTACTAAAGTAATATTTTGTTGTCTTATTTCGTCTCTGATCTCGTTTAACTTTTCATTAAAATTATTTTTAATTTTATCATTCTGTTCATCGAATTTATTATTTATTGTCTCAAGTTTGTTATTTTGTTCATCAAATCTAGCGTCAAAACTACACTTTTGTTCATCAAATTGACAATTTATTCTATCGAACTTTTCATCATTGGCATCAAAACGTTTACTCATAAAATTCATTATATCGGCCAATGACGGTTCTCTTATTTTTGTAACTACAGGAGTAGATTTTGTTCCCACCTCACTACTTATATTTTCATTTGGTTTCTTATTTTTACTATCTAACTTTGGGGTTAATTGAATTCCCGAATCATCTGTACTATCTGTTTCATTTGTACCACTTATATTCATAGTTTTGTCGTCTTGACCTACATTTGGAGTTGAATGTACTTCAAGGCTACTCATAATAGCGGATTCATCAAAATTGGTAATTTCATTGATATCATTCTCGTTATTATTACCTGCCATTTTTAAATTATAAATTTATACAAATTTACTTACATATAAAACATCTGACACTTACTCTAACAATGACATACTATTTTACGTCTGTTACGTAATTTGTACGTATTTTTTCTTAACCTTCAAATCATGTTATTCACATGTAGGTGCAGTTTTGTATAAATTTTAATTTATAAAAACTCGTCACTAGTTCGAGGCACCATCTGTAAAATTCTGTTTTATTACATTTCATAAAATAATATTTAATGTCTCACCTACCTTGATTTGAGTCCAGGATCCTTTTACACGAACTGTGAATACCAACGTGATTTCAAGGTTACATCAATAATGTACGCTACTCACTTTTATATAATAGAACTCACATTTATCCCTTCAAAATTCTTTAGTATATCATTTCTCCCAACTACTAGTACATTACTATTTCCTTCAATTGTGAGTTAAAACATTTCTTACAAGCGTTTGTTAAACCATAAAAACATTATTACCATACTTTTATGCTACATATTCTACTTGTGTTAATTTCTAAGTCTAAGTAAGGCGAACCCAGCTTGCCACACTCACTCTCTCATACCTTTTAATTCCCCATAATTTAATTTAGAGATCTCTATTATTGAAAGGGTATTGAAATTAATAAAATATTAAAATTGTGTTGACTACTTATCCTTCCTCGTTTCTCATCACCATGTGTGACGCTGAATATATGTCCGAATGTTTTAATTTAACACATTTAGATTTTGACTGATGCACTGCACTTACTTCATTCTGATGTACCGTTTCACTACTTTTGTCATTTTCGATTAACACTTAAAAAATTTACTTGTGGTCCACGAGTCGCTGGCTTGTATAAAATTTCCGGCTCGCTAGCCGGCTGCGGCCATAGTAGTTAGGTGACTGGGCAGAACGTTACCAAAGTGCCCCACTCCACTGTGGCTCAAAACGGAAAATGCACAGCCTGCCTACAATAAATGTTCGTCAACTTACACAAAGTACGGTGTTGTCCATGTGTGTTAGGCATTGACGATATTCCATTTTGACAAGGCCGTAGACTCAGATGGGCAGAGTATTACCTTGACTTCCGTCATCTCGAACCACGTGGCGACTAAAATTTTATACTCTAGCCATTTTGGTTGGCGTCGTTTCAGTCTGCATAGCGTCATCTGTGCGCATGATGGTGTTGTGCGTACTCTGTGCGTAACACAACACTGGAATTCTCAGAATCGTATTGCGTTCCATTACAACACCTCGTTCCAACAGCTATGCCACTGCGTTCATTGTTTGAACACTGTCATACTTTATGTGGGAATGACAATTGAAAATTAAATAAAATTAATAAAAAATAAAACCTCCCATTCCGCCCCATTACATACCTTATCACCAAAATATTCGTTAATTAGTTTTTTGACTGGGTATTTCCGTTCATTTGAGTGTTAGTACTACTGTCTACCTGGCTCATTGTTTGTATACCGCTGGTCGAGGCAACTGTATTTATTTGGGATTCATATACCCGCTTCGGTAATCTTCTGTCTCTGTCATTCGCCTCTCTCGCTCGTTCTCATGTCTCCAAGGTCCTTTATAACGTTCATTTTTGTGCCGTTCTGTTCTATTCTCTGACGGGTGATTTGCATGATTTATGTTTCCTTCCTGCTTAGGCTCAACTTGCAAAGTGCATTCCCCGTTAGGTCCATTCTTCCTTTGTCGCAATGCTGCAAATTCCATTAGCAAGTTTTGAAGCTCTGTGATGTTCCGCACTCCCCTCGTAATACATGCCACTGCGATATCTCTGTGGTAGTGGTTAGCCAGTTTGCGAATTAAATGCTGGTCAGAGATTGGAGGTATTAGCTGCCGATTCTGTAGTATGCACCTCTCCATGTACTGAGTCATACTTAACCCGCTCTCTGGTCTATACCTACCGAATTCCAGTTTATCACGAACTGTCTCCTGAATCATCTGGTTCCAGTACTTGGACGTAAATGCCATCTGGAATTGAGCAAAGGTGTTCACCTCACTACGTATTAGTTTCCACCAAATTGCTGCTTCGCCGTCCAAGTGCCTCCCGATCCAGCTTATATCTTCGTCCTGATAGTATTCGCGGTGTATCGCCTCCAGTTCTTTCACAAACTCCATGGGGTACTCTCCTTCTCAATTGAAGTTTATGTTCTTTGTGTGATCCACCACCACTCCTTGCTGTCTCGGTGTGCATTCAATCTGCGCTATTTTATGACGCATATCTTCTTTTATCTTGCTGATCTTTTCTTCGATTGACGAACAGTTGTTTTCGTAACACTCTTTGAGTTGTTCGACCTGTTCTTCATTCTTCTTTTTGTGTGTGATTATTTTATTGGTGATGGTTCTGAGTTCATGTGCGACACTAGCTTGGTGTTGCTGTAGCAATTCTTCACATTTCTCCCAGTGATCTTTCGCTTCCGTACGCACTTTTGTTACCTCATCTCTCACGACATCTTTGACCTCTGTACGTATCCGTGTTGCAGTTTCCTGGTTTTCGTTGCGTATTACCTGTATTTGTTGTTCTGTTTGTGTTTTGTGCTCTTGTGTTTGTTGTGTGTATTTTTCTTCCATCTTGCGTTCTATTTCGTCTATTCTTTTCTCTATACGTGTTATATTTTCTGTCACTGTTTTTGTTATGTTCCGTTCTATTTGTTTATTGTTTTCTTCTAGTAAACGTTTGGTGTTTTCTTCATTCTTTCTATTATTTTCTGCGAATAGTTACGCTAAGTTTTTGATAGTGTTTTCTGTTATACGTTGTTCTGATTGTTTAGTGTTTTCTGTAATTCGCTGTTCTAATCGTTGTGTGAATTGTTATAATAACGCGACTATATCTATGTTTGTAGGTGTTTGTTGTTGTGTTTCATTTTGTGACTGTGTTTGTTCTGTTTCGGCTCGTACTTCATCATGTTGTCGTTGTCCCCTCACCTCTGAAGAGACCTCCGGGCTTTCGCTTTCCGTAGCTTCACCCCATCCTTTCTCTCCCATTTGATTATTAACATCAAACTCAACCTCGGAACCACAATTATTATCACTATTATCAGCCATTTTACTTTTACTATTTGTATTATTATTTAATTTGGATTTCCTTAGCTTACTTCTAGTTAACATTTAATTTTATCTACTTACTCTAACACATATTTTTATTCTACTTATCGTCTATATCCCGTCTCATTCTGCCGAGCTCATTTATAATAATTAAGCTCCACCAGTTGGGCTGCCATATATTACATTTGGGTTTTTCGCTCCACGTTTTGGGTGACCAAATATTACATAAACGAAAGTCACGCTCCGTTTTTCTGGCGTTTCTTTGTTTTTATGTAAATATGTTTACTTAATATGGAAATATTAATATTAAAATAATGTGTAAAGTTGCTGGGCGCCAGAGATGTATACTATCTCAGGGTGTTTTTTGAATAAAAAGCAATGTAGTTTGGATGCTAAGATATTTTAATTATCATTAAGAATCATAGAAATCGATAAATACATTTGTATATTACTTATGTTGTCGACAGACGCTTTAAATCACTTAACCAACTACTTCATATTATAACTACATTCCATTTAATTTACTTGGTTCTTCCTAAATCATAAATTAATCAAATAATCTAACTTGATAGGATAAACATATGACATACATAAATATTGTAACGAAACAAAATGGTACAACAAGAATAGTAAATATAATAGGGAAATCCTATCCAGAGAGGGAACAAGAAATCACAATTAATAGTCAATTAAAGGAAATTACCAAGTTTTAAAGAGATTAGTAAAGAACCAAATATAACTAAATAAAAACAACTTTTGACTTATTTAATATCATCAAGAGACCCAGAAATAACTAAACAGACAAGAAGTTAAATAAATAAACCTAGTAGGCCTAAGTAACTTGCCCTGAATAATACAACCAAACCCAATAAAGAGTACCTATCCATATAATAAAATTGTATAGGCCTATAATTAAGGATAGAAAAAGGGACACAAACCCGTACAGTGATATGAGTGACAATATAAATAGTGACACAGACTACCGTTAAACAGTGTTAGTTATTTTTTTATGAAAGGTGTTTTATTATTATTATTATCATACAGACAATAGTTTAAAAGTATGAAATAATTAAAGTTGTTAAAAACAAGTATTATTATTAAGAGTTTTTGTTATATGTTATAAGATTTTATGTCACCAGTTAATTTATTTAAATATATTTATCTCAGGGAGTCAAGGTAGAAATTACAATCAACCATAACAAATTGTTCCACCACATATCAGAGAAATTCAAATTAATAAGGTTTTACAGTTATAAACTGAGGCATGTAAAATACCAAATTGTTTATAATTATCTAATTAATAATCATATAAACATTGCATGTATCATTAGAGTATAATAATAAAATTATCTATTAAAGTTAATTTATAAAATGTAAAGTAGGTAACGTCACTCTAACTTGCATGCTTTTTACGAAGCGTATTGAATCTCGTCAAACATCGTATGTTATTTAATATATAATTTTGTAATTTGTTTTAGATTATAAGTAATAGATGATTTGTAAAGGTACTCTATATTGTTAATTATCATGTAATGGAACTTTTCGTAGCAGCCACAAGAATTCCCACGAAATATATTAACCTTATTTAATTATTCACTCCTGAGATAAATATCGATTGTGACAACCGTATGTATCGAATGGAATTTTCTATCAATTTGAACTCATATTACAGAGATTAAACAATTATGTTAATAAATCATATCCATGCGTTATTATTTCATGAACATAATATATTATCAACATTTATTTTATAATTAACAAGGATAAGAAGACGTCAGGGAGTCATTGGAAGTACGCAAACTACTAAACCAAGATTAACCTCAAAGAATAGGTTAAAGCCTAATATCGAAGGTGACTTGAGAATTGTTTGGGATGACTCGACCGCTATTTTTGAATTGATTTTGGAGTTCTAACTGCTGAATTGGAATAATTATAATTCTGTTTATTAAAACAAGGCAGAATAATTCAATTCTTTTAACTTATATATTAAATCACATTCGAAAACACGCAACATAAATATTCTACGATCAACTGATACACTATTTACAACTATTTATTATGAATTAACATATTGTCACAGGACAAATGGCGCCAATCGTACACACTATAGTTTTTTAGGCCCTTAAAAGGACCGTTTGTCGGGTACGCTAAATCATTTGCGTACGCTGCCCGAGCCGCGCTGTGATGTTCAGCGGCTGCGTCCGCTGTTCCGGGCGAGCTGCGGTTCTCTTCTTTCGGCAGCGGTATGTAGAGCCCGCTGCTGTCCCAGTCGATGTCCATCACTGCTTCTCCTGCGTTCTCCATTCTTCCTTCTTCCTTTTCTTCGAGCTGGCTTGACGACGTCCAATGGAGTGCGCCAAAATTTTTAGCGGCGCTGTTTTTATGCCCTGACAGGTCGTGTGCCACGAACCTATCAGAGTGCCGCTGGTCCCTGGTTGGCTCGCCTCGAGCACGTTAGATGGTCACGTCGAGGCCAATCAAGCTGCTGCCGATCCTTGATTGGGTCGCCTCGCCTTCTCGTGTTACGTCTCGGCTGGCGCCGAGAGCAGATCTTCGCCTCGCTATGTCACAACTCCCCCGGGTCTTGAATGCTCTCCGGTGGCCAGCCCATTGTTCTTCTCCAGCGGGTTTGAGCCGTTGGCGGTGAACCTTGTATGGACGTCCGTCCTTCTCCACCGTGTAAATCTGCCCGCCGAGGGTTGCGGCAACGCTAAAGGGACCTTCCCAGGCTGGCTCCCATCCAGGGTACCTCCGTCCTTTGGCTGGTCCGGCGTGGCTCTTGACATACACCAGCTGCCCTACGGCCAGTGTAGGGTCCTGTGTCCTCCGTTCCGGATACCGCCGCCGCTGATACTGCGTCTGGTGTGACCTGGCCGCCTCTTCTCGTTCCTCAATTGGCCGGACGTCCTGTTCTGCATGTGGCCGACTCCAGTCGCCGGGTCGGCGTAGGTCTCTGCCCAGCAGAAGCTCGCTCGGTGTCACTCCAGTGGCGGCGTTTGCACGATTCCGCAGCGAGAACAGAACCGTCGGCAAACGCTTGTCCCAGTCGCCATGGTCCTTGCAGTCATGGAGCTGGATCCGCAGCGCCTTCTTGATCTCGCCGTTGCGCTGCTCGATCGGGTTCGCCCTGGGATGGTAGTTGGCTGTAGTCCACGGTCGTATGTGCAGCTTGTCGCACATCTGCTTCCACTTGTGGCCCGTGAGCGGCTTTCCGTTGTCGGTGAGCAACGCCTCTGGGTATCCCCAACGAGGGAACACTTCTTCCTCCAGGTAGCGGATAATGGTGTCGGCGTCCGCCTTGCGCACGGCCTTTGCTTCCACCCATCTCGACATCATATCCGTGACCACTACGATGTACCGGTTGCCAGCTCGAGTCAGCGGATATGGTCCCATGACGTCCAGGGCGACAGTATTCCAACATCTCCTGGGTCGGTGAGGTCGCTGTTGGTCCTGTTCGGGATTTGCGCCGCGCTTGTGTAGGGCGCATATTCTGCAACTCCGGACGTATCTGCGGACATCAATGGTTAGGCCGGTCCAGCCGAAGTCCTTGCCGATGGCCCGAAACGTTTCTTCGGCCCCCGGATGACCGGCTTCAGGGAAGTCGTGGAAGTGCCTGATGACCTCCATGCGGACACTCGGCGGCACGTACAATCCTGGTTCCTGGTTGCGTCTGTCCTTCCAAACCAGGCCGTTGTCCACCCGGTATTCTCTCGCTGTAGCCGCCGCAGGGTCGTTTCTCCACGCTTGGCACTCCTGGTCGCCTTCTTGCGCCTCCTGCACTGCCTGATGGATGCCGACAGCTGTGATTTCTTGTAGTCGGGGTGCAGCTGCCGCAACACTGCGAAGTGGCCTCTCTTCAGGCTGCATCCGTGGTTCTTCTTGGACGCTGGCAGTATCTTCAAGCCCAGGTTCCCTCGAGAGGAAGTCCGGCAACTCGTTCTCCTTGCCCGGGCAGTGGACGACGGTGAATTTGAAGCTCTGTATCAGTAGAGCCCAGCGAGCGTACTTCGTCTTCTGCCCCGTCGCCTGCTTCAGCCAGGTTAGCGCCTTGTTGTCGGTCCTTAGGGTGAAATGGCGATCCTCCAAGTATGGCCGGTATTTCTTGATGGCCCAGACGACTGCCAAGCACTCCAGTTCGTTGGAGTGGTAGTTCTTCTCCGCCTCGTGGAGCTTGGCACTGGTGTACGAGATGATGCGCCTCTCTCCGGCTTCGGTGCATTGATAAAGCACCGCTTCAAGTCCCTTTTGGCTGGCGTCGGTCTGCAGAAACATCGGCAAGTCTCGATCCGGTCGTGAGAGTTTTAACGGCTGCCGGAAAGCGGCCTTAACCTCTTCGAAGGCTCGCTGAGTTGTGTCGTCCCAATGCCACTTTCTTGTCCGCAGCAGGTCCGTTAACGGTTCCAAAATCATGGCGAAGCAGGGGATGTACTCTCGCAGCCAGTTGCAGGTTCCCAGGAAGCGTTGCAGCTCTTTCTTGTTGCGGGGGGCCGGCTGGTCTTCGATCGCTCTGAGATGTTGCTGCTGCGGGAGGTTGCCGTCCGGAGTAATCTCGTGGCCCAGAAAGGCGATTTCTTCTCGGCCGAAGTGACACTTGTTGAGCAAGCAGGTCAGCTGGTGCATCTGCAGCCTTTCCAAGACTTGATCCAGGTGTCGCAGGTGCGTTTCCCAGTCGGGGGAGTAGACAATGATGTCGTCCAGATAGACGAGGCAGCACTCCCGTAATAGTCCCGTGAGAACATCCTGCATCAGCCGTTGGAAGGTGCTGGGCGCGTTCTTCAGCCCAAAGCACATCACCCGGAACTGGTAGCGACCTCCGTCGGGCACCGAGAATGCTGTGTACTTCTTTGCTTCTTCCTTCAGCGGGATTTGCCAGTAGCCGCTATTCAGATCTAGAGTCGAGAAGACTTTGGCCCCGCTGAGGTCCTTGATGGTTTCGTATATCAGCGGCAGTGGTGAGTCCACATCCTCGGTCTGATCGTTCAGCCTCCAGAAGTCCACGCAGAACCGGGGTGTGCTGTCCTTCTTCTTCACAATCACCACCGGAGAGCTGTATGGCGAGGTGGCCGGTTCAATGATACGCTGCCTCAGCATCTCTTCTACCTGTTCCCGGATGGTGCGTTTCTTCTCGTCGGAGTACCGGTACATTGGGAGCCAGAATGGCTGGCTACCTTCTTTCAGCCGGATCTCGTGCTTGGCCGCGGATGTGGTGCGGAGCGGGCCACGCGAGAACAAACTGCGATGACGGTGTAACATTTCCAGAAGCCGTTTATGGTGTTGGCCAACTGCTGACTTTTGAAGGCTAGCTTCGTCAATGTCCTCTTCCTCGGGCTCCGCGCAGTCATTCCAGAAGACCGTCTGTCGGTTCTCGCTGCCAATGTGAAGGCAGCCCCGTCGGTAGTCCATAACTGCTTGGTTGGCCATAAGCCAGTGGTGGCCCAGTAAAACTTCTTCTTGCAGTCCGGGCACTTCTAGCAGAACGGTGGTGGTCGCGAGGTTTCCAATTATAATGTCTGCGACGACGGCGGCTGTTGAGTGACTTGCTGACCGTGTAGCGCTAGCTGGACAACTCGGGGCTCCGTCTTCCTTCCTCCGGGCAGCAGACCGGCTCGTACGAAGTCGTAGTTTGCGGCGGAGTCCAAGGCTGCGGTCAGTTTTCGGCCGGCGATCTCTATTGGAATGCACGGTATGTCCGCACCTAGTTGGTTCACGCGCCCCGGTGGGCTATTTACCGGGGCGCTTGGTCGTTTCCCTGCCGGTTCTTCACAGGGCAGTCCCGATGGTAGTGTCTTCCCGGGCAGTAGCGGCACTTGGGCGTTAGGCTGTTCATTCTTTGTTCCTCTTTCGTGCTTGAGGCCGATCGACACTGCTTCGACCCCCCTACTCGATCCAGGGAGTTTTCAGCAGAGTCATCCCGACCTCGCGCACGACTATCTTGATCCAAGTCCGCCTCGATGCTCATTGCCCGTTGTAAAAGTTCCTCCAAAGTCGTAGGCGGCGGGAACCTCAGCGCGGGTCGAAGGCGTGGCTGCAGCTGTTGTGTAAGCATGGTTATGCTCGTCCTCTCGTCACCTCCGGGGTACAGACGGCGAAACAGCTTGATTTTTCTCAGGAGGAAGATTTCCGCCGATTCCTGCCGCTGCGGTTGTCCGTACAGCTCGGCCAGCAGCTCTGCGTCGCGTTGCATCCCGCAGAAGTGATGCCGGAAGCGGTCGCAGAACTCGGGCCAATTTATCTGCAATCCCGTGTATCTCTCTGCCCACGTGGAAGCTTCTCCTCGGAGCTGCCGCACTGCGTAATCTGCCCACTGTTCAGGTGGGACTCTGTAGTCCCGCAGCTGTCGCTCTAGCTGTTGAAGATATCGTTCTGGATCCTCGTACTTGAGGCCATGGTATGTAGCGGTGATCACCGGTGGCAACGTGCACCTCATAGCTGCGGCGAATTGCGCAAAGCCTTGGTCTACCTCGAACCCGGTGTCCCGCTGGGTGTAGTTGTTGGGCGCCATGTTTTGTGTGCCGGCTGGTAGCTCTCTGGCGTGGCTAGATCTTGCATCCACAAGATGATCATCGCCCCACGTTGGGCGCCACTTGTCACAGGACAAATGGCGCCAATCGTACACACTATAGTTTTTTAGGCCCTTAAAAGGACCGTTTGTCGGGTACGCTAAATCATTTGCGTACGCTGCCCGAGCCGCGCTGTGATGTTCGGCGGCTGCGTCCGCTGTTCCGGGCGAGCTGCGGTTCTCTTCTTTCGGCAGCGGTATGTAGAGCCCGCTGCTGTCCCAGTCGATGTCCATCACTGCTTCTCCTGCGTTCTCCATTCTTCCTTCTTCCTTTTCTTCCAGCTGGCTTGACGACATCCAATGGAGTGCGCCAAAATTTTTAGCGGCGCTGTTTTTATGCCCTGACAGGTCGTGTGCCACGAACCTATCAGAGTGCCGCTGCTCCCTGGTTGGCTCGCCTCGAGCACGTTAGATGGTCACGTCGAGGCCAATCAAGCTGCTGCCGATCCTTGATTGGGTCGCCTCGCCTTCTCGTGTCACGTCTCGGCTGGCGCCGAGAGCAGATCTTCGCCTCGCTATGTCACAATATACAAAGCATAACACGGGCAAATTATTATACCATTACTATACTACGGGGTACACGAGTCGTATTACAATATAAGTATCAAATATTCATAGAAGAGATTACAATTAAACATAAAATATATCAATCAAATATTCATTATTCATTAAGCATCTCAATAATCATCAACATCTATAAGTAAGATTAATATATACATTTATATTCAACTTCAGTTATGACAATTTATATCTTCTTGTTCATCATTAAATTTAAATTAATGCAAATAAAATCTCAAATTTGAATTATATTAATAAATAATGCCTTTCTAAAGTCATAAGAGGTAATTTTAATTTAGCATCCAGCTACGCGTAAGTTCTTTTAAAATGAGACGGGATTTTATGGTATATAGACGATTCTACTACATTTGATATATTCTAATAAATGGGTATAGAGAAATGTCAGAGTTTACTTGTTAAGAGTTTATCCATTCCGGATCTCCGCTGAATTGCGTGGTCATATATCACTATACATTACACATACTCTGTTTTTAATAAACTCACTTTCACTTTCGCTGATCTTACACACATACCGTACTTTTTAATTATCGCACACGACTGACGCGCACAAGAAAATAATACTGATTGTTTATCGTTCAAATATCACTAATTAAATAACACTTCTTCTTGCTTCAGGTTCGCACTGTTTTAAATTGTCACTCGCGTTGAAGACTCTCTTCCTATCTCCATTCCGCTTTCACTTACTCTTTGATTATAGAGTGATTTGACTAATACACCATCAATTATTATTTAAACTGTAATGTAAGTTCACTTTGTCTTTCCCGAACTATTTATCTATTTCATGACTTTAAATAGTAAATGTCACTATAAGTGTCTTTACATTTTATTTGATATTGTAATTGCACGCGATGTCCGTCTTTTAAATAATGTTGTCATCCATTCCGCATAGCTGAATCGTTTTTCTGGTTCTGGAATTTTCGTTTGTTTTTCTTCTATCTCCGCTTCATTATTATTTACTATTTCTTCCTCCATAACTTCCCTCTTTTGCATCTCTGTTTTTTCTGACAGTCGCCAGCTGAAATCGGGTTTCCTGTATCGTTAATAATTACGTTAGGATCGGTAATTTCCCCAATTCCAGCCTTACTGGTTGGACGCCATTTTGTTGTCCTTTCGTATTCGCCGCTAGAATGTTGTACTTCCTTTTCTTTTAGCCTCACCAGTTGGTCGCCATCTTCTAATTGCACGATGTCGGTCTAATTGTAAGCGGGTAATAGTATAATTGGCATAAAGTGTACTCTCGTGTCTTACCAATCCGTCATCGCTCTGGAACGGGACTCACGCAGATTGCTTCTGTTGCGAATATACGAATAACCAGTATCGAAGTCTTTACCTGTTCTGTGTTGTATTTTGTAATTCCCGAAAGGCGCCAAATTGTTTTTTATAAAACAATTAAAAATTTCGCAGTTAGATTGTCTCCTGGCAACTGTAAATAATAATTTGAATTGCCTCACTAACTGGCGGGAATTCGACTTTCGCTCGTTGTTGAGATGTGTTGCCAACATAAAATTTGCGTAACAAAATCTACTCTCCGCTAAAGCACATAACATACATAATAATATTCAAATAAATACACGACAGTTAATAAAGGTTCGTACTGATTTGATTTGTTCAAGAATTCATTAATTTTTTAAATAATCGTACAACAAGTGTAATTATAACAAAGTTTATGCCTCGGCTGTAAGTTCACTCAGTGGATCGCTAAGGTGGCAGCGCCTCAAACGTAGGAAGCTATAATGTTTATCGTCTCTTATTTATACAATTTATTCTGCCATGTGAATTCTTTTGAATACGAAAAAGGTTTATAACAAGATGTTTAAATAAAGTACACCACTTTATAATCGTGGTACTTACATACTAACAAGATTTACATGGAAACTCAACTGTTTTGTGTTAAAGGTGTGTGCGTTGGTTTTATCAGTTTGACATAGGTTATATTACATACAGTGTTATTTAATTCGAATCATCAATCCTTGAAAGAAATTAGTGTTTAAATTTTAGAGTGAGAGTTATTTATTAGTAAATGGGTGAATCAATTTGGTTCGTTATTAGTTGTAATTTATTTTATACTTAACAACCACACGTTGTTCGGCTATAGTTCGTCAAGTGTCTTTGCCAATGAATTGTTTCTTTAGTTTATTTCCAACGATATGGGTACCGTCTGCTTCTGACGTCGGCTTCTTAGTTCATCCAGTTTTTATTTAATTGCAGTTTAATATTTGATTATTGTTCCTTCATATGTTACTGGACTATTGTAGACATCAGTTACTCATTTGGTTTTCATAACAGTTCGATTTTCTTCATTATTTTTCCTTCAAATGGTCAGCATCAATATAGCATCTGTTTCTCTGGTCCGTTAATAATGGAACTCCTCTTCGTAACCATCAATTTCATAATAACGTACTGTAGTCATGACAACTGGCTTAGCTCTGATTGGCTGAGTACGTTTGAAACTATTGTTACACATTCTGGTTTTTTGTTTAATTTGAATAAATATTTTATAATGGCTACATTTACTTGGGGATAATTTCAATGGTTGTAATCTTTACATAGATGTTCCTATTTTCTTTCAAAGATTAGTTTGATATTTTAAAAGATTGGTCTAAGCCATGTATTAATGTTTTAGTTCAAAATTGATAATACTATGTTAATACATAATTTACTTATTTCTATGTTTTAATATAATTCTGCCATGTTATTTTTGTTAGTTGTTGGTAATTACATAATTTACCTTGTTTTGTTATTTAAATATAGTCTTCAATTGTTTACAACTGGGTTTCTTAACTTAGACAGTGTTATGGGACGAACGTCCGTCTAATCTTAAACGTGTATAAGTATAATGGGTGTAACGTGTCTTCTCTATCCGTCGTCGATTTAGAACGTAACTTACGCAGATTTCGTTCGTTGCGAACGTACGAATAACCAGGTCTCGATGTTCTTACCTGTTGTTCACTAGGGGTGTGAAAATCCCGGGTGGCGCCAAATTGTTTTATTAAAACAATTTTTAAGTTTGTATGACAAGCGCAGCTCAGGCGGTGTGAAGAATTCAATTTGTTCCCGCCTCGCCTTGGCCGTCTTGATCGGGCCAGTAGTTCATTGTGTTGGCTGTACGATCGTTTGTCATCAATGCTAACTATTTGCTAAAAAGTACACAAATTATTATCCACCTCCCAATGAAATTATAACACTGTGGTTACACTCAGTACTTATTTATTTTTGGTTAACGATTAATTATTCAGTTAATACAAATTATGTTTTCTTTTGTAATACATTTGCACCGGTAATTTATATGAGACACATCTCTGGGGTTTGACAAATCGATCTTTGAACTTAACAACAAATATTCAGTAATGGCGTCTGTTGGAATTGTACACAAAATTATTATTGTTCGATCGTCTCGGATTCTTGAGATTACGTTAAAAGGATTATTAATAATTACAACAATAAAAATACACACCCTTACATCAGTTAAACTTAAATAATATACTGTGTAGTTATAATTTGGTTATTGGAGTGTAGTAAAAGTGTTACAAAATATCTCTAACTAATGACAGGTTAACTTTGCCAGTTGATAAATTTTCAGGGTCTTAGTTTTTTAATTTAATCTTTGAAAGTAATTATGTGCAGTTTAGTGAGAGTTCAGCTTTCAGTGAGAAATAATTAATGTGAGTTTATTCGGAAATTTGGGGTAATTTAATACTTCAGTAGACTGGATGAACTCAGTTGATCTGGTAATAATGAATTAGGCTGCAAACATATTTAATTTTCAATTGTTCGGGGCTTCGGGCATCTTTTTTAAGTTAATCGGCAAGATATTATTTTCTTTTTTCTTTAATTCGGCTTCGACATCAGTTAAATGGTTTCAGCCATCGTCTGCTTCCTTGGTGTTCACTTGCTAGTAATTTCGTTTGATATTTTGATGTTTTAATTAACCATTTTGATCGTTCAAGAACTGGCGTCTATTCAACAAGAGCGTCAAATTATGAGTAAAGAAATCTAACGGTAACAAGAAAATTTAGTAAATTTACAGAAACAAACCGGAGAAAGGTGTGACCATATTAACACTACAGTGAACAATTTAACTGGTCAAATACGCCAAAATCAAGAAGAAATTGAATTAATTAGGACCAGACCAAATAATATTACTCATGTTTCCACAAATGAAACCAGAGAAGGGATTAATTTCAAAAATTATCGTAGAAACCCCATGGAATTCCTGGTCAGAATCGAGGAAAATTTTAATAAACATCGAATAACTATCTGGAGCTCGATTAGAGAGATGTTGGATGAGCATTTTAGGGAGATTACTGGTGGACAGCAACCAGGAATGAGATAGTGGACTACGCTCAATTTAAAAAACTATTTAAAGAAAAATATTGGTCCGAAGCTATACAAAATATTATCAGGGACAACATTTGTCAGGGAAGATATGATGGAAATAGAGGTACATCTCCAACTACTTACTTCTGGGGAAAGGTGTGTTTGGCGAGACACCTAGAGCCAAGAATACCAGAAGAATCCCTAGTAACTAAAATGGCATACCATTATGTCGCAGGAATTGCCAGAGCACGCCTGGGAAGCCAGATTAAAACGGTCCACGCAATGGCTGACTTGTTAGAAAATTATGAGCACGAGGGTTACTACAAAAGAAGCAGACAACGAACTGATCAGTGTGGTTCAAGAAATAATAACCATGGTATGAATCATAATCACCATAATAACATGAATAACCGGAGTAATTATAACTTTAATGGCAACGATCGTAATTACAACCAAAATTTTACCCCAAATAATAACCAACAAGCAAATTTCAATCGAAATCCAATTAACAATAATAGTAACAACAGGCCCAATCAAAATTACCAACCGGGTAATGGAATTAATAATAATTATAATAACTACAGAACCAACCAAAATTATAATAATTTTAGAAATAACCCAGGAGTTAATACCAATAATAATAACCAGGGTAATTATAATAATAATCGTCCGTACTGACCCCGAATAAATTATATTAGGTACCATCAACCTCGGAGGAACAATTTTAATGACAGTTATGATCAAAGAGGAAATCCCAGAGGGATGAATCACCATTACAACCGAGTAAGAAGTAGAAGCCAGGAGGACTTCCGAGAACCAAGGGGGAGTGAACAATTAGACAACCGAGAAGGTGAACAACCAGGAACCGGCACACCATTCCAGGCAAATCAACAGTCATGCCCGGAAAATAATCATGATGGCCTTAATTTAAACGGAGTGAGGCAGTAATAAACCCTCGCGACCCCTTACTGCTCCTATCTACTGGGTACAAAAACCACCAAATTCAAAAATATAGTAATAACAAATTACTACCAACTAATTATGAAAAACTAATTATGGAAAATAAAAGAATTTTGAAATACAAAAACCACCAAATTCAAAAATATAGTAATAACAAATTACTACCAACTAATTATGAAAAACTAATTATGGAAATAAAAGAATTTTTAAGTATAACAACAACCAAAGTTTAAGGACGGATAGTCAAAATCTTACTATTATTTACAATTATTTGAAAAATCTTCGAGAAGAACTGTTGGAGGAAACAGTGACAAGTAGAACCAACCAGCATAATGAAATCTTATACATAACCGCTCAAATTGAAGGAATTCCTACACCAATAATGATAGATACTGGTGCAAATGTATCACTTATTAACAACGCTGAACTGGAGAGAATACAGAAACAAAGTAAAAATATAATACCTACCTTACCTGTCAATAATGTTATTTTAATAGGTGCCACTGGGCGTCAAAATAAAACAGTGAGAAAACAAGTGTCATTGGAACTAGAAAGCAAAGGTGTTACAATTAATATTATATGTCTGGTCGCAATCGGCCTACCATTCGAAATATTAATCGGATGCGATATGCTGAGGAAATATTCAGCCATTATTGATCTGAGCAAGGAGAAGGTGTCCTTGAACTCAGAAGGTGTTATGTGGACGGCAGAGTTGATAGGAAGCGATGGTGCCCCTCTGAACCTACCCATCACCAAGTTAGGAATTAAATTTTTTAAAGAATGACACCCAATGCAGAAAAATAATCTATAACATGACAAATGAAGACCTGTGGAACAGTAAATTACAGGAGATAAGAGAGTTTAGACACCAAGGCACAAATAATTTGACAGCAAAACAAATAGAAGATCTCATTATGATATATAAGAAGTATAAACATGTATTTTCAGAAAAACCAGGAAAAGTAAAAAACTATCAGTGTAGAATACAATTTAAAGAACCAGCAGAATTCCACAGAAAATCCTATCCTATACCATATTCATTGAAGGAGGCGGTTAGAGCTGAAATTAATAAAATGTTGTTAAATGATATAATTGAGCATAGCCAATCACCATATACTAGCCCAATAGTAGCAATTCAGAAGAAGAACGGGCAGGTTCGACTTTGCTTGGATGCCCGAGAAATAAATAAACATATAGTAAATGATCGCACGTCACCTGGAGAAATAGAAGAAATTCTAAAAAAAATTTCACGGTACAAAATTCATCAGTACCTGGGACACAGTTTGTGGTTACTGGCAGGTGGAGTTGCACCCGATGAGTCGAAAATATATGGCTTTTATTTTTGAGGGTAGAAACTACCAGTTTAAGAGATTGCCATTTGGATTAGTCAATTCGGTAGCAATTTTTGTACGATGTATGGACCAGGTATTGGGTCAGGAAGCGCTACAATTCACCACAGTTTATGTAGACGACCTGTTGATTACCTCATCCAACTGGGAGGAACATTGTCACAGGGTGGAATATGTATTGAGTAAGTTAGCAGAAGAATGACATAACACTAAAACTAGAAAAATCCCAATTAATAGCGAAGGAGGTTCAATTTTTAGGTTTCAATTTGACTGAACAAGGTATTTCCCCATCACAAGAAAAGGTTACCGCAATCCAGAAGTTCCCACAACCAAAGAATAAGAGGCAACTCCAATCCTTCTTAGGACTGTGTAATTACTACCGGAAGTTCCAACGCAATTATTCCTCATTGACATCTAAATTTCAGGAACAGCTGTCTTCCAAAAACAAATGGATATGGGGACATGAACAGGATGCTATACTACAACAGATAAAGGATAAATTCTTAGAGACAGTAATCCTTCATCATCCAAATTTTGATCACCCATTCTTTTTGAACTGTGACGCAAGTGATGTCAGTCTTGGGACGGTATTGTACCAAGAAGACAAAGAAGGAAATCATTTAGTCATCAGTTTTGCCAGTCGTGTGTTAAACCACTGTGAGAGAAGGTATAATGTTACTGAAAAGGAACTATTAAGCATAGTCTTTGCTTGTAGTAAATTCCGAACGTACATTCTGGGATATCAATTTGGATTAGTCAATTCGGTAGCAATTTTTGTACGATGTATGGACAAGGTATTGGGTCAGGAAGCGCTACAATTCACCCACAGTTTATGTAGACGACCTGTTGATTACCTCATCCAACTGGGAGGAACATTGTCACAGGGTGGAATATGTATTGAGTAAGTTAGCAGAGAATGACATAACACTAAAACTAGAAAAATCCCAATTAATAGCGAAGGAGGTTCAATTTTTAGGTTTCAATTTGACTGAACAAGGTATTTCCCCATCACAAGAAAAGGTTACCGCAATCCAGAAGTTCCCACAACCAAAGAATAAGAGGCAACTCCAATCCTTCTTAGGACTGTGTAATTACTACCGGAAGTTCCAACGCAATTATTCCTCATTGACATCTAAATTTCAGGAACAGCTGTCTTCCAAAAACAAATGGATATGGGGACATGAACAGGATGCTATACTACAACAGATAAAGGATAAATTCTTAGAGACAGTAATCCTTCATCATCCAAATTTTGATCACCCATTCTTTTTGAACTGTGACGCAAGTGATGTCAGTCTTGGGACGGTATTGTACCAAGAAGACAAAGAAGGAAATCATTTAGTCATCAGTTTTGCCAGTCGTGTGTTAAACCACTGTGAGAGAAGGTATAATGTTACTGAAAAGGAACTATTAAGCATAGTCTTTGCTTGTAGTAAATTCCGAACGTACATTTTGGGATATCCTGTAACTGTCAGAACAGATCATAAGTCCATCTCATTTTTGAGAAGTTGTAAGCTGAGTCACGGAAGGCTTACAAAGTGGATACTCGCCTTGCAGGAGTATAATATCAAATGGGAATATATTCCAGGGAGTCAAAACTTGATAGCAGACGTGTTATCTCGAATAAACCTGGACACCCAGACATTTGAGGGTGAGAAGGAAAGGATTATCAAGGTGTACAACATTCTCAAAAAAGTAGATCTGATTTGGAGGCATTATTACAAAATATCAGAGCAAATCAGTTATTAGACCCAAAATTAATAAAAATCAAGGAACGTTTGGACAACCAAAACTCTCCAATAACCCAATTCTATTGTGAACAAGAAGGAATTTTATTTATAAAAAATACATTTAACCAAGAAGACTGGAAGGTCATCATTCCCAGAATCATGGAGAAAGAACTAGTGTTGGAATATCACATAAGATACGGACATATGGGTGCAGTAAAGGTAGTGAAAGCATTGGAGGAGAATTGTTACATTAAGAACATACACAGGAAGGTACAAAATTATATAAAACCCTGTCATATCTGCCAATTGGTCAAAATTAATAATGAACGAAGGGAAGGTGTAATGATACCTATATCGTCAGAACAAAAATTGGAAAAATTATTCATTGACATATGTGGACCATTTCCTAGGAGTGAAGGTAGAAGCCGGTATAAATACATTATAATCATTATGGACCACTTCACCAAATTCACCAAATTGTATCCAATCAGTCGAGCAACTACGCAGAAAATTCTTGAAGTAATAACTACTCAATACATTCCAAAAACAAGAATACCTGTTTCAATAGTTACGGACCATAGTACACAATTTCGAGGCAGAAAATGGAAGAACACATTGTTAGAACTGAACATCAAAAGCTATAAGACCTCCGTATACCACCCCAGTAGCAATCCATCAGAAAGAATACTGAGAGAGGTTGGTAGAATCTTAAAAACCTATTGTCATCAACAACAAAGGAAGTGGCCTGATTACTTATCAGCTACAGAAGATTTTTTAAACTTGGCTTATCATCCATCTATAAATTGCACTCCATACACTGCCATGTATGAAAAACAACCACCCAGAGAGATCCAAGAATTGATTAAATTTCCTAAGTCTCCACAGTACCAATTTAATAAATTAAAATTTTATAATCAGGTGATGGAAAATCTGGAAAAACGCAGAAATAAATACCAGAAAATCAAGGGTAAAATAATTAAATATGAAGTAGGAGAGAAAGTGTTGTTAAAGAACAGGGAATTGCCTAGCACTCTAGAAGGGATATCAAAGAAGTTATTGTTACTATATGTTGGACCCTACACCATAACAAAAAACAACAACAACAACGCTGTGCCGGTGTTTGCATAACCCGGCGTTCGAGGAAATACAAATACTATTTTTCCAATAATAAATTCGATTAGTTATCAATGTCAGTGAGCAAGACGATATCTGTATGGCACTGTCCGGCAGTGCACGCTATCTAGCGGGCCGAATTTGGGTTGCGTTTCCGTGCACATTGCGAGAATCAGTCACCGCATAGCTCCCATCACGAATACATCTCGCTTCCTCCCTCGGTTCAGCAGAGAATTTTTGTGTGATTTCTTCTCATCTTTGATGGCAGGCTAAGTGCTTGAGACTTCCCGGGTTCTCGCCTAGAAACAGAGATCTGGCCACAGCTGGTGTACTGCTGCCTTCACCAGCCATGAACCACCTGAAACTTTGTCTGTGCCGAGGAGGGAGCTAGCTAACAATAACTATGTGATACTGCCACTTCAGATAAGGTGATATGAACTCTTTTCTTATTTTTTTAACCTGGCCCGCAGCACATCAGTGTGACGAATTTGTGCTCGAACAATTTGCTTATTCAGCTAGATAGTTAAACCGAGGGTGTGGCACCAAGACATTTACTATGAACATTATTCATGATAATACTGTACTATTACTGTAATTGTGAGCTGCACTGTGGGAGCGTGCCAGAGCTATTTTCATAGATATTGAGTGCCAATGTCGTAAGGGTAATTTGTTCTTTAAAATTAAGTATAAGTCATGAGTTTCTTGATTCCGAACCGGCTGGTTCAGATGTCTTCTGAGTATTACTGGGGTTTCATTTTTAATTATTTTCCTGTATTTAAGGGCTGGGGGTTTTTGTTTTTCATGCTGTTTCTGGGTGTTAATTTCTAAATAGGTTTTCTGGGCACAAGTTAGGCACCTGTTGGTGCTGTTTCATGCAGGTTGGCTACTGGTCTCACCTTGTCAGGTCAGGCCTATTCTGGCACACTCCTACAGCTGCTAGTATACAACATGGTTTTTATTTTATATATGCACAGATGGCTGATATTAAAATTTATTTTTTTTTAAGGCATATATAATTAATATTCAGAGATTATCAGATTTTAAATGGAATGAAATATACAGGCAGTACTTGTTATTGTAACTTAGGTTCTGGCTTTTGCTTGCTAAACTTGTCTTGTTAATTTTTGCTTATTATCAAACCATTATGATTAAAGAATTCTTTCTAAACATTTAACCTTTTTAGGACAAATGTCCTGTGCATTATATGAATCCACTAGTCTTACATTTTGCCTGTCATTATAGCAAGTTTAACTTATCATTATATTTTGTCACAAATTAAATATTATATATAATTATTTTATTAACAATTTTAAGTATTATTGTTCTATTATCATTACTTATTACAAATGTTGTCTCAAGTTACAAGTATATCTGTATCTGACAGAAGGGTTGCTGTTCTTAGTCTGTCTGCTGACATTATAAAAATGTAAAAGGGGTTGCTGTTATGATCGATTCAGATTTGCTCTAAATTTTTATACTTTTATAAAATTAAAGATTTTATAATTTTATAAAATTGATACAGGCTGTGCTGGCACCTTAAGCTATAATTGTAGTTTCTTGTTATTATGGCAAGTCCAGATTTTCTCTATCTTCATGTATGTATTGGATAAAATATGCAGGCGGTGCGCCAGGCTTTATAATTGTAATTTGTCTGTGATTATGTGATGTATAGGTATATGTGTTATGTTAGGTGTTTGAATTATGTGTAAAATAATGAACAAGCTTGATATATATATATATATATACTTTAATTTATAACTAAATTTACCTCAAGATATATTTTTTCCTTTAGGAACATGTTTCGGGAGTTCTTGTTCTCCCATCTTCAGCCTTCGCCATCTTGTTTCTGGTCCAGAGGCCCATCTTGGTGGTTGGGTGGGGACCAGAAACAAGATGGCGAAGGCTGAAGATGGGAGAACAAGAACTCCCGAAACATGTTCCTAAAGGAAAAAATATATCTTGAGGTAAATTTAGTTATAAATTAAAGTATTATATACATCAAGAAACGGACTGTAGCAGAAAGTGATTGAAATATATATATATATATATATATATATATATATATATGTGGGTGAATTATGTGAAGGAATGATAATTACATGTTATAATTGAAATTGATTTATTGATATTTATTTATTTACCGAGACTATTGTTACAATGGAACTTACAGGTGATATTGAAATTTTTCTGGATTAAGATGTATTAAACAAATAATGGGAATTGTAATTAATATATATATATGTAACATGAATTATGGGAATTAAGAAAGTTAATAAAAGATTGTTATTGCTGTTTACCGACCGAGTTTTAATTGCAAGTCCCGTCTCACTGGACCCAGTGCATTTTTGCTTCTCTAGGCCTTCTAGGCCTTCCGCCTAGTTTTAAATAACTAGTGGCCCCTCTTAAAGAAAAAAAAGTTTTTTTTTTTATTATAAAGCATAAAAATAGAAAGAGGGGTTACAACACGTACGAATTAACCGACCCCATTTCAAAGAAGATCAAGGGCAATTATAATCAACAATCCATGAAAAAATATCATGAGGAAGAAAAGGAAAAATACACAAAATTATTACTGTTCGATCGTCTCGGATTCTTGAGATTACGTTAAAAGGATTATTAATGATTACAACAATAAAAATACACACCCTTACATCAGTTAAACTTAAATAATATACTGTGTAGTTATAATTTGGTTATTGGAGTGTAGTAAAAGTGTTACAAAATATCTCTAACTAATGACAGGTTAACTTTGCCAGTTGATAAATTTTCAGTGTCTTAGTTTTTTAATTTAATCTTTGAAAGTAATTATGTGCAGTTTAGTGAGAGTTCAGCTTTCAGTGAGAAATAATTAACGTGAGTTTATTTGGAAATTTGGGGTAATTTAATACTTCAGTAGACTGGATGAACTCAGTAGATCTGGTAATAATGAATTAGGCTGCAATCATATTTAATTTTCAATTGTTCGGGGCTTCGGGCATCTTTTTCAAGTTAATCGGCAAGATATTATTTTCTTTTTTCTTTAATTCGGCTTGACATCAGTTAAATGGTTTCAGCCATCGTCTGCTTCCTTGGTGTTCACTTGCTAGTAATTTTGTTTGATATTTTGATGTTTTAATTAACCATTTTGATCATTCAAGAACTGGCGTCTATTCAACAAGAGCGTCAAATTACGAGTAAAGAAATCTAACGGTAAATTAGTAACCAAACGACTGTTGTCATAGTAACCAATCAATCCTGATTGGTTAATTCTAATTTATGACCATTGTTATCAAATTTTGAATTTTTATTCAAAATAGCTGTATATCTTCTTATTGATTATATTCTTCTGTCATCTTCCCTACATATTAAATATTATCACCACTGTTATTATTTCCTTTCAAAGATTAATTTGGTACCACATAATGTATGGTTTTATGAAATATCAATGTTTGTACATTTATGTTAATATTTGGTATTTACATTTCTCCTTTAAATTAAGTTCTTATTCTAATATTTTTCCTTTAAACTGATTTACACATTATTCTCGGCTATTTACTCGCCTTGAATTTATTAACTTCCTGGTTGTTTTTATACAATTTGCAATTATTTGTTATTGACAGTTATACATTTCCTAGGCCTAAGTAGCCACTGATTATTTTTACTTATTATATTCTAATTATATTTCATTTTATTACAAAGTGTTTTGTTCTGTTGTTATAATTGATTCGTTTAGTGATTGTTGTGTCTTGAATTTGTTTGTGTTCTGATTATGTGTCAAGATTACTTTCTATATCTTAATACCTAAAATATAACAATTAGGCCCATGGACTGTAAGCTTCCTTCAGCCATATCCTATCCATAAAATTAAAATGAACAATTCTTTACAAGTTATTAGTTACTGTTGGTTTAACATACATTTAATCCTTTTACTATTATTTTGAGTGAGAAACATCATCACTTCCTTCAACCTTACTTAATTTATTTTCCCTTATAACATAGGGTGTTTATTATATCATTCTTAATTTCTTAAATCTGTACTAATCCCTTTCTCCATTCCATGTTAACACAAACTGTTTATCTTACATGGGCTTTCTCCCCTGAATAATATCGTATCCTCTATCTATCTCTACTCTAAATACTATTTCTAATTACCCTTAACTATATAATTTTTATAAGCTCACTCTTAAATCATTTATTGTTTCATCATTGATTTATTAAGTGTTTTCTTATCTATTACTATCTTTTTAATCATACTATCATTTACAATATCTTTTTTCACCCATCACTTTCACCTTTAATTAATTGGTGTTTATCACTGATACACTCCTTATTTTGGGGTATTTACACTTCCACTATTATCACTTTTTAGACTTTTTATTTTAAGCGTTTATTGGTGGGTAATCCCCATTATTATTTTTCTTTGTCACTTAGTTACTTTCATTATATTTCTCACTATCTCACTATCTTTACAAATTTTATTTATATCTAATAAGTTCATGTCTTTTTCTAGATTTCTTACTTACATATACTACTAATTCGTGGGTTAGTGTATTTTTATTTAATGGGTTTTTATTAATTATGAATTACATTTGTCACTTAGACAATACTAATATTTGTTTTTTATATTGGTTATTCACCAGTTTCGTTTCCTTTATGATATTTGATGGTATCATCTCCCCCTTCCCTATTCTACACTATTTGTCTGTGTTTTATCACCTTGGTTCACTTTATTTTCTTTATAGTTGGTTTGTTCCATTTTTAATTTCATTTTTCTTCTCCTTCACTTCCATCTTGTTTCACTTTGTGCTAATATTTTATAATTACAAATATAAATAAATAAAATTAGTTGTTACCTACCTTGTATTTTGCCCAAGAACCCAGAATCCGACACACGAACGTTAGAATGCAAGTATGGTTTACGGGTTAAGTAAATCACTTACGCAACTCATTTTTGAAGAGAATTAAAATTTTTTAATATGTACTTATTTCAGTTTTGTATTGTTATTCTTTTCCAATAAAAAAATTTATCAAAATAAATACAATTATCTTACATGTTTTGGTAAAACATCTTATATTGACAGAGTTAAAATCTACATCTTATATCTATGAAGGCCGCCCAGCCTGCTCTCTCTCTCTCTCATTCATACTCATTGGAAAACCCCCTTTAAATAGAAATACGCCCCATTATGATTGAAATTAATACATATACCCCTTGCCGGCATGAGGCGTCCTCTCAACCTCGTATTTCTTCATTTATAAGTTCGTAGATGTCAAAAAAAAAACAGATGATGATGTCCTTTCGCTGAAAACTAACACACTGTCACATTGCTGCTAATTGAAACTCACTTTTTTACTTGAAACTCATAAATTTTGAAAGAGCCCCTTGAGGCAGATACCTGGCCAGGCACTGTCTGTAAGAGAACTGGGGACAGCGTCTCTGAGTTCACTCTCTACTAGATTGCGGTCCCACAAGGTGGAAAGCAATGCCTTCTATTTCATCGCCACTGCTGTGTCACATTCAACACACGTGGTTTTTTGTGTGTTTGACGTGGATGACATTCGGTAAGCACTGGTTGACGTCATAATTATGGGCTGTACCTAGTTTCATTTCCGCCAGCATGGACTACGAGGCGAACAGAAATATTGCCTCCAGGCCATTGTTGTTTTACTACCGCGGCGTCGTTTTGTGCATATGCTGCTGTAGTGCGTTTGGGCGCAGGTGTCACACAAACGTACAGTTCTTAGAATTGAAGTCTCGCACATTCTTTTGTAAAGGTTTCACAACAACTATTGCGTATTGTTCCTTGGTTAGCGCAATGCTTTTATTCAAACACGTGGACTGGCCACACAGATGGACAATGAATTTAAAATATTTTATAATAAATCCCCAAAAATTAATAAAATAAAAAATCCTTTTATTTGACCCGTTACAATACCCCCCCAATGAGATATCTTCTGCCGAAACAGAAGAAATCTCATTGCTAAAACCCCTAAGAGGACCGGTGAGGATATGGTGCCAACAACCCCCTTTAGCTCTTATACTTCATGGGTAAACAACCCCCCTGGCTCGGCGACTATGGCCGCATCTGAACGAAATTACTGGACTTCTCTGTACGAGATCCCAACACCATAAAATCGAACAGACACGCACCACAGCGCACCTCACCTTCTAACATGTCACCCCAAAATCCAAACCGTAATACAAGCGTTTAATTAGTGCAAAAATGAGTTATCATCTTTAAGCTATAAAATTTAAATTCATTGCTCACCTGAGCAACCCCCAACCACACACACTATTGTTTTGTTCTGTTGGACTGTGGCGCCCATGTGCGTTCACAAGGACAGCATAGTTGGAGGAATTTCACATCTCCTTGTCCTTGCTTCGGCGTTACGTTTTAAAGATTTTTAGATATCAACATATCTTTGTTATATAGTTATACACCCTTAATGCGGGTCTACCACCTGGCTATGCTGTCCCTACTCGGACAGAGTGGCAGCCGCTGTTCCATAGTTTCCGGGATTTCCCCTAGTTTCACCCCCCATCAATTTCTAGTATCAACCAATTTCAAGTCAGCTATGGTCAAGGGACTTAAATTATGGCCATAGCTGACCGCTAGCCAAAACCACGATTAGTGCTGGTAAGGCAGTAATCGCCCGAAAAGTCGGGGAAATCATATTTACCTTCATGCATGTTACTACATCATTACTCTGCACGGCACGGCTGTCTATCAAGGTACAATATGACATTGTACAAAAAAAAATGTGCCGTGCATTTTTGCCATTTTGGCCTCCGATGGAGGTAATACTCTCTATTACCCCCAACACTTTCCGCTATCTACTGTGGCACATGCCACCACAGCAATAGCACATTAATAGCTAACTTAAAACCTTCTACATTTGCAGTTTCTACACTCCACTATTATATCACTTCTATGAGCTCCAATCTACCCCTCAAAATTATCCCCACATCTTGTATTGACAACAAGTTCTAATTTATTTTACACTCTTCAAAACGTTCCCATTCTCACTGATACTATGAACTTTACAATTATTTGGTCACTTCTTTCTAAAATTTTTATAGATTTAAAATTATAAACATTCCAAAATATATTGATATTTATTTACACGGGAGGCTGACTTTATCCTTAAACACTATTAGGGTTGGTAAGGCTGAGATCGCCCGAAAAGTCGGGGTCTTGCCGCAAGGGAAAGTTGGAGGCAAAAGATCCACTACATGAATTCATGTCCCCCCTCTAAACCAAACTACTCCCTCTCCCCTACCATTTATCCAAACCCGCTGTCTATTTTGTCTCCCACCCCCTTGCCACAAAATTCGTCTTTTCAGACTACACTGAAACTATTGTCAATGGCCAAATTTTAGTCTCGCCATTGACACTGAAATTTTAAATTGTACGCACTGCCTTTTATTTAGGTGCAGCCTCCATTATTTACAGACACTCTAAGGCAGTACAGGTACGTGACAGGTACACCAGACCGCTGCACCATGAGTGTATATGATAAAATAATGTATGTCACGTACCTTTGGGGTCCCCCTCCCCGTTCAAATGTGGTGTTGATTTCTACTTTTAACCAATTTTGGTGGAGCCGGACCATCGTTGCGTTCACCGCCCGAAGGAAAATCCTCCAACCATGGCCCGCCTCCGAGTTCCGAAAACCACGGCCAGGACTGGTAAGATCGTGACCGCCCGAAAATGGGGGAGAGTCCCTTCTGTAAACAAAAAACAACATTTTAAATACTATCTATAGAATTTAAACACTTAAAGTGACCGATATAACTTCAAGTTCGTCGCATTTTGTGTACCTACTATTTCCTGCGTTGTTGGATTCCTTAACACATACGCATTTTGCATCTTTATTTCTACAATTTCATAGGGCCCTTCATATAACAAGAAAAACTTCTTTATTTCTTTATCTTGGGCACTTGACAAATCATGCCTCTTTACTAACCCTAATTGACCTACCTCGTATTTGGTCCATTTACCCTTCGCATCGTGTCTCTGCTTCCTCCGTTCTCCTTTTGTAAGTAACTTTTCATTTGCTAATCTAATCTTCATGTTTACGTCCATAATTTGATTTTCTGGTGGGTATTCAAAGAGTTGTTCCAATATCCTGGGTGGCCTCATTCCTCTGATCAATTCATGCGCCGTAAACCCGGTGGACTCATGGGTGGTACAATTCAGCCACTCCTCTACTTTCTTAACGTAGGATGGCCATTCTGTGTGTTTGGCGTGACAATACGCCCGAAATATCCTACCAATCTCTCTCATCACCCGTTCTGCTTGGTTCGACTGTGGATGGTACACTGCCGTATGCTTGGGTATGATGCCTTCCCATCCAAGCGTCTGTCGCCACTTGCCGCTTATAAACTGTGGTCCATGGTCAGATAATATTATTTTTGGTTTTCCTACATTAATCATGTAATCTCTTACTATTTTTTCACTGAGCACTTTGCTCGTTGCTCTCTTAATACTATACAACTTAACAAATTTCGAAAAAGTGTCTAGAACTACAAATACATACAACACACCACCTCTACCTCTGGGTAATGGCCCATACAAATCAACTGCAACTAAATCAAATGGTCTTTCAACTTTTATGTAATTCATCTCCCCTTCTACTTTATAGTTCACTACTTTCGATTTCTGACACAAATCACAAACTCTTAACACTCTTCTAACTCTCCTCTCCATATTCTTAAATATACATGATTCTTTTAAGACATTAGCACACTTTCTTGCCCCAAAATGCCCATACCTTATGTGACAATCCCAAATAATTTTATCTACTAACCCTTCTGGTATAACTAGCCTCCAATCACGCTCCCCACTCTCTACTTTTTTAAACAAAATACCTTGATATACTTGAAAACGTGTACTATATTCAGACCCATCTACCTCCGTTTCTAAACTAGCAATTATTTTACCCAATTTACTTTCAGACCTTTGCATATTCTTAATATCACTTAACTCTTCACCAAAAATTCTATCTTCTCTAGTTAATCTAAAAATTTCTATCTCTTTCTAACGGCACCTGTTTTATTTTCTATAAAATCTACTCTGGAAAGTGTGTCTGGTACTTTATTATCTGACCCCTTTATGTACTCCCAGGAAAAGTTATATTCTTGTAAAGCTAATACCCACCTGGTCAGACGACTGTGTGTCAATTTACAAGAATTCAGAAATGATAGTGCCTTGTGGTCCATCCGGATTACCGTTTCGTTTCCCAGGATGTATGTCTGGAATTTCCCCACAGCGAACACAATGCTTAAAAGTTCCTTCTCAGTGGTGGTATAATTTTTCTCAGCAGACAGCAGCGACCTACTGGCGAAAGCGATGGTATGATGTTCCTTATCGCAGCCCTCCTGGTAGAGCTCCGCCCCTAACGCTACGTTGCTGGCATCTGTCTGTAAATAAAAAGTTTTATTAAAGTCAGGATGATTCATCATAATCATGTGGCTAAATTTTCTCTTAATTTCGTTGAATGCGTTGCGTTCCGTATCTCCCCATTTCCACTGCTTGTTCTTCTGGAGTACTGCACTTAGTTTTGATGTTGTGTGTGCGTAATTTTCTTGGAACTTCCTATAGAAATTGCATAAACCTAAAAACTTTGCAATTGTTTAATGTTTTTTGGCTCTGGGAAACGCATAATAGCTTCTACCTTGTCAGGGTTGGCTAATATTCCCTCTTGTGTAATAATAAATCCTAAGAAATGTATTTCTGTCTGTAAAAACTTAGATTTATCCCAATTAACTGTCAGACCCCCTTTTTGTAACTTGTCTAACACATATTCGATATGCTCTAAATGTTCAGTAAATGTTCTGGATGCTATCAGTATGTCATCTACGTACACTTAAAAAATCTAAATCTTTAGGTTGTAATATCTTATCCAAACATTTAATAAAACTAGCAACACTGGTGTTTAATCCAAAAGGTAGGCATTTGAACTGATAATTCTTACTGTTAAAAAGAAAGGCAGTATATCTTCTACTCTCTACTGCTAACGGCACCTGCCAATATCCTGCTGTTAAGTCTAATGATGTCATGTACTTAACGCCACTAAATTTCTGTAAAATTTCATTAATTGGTTCCGGCGACTCCCGGTCAGGTATAATAATTTGATTTATCTTTCTAGCATCTAGACATAGTCTTACCTTGCCATCCTTCTTAATCACTACGACTAACGGGTTTGAGTAAGGCGATATCGATCGTTCAATTATGTCTCCCTGCATCATCCGGTCTAATTCCTCCTGCACGGCTCTTCCCTTCGAAAATGGTACTGGGTAACTCCTCTGCATGTATGGCGCGTGTTCCCGAACCTTCAGCTCACATATGTAGTCCTTCGCTCTCCCTGGCGATTCATCAAACACATCTCTGAAGCGCTCCACAACTGTCCACAATTCCTCTCGCTGAGTATTTCCTACAACTACACCTTCATTAAAAAATTTGTTGGCTCTATCTACCCATGCACTCTCATCACTCACATGCATCTCTCCCTCCTCATTTTCTATACTCTCACTCTCTCGACACATATTTATTTTAGTTGCTATCTCTCCATCGCCTACTTGCTTGTGTATCATTTTTATCCCCGTAACTTTAACTTCATTTACTACTTTCTTAAGCTTTACCCCGACTGGTTTACTCCCGTTTTCAAATTTTACTATTTGTTTATTGAAATCTATTATTGCCCCATTCCTCTCCAAAAAATCATTTCCTAATATTACATCTAAACTCAACCCTTTAACCACTAGGAATGTGTTTTCAAACTCAACTTCATTTATCAAAATGTTTAATTGTACTTGTCTCGTTATTCTTTTACTTCTTACCCCAGTTACCCCCACTACTGTAACTCCCGCAACTGGCAATGATGGTATATTCTTATTTATTTCTTTTAATTCTCCCATTACATTCTCAGAAATTACAGAGATCTCACTACCTGTATCAATCAATGTTTTGTAACTCTTACCTTCTATGTTGACTGTCACCTCCGTCAATCCTGTTTTGCGGTCCACAACTTTGGTGTCCTCTTCTTCCAATAACTCCTTCGCCATATCCACTTTGAAGATATTACTCAGGTATTCCTCAGTTACTTGGACCCGGTTCTCCGTTGACAATGGTTGGGCCCGATTCTCCATTGTCCTCCCTAGTTTACCGTGGAGGGACCTGCTACGGCTTTGTGGTTTCCTCCTCTCCCTCGGTTGTAATTTCCACCTCCTCTCGGCGCTCCTCTATGGTATTCTGCTCCTCTCTGCTGCTAATTTGGCTGGTGATGTATTCTCTCGTTACGTGCACACTCCCTGTTTTTATGACATATAAAACAAGTGGTTCTATTAGCATAGTTATCTACATTACAGTCTCTACATCTCCAACTCTCGCCCCTATTATCAAAGTTTCCCCCACGCGCTCCTCTATGAAAGTTCGGTGTTCCCCTATGCTGATGGTAATTATTGTTATTTAGTACTACTAGTGGGTTTGGACACCTCCCTATGTCACGTTCCCCGATATTTTGTAGCACATCCAACATGCTCTCTAGCTCATTTATGTTTCCGATTTCTCTCGTCATTAATGTAATTTGCACCTCTCTAGGTAGGTGTTTGCTAATGTCTCACAAATGACCGGAACGGCAACGGCGGTTCTAGGTACTTGGCCTCATTGTATATTGTCATTACGTACATCGTTAACTGGTTATTAATTCTCCCAAAATTCCCAGTCCCCATTATTTTGCTACGTAAAATTTCTTGGTCCTCTTCTGACCAATACTTGTTCCGGAATGACTCGAATTTCTCATAGCTACTCCATTCGGTATTGTGTACTTCCGCCCATATTTCGGCATTACCCTTAAAACACTTCAAAATTTTCAGTAATTTAACCTCCCAACTACTACTATTGAATCGATTGAATTCCCTTACCCTATTCAAAAATTGCATCGGGTGTACTCTACGATTGTCACAATTAAACTGTTCTAGTTCTATTTCATCTTTTGCATCGCGAGTATACACTACTCGCTCCGCAACATTATTTAAATTTTGGCTTACGGCCACACGTAATTCATCTTTGATTTCTATGATATTCTGCTCTATCATGCTAAATTGGTTATCACATTTATTTGCATATTGAAGGTTATGTTTATTAATAACCCCCACACTCTTGTATAGATTGTTTACATGCTCATTCTACTTCCATTATCTTAATTTCTATATCATTATTATTTTCATTAATTTTAGTTACGCATTTATTTTCTATTTCTATACACTTCTCTTCGACTTGAGTTTTAATTTGGTCTGCCATCTGCTCATTTACGTTACTGATTTTACTTTCAATACTTAATGTGATTCCACAAATTTGTCTGTCAATTTTCTCATCTCTTTCATTAATTTTAACGTCTATATTCTTAACTGCATCATCTAATTTAGTGCTTAATCGTTACACTTGCTAACAAATTTTTCATTGGTATTCTCAAAACGTTCATTTATTTCGTTAATTTGGTTTTTTAATTCATCAAATTTGTTATTCTGTACTTCGAATTTGGAGTCAAAATTTCTATTTTGTTTATCAAATTTAACATTGGAATCGCTTTTTTGTTCTTGAAATTTTGCATTTACGTTGCTATTTATATTTTCAGACATGGTTTTTATCAGATTAAACAGATCGTCCATCGACAACTCTTTTCCTTTTGTATTTGTTTTAATCGTTACGGGAGTGGAAATCGCTCCCGGCATACTAATTACAGATTCTTCTACATTATGGTCATCTAATGATAGTGACTCTGTTTGAATATCTGAGTCGGTATTTATTTGACTCTCGGTCTGACTGTCAGAGAAGCTGACTTCGTTATTATCTGCCATTTTTATATTATAAATTTACTAATTTTCTTAATTTACATATACTGCTCTTAGACTTACATACCTTACATAATTGTTACGTACCGTTATTTAACCTTCAAACCATACTTGCATCTTATTTGTAGGTGTGGTTTTTACATTAAATTTTAATTTATAAAAACTGTCCCTGTTCAGAAGCCATTGTGCTAATATTTTATAATTACAAATATAAATAAATAAAATTAGTTGTTACCTACCTTGTATTTTACCCAAGAACCCAGAATCCGACACACGAACGTTAGAATGCAAGTATGGTTTACGGGTTAAGTAAATCACTTACGCAACTCATTTTTGAAGAGAATTAAAATTTTTTAATAGGTACTTATTTCAGTTTTGTATTGTTATTCTTTTCCAATAAAAAAATTTATCAAAATAAATAAAATTTTCTTACATTTTTTGGTAAAACATCTTATATTGACAGAGTTAAAATCTACATCTTATATCTATGAAGGCCGCCCAGCCTGCTCTCTCTCTCATTCATACTCATTGGAAAACCCCCTTTAAATAGAAATACGCCCCACTATGATTGAAATTAATACATATATCCCTTGCCGGCACGAGGCATCCTCTCAACCTCGATTTACTTCATTTATAAGTTCGTAGATGTCCAAAAAAAACAGATGATGATGTCCTTTCGCTGAAAACTAACACACTGTCACATTGCTGCTAATTGAAACTCACTTTTTTACTTGAAACTCATAAATTTTGAAAGAGCCCCTTGGGGCAGATACCTGGCCAGGCACTGTCTGTAAGAGAACTGGGGACAGCGTCTCTGAGTTCACTCTCTACTAGATTGCGGTCCCACAAGGTGGAAAGCAATGCCTTCTACTTCATCGCCACTGCTGTGTCACATTCAACACAGGTGGTTTTTTGTGTGTTTGACGTGGATGACATTCGGTAAGCACTGGTTGACGTCATAATTATGGGCTGTACCTAGTTTCATTTCCGCCAGCATGGACTACGAGGCGAACAGAAATATTGCCTCCAGGCCATTGTTGTTTTACTACCGCGGCGTCGTTTTGTGCACATGCTGGTGTAGTGCGTTTGGGCGCAGGTGTCACACAAACGTACAGTTCTTAGAATTGAAGTCTCGCACATTCTTTTGTAAAGGTTTCACAACAACTATTGCATATTGTTCCTTGGTTAGCGCAATGCTTTTATTCAAACACGTGGACTGGCCACACAGATGGACAATGAATTTAAAATATTTTATAATAAATCCCCAAAAATTAATAAAATAAAAAATCCTTTTATTTGACCCGTTACAACTTTATTTTGGTTATTATCTGGCCAATCTCTGGGGTTGGGTCAATGTCATTTGTCTGTTCGTTCGAACAGCGAAATGCAAGAAATTAAAAGTAATTTGAACGAACAAATTAAATTAAGCAATGTCTTTGATAACAAATTAGATCAATTAACTAATGATTTTAATGAACAGAAAATAAAATGCGAACAGCAGAATATTCAAAACGAGATTAATTTTAAAGAAATTAAAGACCAGAATACTCAATTGCAGCATAATATAAATGTAAAATTTGATGAGTTGATAAATAGTATACAAGACAAGAATGTATGTCTTGCAAATGCTAATGAAATGACAAGAAATAATTTGAATAAAGTAGAACAGAGTAAGAGTAATACAAACGAAAGTTGTAATGGCAATGTTGTTTTGGGTAAAGAATTAATAAATAATAATGATGTTGAAAATAATGAGAGTACTGAGGAGTTTGTAGAATGTGATTATGAGATGTTAATGTGTGTTAATGAGTTGGAGAGAGAGTGGAAAGAGAGTTATATTATGGGTATGAAACAGAGGGTAAATTGTTTACGAGGTAGAATGGGGGGTGAAGGAAGACCTTCACGTATATATTGTGTAGACAAGTGTGCTACAAATAATTGTTTTTTGTTTTTCCTGGAGAAGTCAGGAAAGGTTTAATTGAATTTGTACCCTCTGTCTGTAATACTTTTGAGAGTGTGATTTGGGGTTATGAGGAGAGAGATGTAAACAGAGAATTGTATGTCACAAAAGAAACCGAAGTGTATGATTTGAATAGAGAGTATGAGGAATGGAAAGAAAGTTTAGAAATATATGTGAATGATAATGATTACAATGATTTAATAAAAATGATTAACCCGATAGTGAATGAATTTATTGACGGAGACCTAACAAAAATACCTAATGTAGACCGGTTTAATGAGTATTTGAATAAGTTGAATGAGTTTAGCTTGTATGGTTACAACACACAAAACAGTCATTTGTGTGGTGATAAAATTGAACGATGTTATGTAAAACCAAGGTTAATCTGGGACGATGGAGGGTAGACTATTAAAACAATAAAAGACAGTATAAACATTGTATTTAATGGTTTTCAACATGGCAAAAATGGGACACGAAGTGCGGAAAAAACTGAACAATAAATAACAAAAGTTTGTAAATAAAATAGAGTGTATTTATATGTGTGCATGGTGGAATGTTAAATAGATAATGTGTGTACGTAAGATGATTGTTGTGATAAGAATATTGAAATATTTGCAAGTTAAATAAATATCAGAATTAATTTTGAAAACAGTAATTGACTAATGGTAATTGTTTCGATAACTACATAATTTATATTTTCAGTAATTAATTTAATTAAAACAATTTGATACATGTTAAATATTTTGATTGCTTATTTAAATGTTAATTAATTAAATTTTTTAGTGAATTTAATTTATTTTATGAGATTTGGAAATTTGGTAATGAATGATAAATTATTTAATTTAAACTAATAAATTTTGTGAAAGGTTTCAGAGATGGTGGTGATTATGTTTTGGGTGTATATCATGTTAAATGGATTGTAAGTAGAAAAAATTTGATAATCATGTATAATAAAAATGTTTACAGGTGTGATTGAGGTGTTAATGCAATAGTGAGATTTTGATGCAATCATTGTGTTTAATAAATATGATAATTAAAAAATTTTTTTATAATAAATGAAAAAATGATATATAATGATTATTAATAATAAAATATTAAAAATTTTAAGAAAGTCAAATGGTATAAAGGTATGAATGAGTCAAATGATTATTGATGAAATGATTATATTTATATAATGTATATACAATTTTTTAATTAATTAGCTTTTAAGTGGCTATTGCGGGGGTGGCCTGTGCTCCCGTAGATAGCGGAATGGGTTGGGGTAACAGAGAGTGTTACCTCCATCGGAGGCGAAAATGGCGAAAATGTGCGGCACAAATTTTTTCGTGTAAATTAGAATTTACACACTGCTAAACGACCGTGTCGCACATAACTAGATTGATGTGTAACAGGCAGTGAAATGCAAGTTTAGATTTCCCCGACTTTTCGGGCGATTACTGCCTTACCAGCACTAATCGTGGATTTGGCTAGCGGCCAGCTATGGTCATATCAAGTCCCTTGACCATAGCTGACTCGAAATTGGTACATATTTGAAATTCAATGGGGGTCGACTTAAGGGGAAATCTCCGGAACTATGAAACAGCGGCTGCCACTCTGTCCGCTTGGGGGTAGCAAGACAGGTGGTAGACCTGCATTAAGGGTGTATAATTATAGACCCGAACATGCTGATGTTCAATACTTTCAAATGTAATAGCGGAAGCAAAGACGCGGAGAGGTAAAACCTGCTCCAAAATATACAGTCTTTGTCGAAGCGCAAGGACGCCATAGTCCTCCATAATTTGAAATAGTGTGTGTGGCTGGGAGGTGACTCAAACGAGTCACGAACTTAAATTTTATAACATAGAGAAATATGTTGCTCATTCAAAGTTTGATCCAATAAAAATGTTTGCGCTCTGCTCAAATAACTAGATGCTCATATTTTCAATACAAGTTGTCCATGCCATAATTTTAAGTGTATTATTTTATTGTTGTAAGTTAGATATAGGTGTTGATAAAATATGTGTTTTCATTATATACGTATATTTTTTTTCTAAGTCAATATGAATTATCAGAATCAGAGAAATGGGAAACAAGAAGGTGAGGAGTGATGATAAATAAATATGTATATTCTATGTAATTTGTTCAAATTTGAGATGTGTTTTCATTATGTTAGGATATCAGCTGATCAGCAATAACATGTCACTGGTATATTAGTTATAAATGTTTTAAGTAATTAGTGCTCAATGAAATGTTTTAATGTATTACAGATGTTTTAAAGTAATGATAAAAAGAATTTGAGAAATAAAGTAATAATTTATGCAAGTTAACAAAAGATAGTTTTGGGTGATAAATATTTTGTGGGACATATAGATTTGTCCAAGTTAAAGTTAAAGTTGAAGTTAAAGAAATAGTAGAAATGAGATAATGTAATATTGTTCTGAAGGAATGTAATATGAAGTTAATGAAGTCAAATAATGAAGTATTGAGTTTGACACAGTAGTAATGGAGAATTTATGTGGAGTTTTGAGTGATATATTGTTGTTTATAATTCAAGATGTTATTTTGTTGTCATTGTAGTAAGGTAATGAGATTGAGATTTTTGGGGATGGCAATTTTGTATTAGAGGGTAGTGTAATGTGGGAGTTCGCAACAAAATATGTTGGGACGGGAATTGGTATCGATTTTAGGGAGGAGGGGCCGCCTTAGGTAGAATCCAGGCCGCCAAATAAGGGAATTGAGTTTTTGGGTGGGGGAAACACGTATCCTATGTACAAAGGGTTAGAGAGTATTTTTTTTATATGTAGAGAAGGTGGCAATTTGAGTTAAAAGGTAAGTTGGGTAGAGAGTGTTTTGGGATAGATGTTTTTGATAGAGATGGGTGTCATGATAATTGAAGTTGATTAATATTAGAGTCAGAGGGAGAAGGTTTATATATGTATACAGATCTAGTACAGTCAATGAGAATAAATAAGTTACATCACCCATAGTAGATTAGAGTAAGATGATTAATAAAGAGAGAGATTTATACTAAAGATATAAAATTTTCATTTTTTAAACCAGTGACAGAATTTTGATAGAGTTTGGTAATGTAAAATTAAGAATTGTTTATTTTAAATAATTTAAATGTCAATGTTATTATTTATATTAATATTTTGTTTATTTTAAATGTTTTATTTTATTGTTTTGTGTTTCAAATTAGATTGTTACAGATATTGTATGTATTTTCAGATAGGATGTACATAACATATGTAGGTCAAGGGTTTGGGACTTGACCTAGTTTCGATCAGCTGATGAGGTCATACACCTACTAAGCTTGTATAGTAGGAAGTCAATTTTATTTGTTCATTTAATTAATTTAAAACAATTTTTAAATAAATTGACATATGAAGGAAACATTTAAATAAATTAAAATTTTTTTTTGAATTTTAAAATTTTTGGAAATTTAAATTTGTTTGAAAAAAAAAAAATTTTGATTTTTCGCCTGCCAGCGAATGAGTATTTTGAGTAATGATTATTTTCTCATATGTGTACCTAACATGTTTATTTTATTGATTGATTGTATTGCATTGTACTGTTAGATTATAAGTGATTACATGTTAAGATTAAGTACATGTTTTGATTAGTAGGAATGTCGAAGTTAAGTCATTTGAAATCAAAACAGAAAAATGAGGAAGAGAATTTTTTTGATAAAATATTATTTTGAATTTTGAATTTGTTTGATGTCTATAAAGTTTAGAAGCATTTGTCAAGGTGGGATATTATGTCAACATGAAATGTGAGTGTGTGTGAGCCCAGTATTTGCTAAAGGCAGCCCAGCTTTCATACAAGGGGAACCATATCGGCTGAGGATCTGGAATAATCTGAGCCAGGGATTGAGGATTTTGGGGGGTAGCATGTGAGAAGGCAAGGTGTGCTGTGGTACGAGTCTGTTCGATTTCTTGGTGTTGGGATCTCTTACGGAGAAGTACAGTGATCTCGTTCAGATGAGTCCATGGTCGCTGAGCCAGGGGGGTCGTGTACCCATGAGATTAAGAACCAGGGGGTTATTGGCGCCAGTTCCTCACCGGTCCTCTTCGGGGTTTATCGATGAGATTTCTTCTGTTGTGAACAGCAGAATTCTCATCGAGGGGGTATTGTAGCGGGTCAAAATTTGGGTCATTTTATTTTTTATCGTATGGGATATGTACATTTTTATTTATTTCGTTTTTGTGCGGGCTTTTCTAAAAAATTATTGTGCAACGTTATGTCCATTACTACAGAACTCATGGCCAGTAGAACAGTTTGAAACAAAGCAGTAAGACGCAGTTGTTGTCGAGGAATGCGGCAAAGAATTCACGCCACCCTAAAAATTCGCAGAACTCTGTACATGTGTGGCAGTGCGCACCTACGCGTCCACCACGCATGGGCGCCGACCCACGCGCTTGTAAAACTCAAGATGGCCAAAGCGCAAGAGTATGCATCGTCTTCTCAAAGACCTTCCGGACATGGAAACTTAAGGTCCGCCCATCTCGTGACGTTAGCCAGTGCCACACTAATATATGCTATCATACACTGGCAAACTTTTACATGAATTAAATAGGACTCCCAAACGACAACGAAACCACAGGCATTGGTTTCCACCTACAGTGAAGAAATTCAGTTAGCGGTGAACGTCTTGCCGCTCTGCGCAGTTTTAGCCTAGCAACAGTACCTGCAGGTACAGAGCCAAGTGAGCTCTTTTCAAAAATGTTATAATTTCAAGTAAAAATCATGTATCAACCGTAATTTAACAGTCACGTGAAACGATAGTCTACAAAGAACACCAACAAATAAATTTCGGACAAACTGCTAAAGAAAAAGAAGTGAAATAACGCGTTTCGGGTGATCACCACGTGCTATGATAGAGAAGGGTATTTTATTTTTTTAAATGTGTTAAGGGGTTTTTTCTTTCAAATATGCAGAGTGAATGTGAGAGCGGGCAAAGCTGGGCTGTTTCTGTTTGTGTCTTAGAAAAGATAAGGTAAGCGTAACATAAGTTAGTTTAAGGATGATCATGTAACAACCAATATATTTTCTCCCTAATTTATTTCAAAGGTAAAGTTTATAAACCGTTTTCTTAAATGATTTGACGAAATTAAAATTATCAATTCTCTTCTTAACGATGTGTAGAGTTAATTATTTCGAGAACCCATGAAACACATGTTTGTATCTGGCGTTCGTACGAAAGGATCCTGGCCCGAAACAAAACGAAACCTTCCAGGTAGGTGGAAGTCAATATATTATATTATAGTAATATAGTAAATATATATTTAAGCTTTTTATTTAATATCTCAACTTGGGGTCATTTGTGACCCTGATAAGGACTGATCACGATCTTGCGCGGTCGAGAGCTGCCCGAGAAAGTCAAAGGGTTCCCGACTGGCCCAAGTGGCCAGCCGGGGGTCTCGTCGCTACCGCTCAGTGCATTAGGGGCACTACCAGCTGGACCAATGCTGACTACTTCAGCTCTTTGCCCAGCGGGTGTCTGGGGGCCAAAAATCACAGTGGTGACGGGATCCGCATTTCTATTCATGAGCAGTACTCTCGGACTCCCCGGATTCCGCTGGGCAGCGCTACCTAAACAACTTACCTGCACTGTGTGGCAGGTCCCAGTCATGTGCACCAAAAATTCTAGTGGTGCTCTTTTTTATGCCCTGACAGGTTGGTGTGGCATAAGCCTATCAGATTGCTGCTGATCCCTGATTGGTTCACTGTAAGCTCGTCAGGTGTCACGTCTCGGCTGGTCCCAAGAGCAGATGTTTGCCTCGCTGCCATCATAACTCCCCCAAGTCTTGAATTATCTCCGATGGCCAGCCTACTGCTCTTCTCCGGATCCTCTGGGTGAAGCTGTTGGGCGCCATGTTGGTTTGTGTGCCGGCTGGTAGCTCGCTGGCGTGGCCGTATCGGGCATCCGCACCATGATCGCTGCCCCACGTTGGGCGCCACTTGTCACGGGACAAATGGTGGCAATCGTACAACTCTTTTTTTTTGTGACCCTTAAAGGGCCGTGTGGCGAGAATGCTAACTGCGACGTATGTTCCGCTCGAGCCGCACTGTGATGTTCGGCAGCTGCGCCCGCTGTTTGTGGCGCACTGCAATCCTCCATCGGTATGTAGAGTCCACTGCTGTCCCAGTTGACTATCATTGCTGGTTCTTTACAGGGCAAGAAAACAAAGAAAGTCCATTCTTCTCTTCTTCCTGTTCTGTCTGGGTGGCTCTGCGGCGTCCAATGGAGTGCACCAATAATTCTAGCGGTGGCCTTTTTATGCTCCAACAGGTTGGTGTGCCATGAGCCTATCAGAGTGTTGCTGATCCCTGAATGGCTCGCTGTAAGCTCATCAAGTGTCACGTCTCGGCTGGTCCTGAGAGCAGATGTTTGCCTCGCTGCCGTCACAACACACACACACACTGAAAGTATTATGTGGTACAGTAGTGGATGTCAATTTCGCATGTTTCCTGACTCCTCCAAATTATCTACAGTATAATTTTTCTAAGTTAAATAGTACAAATTTATCCCATGTAAAGTAAGGATATAATTTTTCACAATACTGTTTTTGACAAAGAGTACACACCTGACACTACACTTCCATTTCCTGCCACTCATATTAAAACATGTTACCACTAATAATAACATCTTACATAGTAGTTACAAAACATTCATAATAATATTGATGTACCATACCTTGATGTCAAAAAACTGTATGATTTCAAAATTGCCGCCTCCACATATAACCTTGGTACTAATTCCCTTATTGAAGCAATCTTATAAAACCAATTGCGACATGTTTCCTTTGCTGACTCTGATACCATATCTGGTGAGAAATTTTCTGGTAATATTGATGATGTCTTACTACCTGGTCTGTAATTATTAATAAACAATAATTACAATTCTTGTTATTATAACATACTATAAGAACAACAACATAATTGTAATTACAACAACAACATAATATACATATGTAACATAAAAAATTAAGGAAATTACAAACATATGGCATTATGTACTAAGGACACTTGCAAATAACACGCAATATTCAATTTCTTAATATTGCTAAAATTTGTCTGAATTCAGTTGGCACTATAAGATCAAGCACCGCTTCTCCCACTCCCCACATCACCTACCTTGAACACTACTTTAAACAGTTCTGATTCATGACTGTGCATACTGTTTCCACTCGTGTAAAACAGTTATGTGACTAATTTAGATATTGTGAAATGGCAAGTACTGTCTACAGTTTTGTATTGTATTTAATATTTTTATTATAGTACCTTTTAAATTATGATCATTTAAAATAAAACTATTAGCCTTGATATTAGAAGTAAATGAAAAAAGTTTTTAACAGTTTTCAGTGTATACAGTTACCTTGAACACCTTAGAACAAAGTGACCAAATGCTATTATAAGTGAAGGTTTACAAGCACCCAAAAGCAACTGCGATAGTGTATTTTTTGTCCATACAAAATGTTTAGTAAATAAAGTCAGATGTAAATAAACATCAAACAATGTTTAAAGCCATATTCTTAATATGATGGCCTGTAATCATTTTCTTTATTTACAGCATTTTTCATTACATGGGAATGTTTTTTATTACTCCATAACTATTTGTATATTGGAGTAGGCCTAATTAACAAATAATTATATTGTCACTTTATAATTGCAAAAATTCACATTATCACGAGCCCACATAACATTTTGGACAACCCGATAATATATTCTATTTTTATGTGTAATAATTCGTCTTTACACAATATCACAAAACACACAGTTTTGCATGCATCTAGAACTCCTATCTGAACTGCAACAACATATTAACAACTTACACTGTACATACAGATTGCACCCATTTTGACTTCACATCAGGTGATATGTGGGTATTGGATTGTTAGTTTTAAAACCGTAAGAGTGTTCAATAAAATTTTCCTATTTTATGGTTGTTATAAACTGCATATGCAACGTAGTACATTATTAGTGTGTGTGTGTGTGTGTGTGTGTGTGTGTGAAACAAAAGTGCTTTTCAATTATTGGAAGCAGTGGCAAAGCATCAGGAGAAACAAGTTAGACAGTGTTTATCCAAATAATTTACTTTTGAAGTACAGTAGAACATCACTAATTCATCACCTATCGTGTGACGAATTAGTGAAACAGACAAATTAGTGAGGGAGTAAGAAACAAACTCATTAAGGACAATATAAAATGTTTTATTACAACACTAGCAATGTACAGTATTAATGTTATGCTTGAACATATTTGTTGCTAGAAATTTTCAAACTCAAACAAGTAAAGCACCGTAACTGCAACAAAAATTATATAATGATTGTGAAAAATCTATAATTTTCTTCTATTTCTTATGTCGATCATACTTCTCAAGAGCCAAATTATGTATTTGGTGCAGTGAAATTATTTTAGGCAGTTGTGCTTCATCTTGGTCTCCGTACCACTTGACTGCTGTAGTCAGTGATTGAATGGCCTCCTTATGAGAGATTGCAGGTTTTATTGGCTGGTCATCTTCTTCATCATTAGCTTCTGTAGGTTCTGTGGATACATATGTAACAATTTCATCATCACTAAACATTTTGTAGCCTACATCCGGTAAGCCTATTTCACACCAATTTTTGATGTTGTCTTCATTGAAACAGTTAAATCTGGTAGGGATTGGCAGATATCTAACAATTCCGATGTTGAGTCAAGATCTTCTGGTTCTGTAGATGCTGGTTGTAATTCAGATGGGCATAACTTATTTCAGGCAGATTTTAGAGAGTTTTCTGGAACATCAGTTGCAATATACAGTAAACCCTCGATTTAATGGACTAATTGGGGCTGAGGGGTGTCCGTAAAATTGAAAGTCCGTTAAATCGCAAATTTTGTTTTTTGAGGATATATTTAAATCAAATAGGCCTATAACACTTCAAATTTTAGTACTATTAATATCATGCAAATATATGTTATGTACACACCTTTATTTATGCTGGATAAAAGCATCAAGAGTCAGTTGTTCTCCACCAGAATGTTGCTTCTTTATTATTAAAGATCCAAACTGTCTAAAATGATCATAATAAGCACACACTTCCGGATCTGAAGACTCCCCTATGTACGCGATAATTTTGTCCATGCTGTTTCTTATCGCTGATAATTTAGGACCTCCTGTAACAGATGTTTCTTCATCATCGTCATCGTCATCATCTCCATCTACTTGATTGTCGTGTAGAACAGATTCCACGATCTCTTCCTGCTCAAGATTTGGTAGCCTGGATCACCCTCGTCCAAGTTTATCCACTGTTCTATGTCATTCTCGTTTACTTCTTCACCAGCCTTCTTTACGGTTTCGCAGAAATCGGATGTTTCAAATCCTCTGAAATCATACTCCAGTTCAGTCCCATTCAGTAACTGTGTCCACCCATTGGCCAATGTTGTTTCCTTCATCTCCTTCCAAGCGGCAGCAAAATTAAGGATGGCGGACTTGATGTTGTATGCACGCAGATTTTGCAGCGTTCTAGCTCCTCTCGTGTCGTTTTCACGGTCTTGTTCGTCCTCCAAGACAACCATCACCTCTTCAAGAAACTTCTTCTTGTACAGCCTTTTGCAGGCAACAATGACTCCTTGGTCCATTGGCTGTAAAATTGAAGTGGTGTTCGGAGGGAGGAAGACGCATTTTATTTTTCCGTCGTTGCTAACTAACTTCTAGGAGTTGCGATGGGCTGGTGCATTGTCCAGTAGTAAGACGGTTTTCACTGCATGCGATGGAATTTTCATAGGCTCTTCTTGAAAACGTCGCACTTCTGGCACAAAATGATTAAAGAACCAGTCTGAAAAAATACTGAAGGTAAACCAAGCATTTTTTGAACTTTCATAAATGACTGGCAACTGGTTCATTATGTTCTTTATCGCACGAGGTTTCTTTGCGTTTCTGACTATGACTGGAGTAAGTCGATGCGAACCATCAGCATTCGCACACAGTAGGGCAGAAATCCGCTCCTTGTTGAGTTTACGGCCTGGTGTACTAGTTTCATGTTTGTGTGCCAGAGTATTTTTAGGCACAGCACGAAAGTAGAAACCAGTCTCATCAGCATTGTAGACCTGAGACAAAATGAGACCCTCAGATTTGATCGTTTCCTTTATATGTTGACGAAAAGGCTCAACTTGTTCAGTGTCTGCACTCAGTGCTTCACCACATGTTGATCTATTTGTGATGGCATGCCGTTTACGAAAACGCCAAAGTCACCAATCACTCGCCTGAAACTGGATGCCCATATGTTTCGCCAGTTTATCAGCAGCAGCCCGCAACTCCACACTACGAACAACGACACCACTAGAACGTTGTTGAATAAACCATTTGTACACAGCATCCTCTAATTGTTTGTGTTTGGCTAATTTAATGTGTTTTCTTTCTCCCTCATTCTTCGAACTACCAACACTGTACTTTAGCGAAAACTGAATAAGTTTATTCTTTCGAATGTCTGAAACGGTTTGTTTCTTTACGCCGTACAGTTCACAAACATGTGCAACAGACGCGCCACTTTCAAGTTTACTTATTAGTTCAAGCTTTTGCTTTATACTCAAGTTCACACGTTTTTTCTTAACACCAGACATACTTATGCTGTAATTCACTAATAAAGTAATGGACCTTGCTGTAACAACACAAGTATAAACTCGTTAACACTCTCTATTTAACACGTGCAAGGTTCGTACTATAGGAACACATGTAGTGTACACGCTGCATTCTCTGTATAAACTGATGCAACGCTGTACAAACGTGAACTGCACGTGCATACGAATTATCACGAAGATAGCCAAATATTCAAGAGTGAAAATGCGTTGCTATGGTTATGAACTACCGCCAAATTTAAATCACAACCATGGACTTCAAAAACTTAATCGTGATTTTTTCGTCTCAAAATTTTTTTTAACATGATAATGTTTTTAGGCTGGGGGGTCATTCCACAAAATGCGTGATGCAAAATGTGTAACGTCATCGAAAAATGTAATGCTCCAGGTGATGTTAACACTATATTTTTTCCACACATTCAATTCCCCACAGTCTAGAAATCTTCGGTCTCTGTCGTTTTTAACATGATAATGTTTAGTAAAAGATAAAACAATAAAATAGTTTTAGTGATTTTCACACGTCATTTATTAAAATTATAAATCCATGACAGCTGTTTCGGCAACACAGTGCCTTCATCAGATGGTGTAAGCTGACAATTTCAAAATGGATTTTCACCAAGTAAAGGCATCAAGCATTAATTATGATAATGTTTGTTATATAGTAAATATATTTGTTATATAGTTATATAGGAAACATGATAATGTTTTCCACAAAATGCGTGATGCAAAATGTGTAATGTCATTGAAAATGTAGGTGATGTTAGTAATAAATAAATTTGGTCACAGTGAAATAAGATGCATATCAGTGTATATTGTTCAGTGTTAGTCGTGATGTCTTCCACTGAACGTGTGCGACGCCTGCGTCAACGACAACGCGAAGACAGGGACCGTGAAGAATTAAATGAATTCTTAATGAATACTCCGTTCTCATCAAATACAACTGAAGATGAGAAAATTCGCGCATTTCAAAACAAGAAACAAGAAGAAAAGAAACGAAAGAATGCTGCGATAGCCAAGCAATATCGCCAGAACAGGAGAGTCTGCAGTTTATGCACATTATATGTTTCAAAAGTCTAAAAACATTATCATGCTTCGATGTTTTGGTTTTGTCTAAATTTTTTTTTTTTTTGGTCTGTCAAATTCTGTCCGATAAATCTGAAGTCCGTTAAATCGAGGGTCTACTGTATATTGCATTCTTTATAGTGTATGCATTCCAAAATTGTTCAATGTCTACATTGTTCTCACAAAGTGCCAAATTTTGTAAAAAGCACTTTCTGTACTGCCTCTTAAAACACTCAATGACGCCTTGGTCCATTGGTTGTACAGTACAATTCCTATCTCATCACAATTATACACATAGTCCACCTACAAACCCAGCTTATTAATGATCATAATCTGTTTTTCCTGATATCGTGACACTATTTCACTGTTTGCACTGAGCTTCTCTCCTTCGATTTGTAGCTGTCGAATACCATGCCTCTTCTTGAACCTATGGAGGAAACCCTGACTTGCTTTAAAATTTGGATCACCATTAAGTTTTTGACTGATTTGGACAGCTTTTTAATTGATTGGACCACTTAATGGAATTCTTTGGTAGCACTGCTGAGTGAACCATATGAACTCCCTCACTTCATCCAATATTTCCTGAGTGGGTGTCGTTAATATTTTTCTTTTCAATACATTCCCTTCTGCAGCTTTGGTTTTGCACATAAACTCTTCAATTCGCTCACCATTCTTCTTAATGTAATTTATTGTGGTATGTGGAACACCATAAATTTCTGACAGTCTAGTTGCACTTTCACCATTCTGAAGGCACTGGAGAATTTCGGGTTTTTGAGACTTTTATAATGAGGTACATTTAGTAGACATGACTGACCGTGAGCAGGTCTACTTGAAAACTGATCAGAAACACACAACAAATCTTGGAATCAGAACAAGGCCTCGTCGAGACTGTATTCAGAAACATATTACGTTTTAACAACAAAACACAACACTTACTGTGCTTTTTATCAAGTGCAAAATACCCATTCTCGGAACCAGTACCTTCTGGCTATTATTAGAACCCTGGCCACAATCAGCACATTTCTGGTTTACCCTGGCTATAATTAGAGTTATATATGTTACTCACTTGTTAATAAAGAAAAAGAAAAAAAAGCTTGAGTGGGTGACAAATTATTGGATGAGGAATTATGGAAGTTCCACTGTAGTTAATTTTTATTTATGCATTAAGTTGCCCAAATTACTCTGAAAGGGTATAAAGCTAATTTAAGTAGTTGAACATCACGCAAAACATCATGTGAGCATTATGCCACGGAACTTTGCTACACAATGCAACTTCACAGAGTATCAGGGTAGACATTATCAGCCAAATATTGAGAAATGTCTTTTTTCAAGACTGGCAGTGAGGTGGGCTTCAGTGGATGACAATGGGAAGGGCAGTGTGCATGCAGCTATTAGTGTGGCATTAAAAGCACTCCTGAAGACATGTCTCCCTTCACTGAATACTGTAAATACTGAATTCTCATCTGGCCACGTTGTGTTCCCTTTCACTGTGTGGTGCCTAGTATCTGTTTTTAAAGTACAGTGGAACCCCACTGGTCCGAACTAATTGGGTCCAAGTCCTGTTTGGATTGGCGTAAATTCGGATTAACTGGGTTATAGGTTATACAGTACTGTATATTATAAATATAAATTGTATAACGTGTATAAACAGTACCACATTCGTGCCTACAATCAAAGTACCGTACTAATTTTTGATCTTGCAATCTCTCTTTTATACTGTAAAAATACAGTGAATACCAGTTAAATATTCCATTGGCTACTGTTAATTCCGATACAATACATGACATGCTTCAATGAACGACACTGAACAACTATAGAGACAGTGCAGGGACAGTGATGGGCGGACGCCGAGTATGACACAATAAGATTACTTACGATTCCCAAGAAAATGAAGAAGCAGATGATCCTGTGCCACAGATCTCACACACCGAAGCAGCGAGAGCTTTTGGACTATCGTTAGCCTATGTAGAGCAACACATCAATGCTACACCGGCAGACGTCTTTATTTTTGAGGTGCTGGCGAACATCGCGGCGTCTACTGCATTTACAGCTTTGCATCAGAGAAAAATGACAAATTTTGTGCAACACCTCAAGTAGTGTCTAGTTATGTAATGTGTATTTATTGTAGGTTTTTGTGTTTTATATACTTTTACTGGCACTAAACTGTAAGTACCAATATGTTTTTCGATTCATTTTACAGATGCTAATTTCTTGATAACGTAATTCAAAACTTTATTTTGCCATATATTTAAAACAATCTAAAGTACTTAGTTTTAATAAAAATTTCACTAAAAATGCATTAGTGTGTATTTATCTAAGCTGATTATGTACAAATTATATTGATGTTCCAGTTATTTTGTCGTATTTTTTTATTTCTTTGTCCAATTTTTAGACGCTTTTTTCAAACTACCGGTTCGGACTAGCGGGGTTCCACTGTATTTGTAATTGTGTATATAATTTTATACAGTAAGACGTGTGTACTCATTTATGTACTAATTATTTAATAACAACCATTTTTAAGTGTCGGCCTTTAAATGTTTTAAATATACTGTTTTATTGGTTTAAAGGAGAAAAATGAATATCTCCAGTACCAGTTCTACCACAGAAGTATTTGATATGAACTGTGACGCCATTGATTCATTAGAAGATTTGTTAAATATGAAATCAGTATGTTATCTGTAGAGCAAAATATATTGCTCAAGTCAAAAATACCCTTGGTGCCTTTAAATCTGTCTCAGAAAGATAAAAAAGTTGCCAGCAAATTTGGGATAGTATAGACAGCTCACTGGTTTAGCAAAAAAACTTTACATTGCTATTATTCTTTGATGATTAATGTAGAGGAACCATGGAACAAAGTTAGAGTAGGCACAATAAAAATTTTGAAGCTATAACAGCAAAACTCATGTAAAACATTCTGTTGTATTTCACATGCTAGGATGTAACAGACTTGAACATGTTGGAATAATCTAGAATTCAAGCAAGTACAGCACACGGAAAATGTTGCACTAAATCGAAGGACAGTAGACCATTTTATAGATGTTATTTATTCTGTAGGACGGCAAAAGTTAGCTTTTAGGGGCCATAAGGAAAATAAACAGTCTCTAAATAGGGGAAGTTATTTAGAGACTTCAAATTTACTGGTAATGGAATAGTCTTTCATGAAGAAATATATATAAACCAGGATTGTATTTAAAGGCACATCTTCTGAAAATCAGAATGATTTAATCGAGTCCGTTTCCATTATTATTAATGGAAAAATTCATGATGACATAAACATTTTCTGTTCACGCTGACGAAACAACTGATGTATCTGTTAAAGCACAACAGAGTATAATTGTGTGATATATTTATGGTTTGAAAATTAAGGAAAGTTTTTTGGGCTTTTTTGATGTTTCTTCCAACAACAGCATAGAAGGGTTGGCTAATAACATTATTTCAATTTCAAAAGAATATAACATTGAAAAAAGTAAATTAGTAAGCCAAACATATTCTATGATTTTCTATGAGAACAAGGGTTTAAATTTCTTTACCTGACATCAACAAATTGGAATTACCATTTTCATATTACCAGATGTGATGACTGGGATTCTGACTCTGTGAGTGCTGAAATTTGTCTTCTAAATATTTTAAAGTAGACATATTTCATGTTTTACTTGTATGAATATAATCGAATTTTTACTCAACATCTGTTTAATGTTCTACAGACAAAATGTTAGCAGTGACATAATTCTATGCATAAACGAAATTAGGACAGTGAAAAAAATTATCACAGCACTGTGTTGAAAAAGAAAGTGCTGTTTCACAAAGACAATGCACCAGCTCACACACCAATTGTTGCAATGGCTAAAATAAATGAATTAAAGTTCGAATTGCTTTCTCACCCACCATACTCGCCAGATTTAGCCTTGAGCGACTTTTATCTCTTTCTAACCTCAAACAATGGCTCGGAGGAAAATGATTTGGGGACAACAAGCAAGTCAGCGATGCTGTAAATAGCTATTTTGAGGATCTCAACAAATCAGTCTGGCATAACTAGAACATCGTTGGGAAAAGTGTATCAAGCTAAATGGAGATTATGTTGAGAAATAAAAGCAAATTAATGAAAACATGTTGTTTTCTTGTTCAGGCCCAGAACTTTTCACCCCACCCTCATACAAACTGTAAGTGAAGTATATAAAGCACGTTGCTTATGAAATTATTGATTCTGTGACAGTAAATTAGACACCTGACCTGGGGAATTTTTAAATATATTTTTTGTAACATATTTAAAAGACAAAAAAATTATAGAAATTTGGAGGAATTTTCAACAACTAAGTTTGAAAAACCAAAATGTTTGTTAAGTTTGACTGGGTAACACTGCACAATGAATTATTAAAAATCTACACCAGTGATAACAAATTGCTTCCCTGTATTAAACTGCTAGAATATATTGTGGAGAATCAACTCGTTAGTGTGTATGAACAAACACTACAGTTACTGAAGTTAGTAGGTACTAAGTATTCTAGTTAAGTCCACCTCGACTGAGCATTGAATGAGTACACTGAAAATAATCAAAATATACCTTCATAATGGTATGACAAATAAAAGATTACCACAATCGCCTACTTTGTTGAAAAATAATTGACATTTATGTGCAAGAAGGACCCAACGTTCAAGGAAAGAATGATACATAATTTTCCAAACTTCAAGACAAGGAGTGTGGGGTCATTTAACGAAAGTATGGACCGTTTGTGTAAAACCTATGGTAATCAGAGTTTGTTACCATGTTAAAACATGAGTAAACTTTATGTTTTGTAACAATTTCCAATTAAGATTTATAGATGATGCCAGTGACAAAACAACAGTTTCATCTTGGCAATTACAAAATGTGAATGTTTTGCATAAGTCACTTAACTATTAGCTGATTGAGGTAGCATTAACTCTATTTACCCTCATCTTACTGATTCATTAAGAATACCAACAGCTTAGTAAGAGGATGCGTTTGGTTGGTATTTTTATGTCTACCCAAATTAGTTTCTCAGGCTTCATCACTGATTGGAAGTAATAATATTTAAAAGTAAGTAATAAAATAATTGACACAAGTAATAAGTACACACAAATAATTAATTCCATAAAATAAAGGAAGTAAGAAGATTTTCAGAAGACAGCCATGTAACCATTGAAGACTCAGATGAAATGTGTGTACCATGTTTGAGTAATTGCAAGAGGAAGATTTTATTGTCATTAACCTATATGACAGTGACAGTGCTAGTAATTATGAATTATAAGTGTCAGATTTATGAATTATGATCTACAATTATGCAGACTTTCTTTTTGTCATCAACATGTTTTATAATTATAACTTAAGTATGATCTAGAGGGCAATAATTATACAAAATAAAATAGTCACAACAGCAAAGGCATGGTAAGGAAACAGCATGGTGCGGCAGAACACTCCTTGACCTTAAAGGAGACTGCTGATTGATTTCAAACATAGGTAAGTATTATACCACATACTTACACAATATATTCTGCTTTTGTTCTCAGCCGATCATATACGAGCTTGCCAAAAATGTCTAAGATGTCTGTGACAAGAACAAACTTGCTTGGATAGAACTGGATCACAGATGTATCCACCAAAAGTTTGGAACACTAAACACAGAAATTGTATCTATAAATGTGTAATCACAGAAATTTTATCTATAAATATGTAATCCAAAACACAATAACTATCTATAATTAAAATCATTCTAAACACATTTATTAAAACAGTTTCAAATTACGAAATGAAAAGTTGGGGCATCTGTTATTCATAATTGTGCACAATATTAGTGTACGCATCATTCAGTATGTAGGCTATATAGACAGTGAACTATTTAGTCAGTAGGTTTAAAATTGATGACGAAAACAGAAGAAACAAATTTGACCTGGTTTACAAAGTTAGTCTGAATTCATCAGTTTTTCACAGTGCACTGTACACAGCTAAATCACTATCTTGTTTCTTGATGAGAATCTTGTTGTTGGTCACCACAAATGTGGATTCAATCACTACATATTCCACCACTTTTTCCAATTAATTCCTTTTCTGTTTTTACATAGTGTACCCAGAATATTTAGTGCAGTCCCAAATTCAGTGTATACCAGATCCGAGGAATCTTTTGCAAAGACCAACCATTCTAACTTACATTTCTGAACACAGAAACCGGCCAAATTTTTGCATGTATTTTATTTTATGAATATTTAATAAAATACAAAACACCAAACAAAATTTTAAGTTTATCTATCACTGTTTTTCTTATATAGCTGTTAGTTACTTAAGGGACCAAAAATCTCCATTAACAAATGATTTTAAGGCCTGTTAACTTTAATGGAGTTTTGTGAAATAGGCTATCTCTCGTTAAACCATTAATGAGTGATTTATCGGCGATTCACTTGTTAATGGTGTGTGACTGTACAGGCTAAAATCTGATAACTGCTAATTCTTAAAATGCAAAAGTTTTTGGCCATAAATGTATTTGTTCATATGGCTAATTTGAATTCACACATTTACTTGCCCTGCAATTGGCGGAATTCGCCAGCTTCAATTCACAGTATTTAACTGCGATGGCTGCCACAGTGTGCTAGGGGGGGGGGTTACAATGGAAGTTCAGAAAGAAGTGTTGTTGTCTACTTGTCTGGGGTAGAGTCATGCATATAATTAAACAATAGACGGAAAAATACCCCTGCCACAGTACGTTTTCAAGGAGGCAAAGGAGACCTAACAGTAACCTGTCCATTGTGTGTCGACACATTAGGATTACCTGGAACAAACTTTCTCCAACATCGACTTCACAAACAATTTTGGCTAGTCTTCCTTTTGGGCAGCCAAAAAATTAACTTGTTAATTTTTTAATCATTAGCAAAAGTTTAACAATTAATGATTTAAGTTAACCAGTTTAAAATTTAACGATTAATTAAAAAGTTAACAAATTTTTAAATGATTAATTTAATTCTTAATTTTTTTATTATTAATCCCAAGTCTGGAAAGTTGGTAAAGGAGTCTTTCGCCACACTTCTTTGCCCACATTTGGAACTTCTTGATTATGACACTGATATTGTGCTCAACATGTAAAGGTACAAAAGACGCCGAAATATATTAATACATAAAATACACTAACAGGACTTACCTGTTTGATATCGCAACTACTTACTGTATTAAAATTTCTCTCAGAAGATCAGGGTCGCCACGATTATTTTTTATAGGCTAAAATATCGAAAACCTTTATACTCCACCTTAAATAAAAAGGACAATTTCGCTATCTGACCACACCCAATTAATAATTCAGAAAGATCCCGGAACGTTTAGACGAATTTTTCAACACAGAAACGAGAAAGTGGTAATGACGAAATAACTTAGTCTAACACATGGTTATGCCGTTAACTAAATCGTTTTAATGAATCAAATCAATTTTCATTATTATTATTACCAGAGCACTACAAAACCAATTTTGAATTACATTTTATTGCAGTATTTAACTATTCTTACATCTAAGGCAGCCCAATCTGCTCACGCACGCTTCCATACATTTTTATACATTACCCTTTATTTATTAAATTTTATACATTCCGTTATTGTTATACGAGATACCCGTTCACGAACGCGTTGCCGGCTGAACACGTGCTTAGTCCCGCAACTTCAATGTCCGTACTTTATCACTTTATGATTCCCCTACATCACTGTACCAACTTATGACTGCGATATGTTTATTAATTTCTGGGGTCCCGGTCGGTCTTATTAAATTAATTACACTTTACGGAAACTCGACCAACCGGACCCGAAACGAAACTGTAGGTGTCTGTAGCGGTACTCTGTTTCTCGTAGACTGCCTAACGTAGACTGTGTTGGGGCGGGAGGAAGCTGCCGTTCACTGCCACCTGACTTTGTCGTGGTTCATAGCTGATTTGCTGTGGTTTGTTAGCTATGACCATGTAACGGGACATTTTGGGCCTATTTTGGGGTAATAAAGAAATTTGTATTTTTTAATAAAACAAATAACATTTTTTACTATGATAGGGACAAAACGTAAACAAAGGTAAATTCATTGGTAGCGGCAGTGGTAGCACTGATTGTGAAAATTATTCAGTAATATTTTATAAAACTAGTTAAACAACCGCAGAACTGTGCCAAGGTCAACCAATGACATACAAAAACAGTGTAAACAAGTTATGTAACGGCATCGGACGATCTTACGTCAGAGCCCAGCCTAACGGTGGAATTCAGTTATGAAACAAAAACAGTATGCTGGCGGAGTAATACGAACTCAGAACAATAAGAATTGGTCATACAACCACGGCGACTTTATAAAATAGTGCCGTTTGCCTAGCCCCAGTCTAACTTCACCACTCGCGTGAGTAACATACGTAAAAGTTCCGGAACGTAAATTGCGGGCCCGCAACACACCAAAAAAATGTGAATAACATATATCAAATTTAAATACGATACGCCTAAAGTTATAAGGAATGTGAAATAAATAACGTCAATTTGCTAAAAACATAAATTCAGTGAAAACAACAATCTATCTAGTGCACGGACAATGCGGCGTCTTCGAAACTCAGCAGCAGTTAAGTAATAAGTGGGGTAGAGTAAAACATAAAAACGGGCTAAACTAAAATTACAATGATACCAATTTCTTTAAATTTGTTTAAAAAGAATCAAAACGAGATCTCTTAAGGGTATAGGATGTTTGCGTGTGCGTGAGTGAGAGAGAAGGATGTTAATATAGAAGTGCTGGTTGCGCATTATTTATATAATAATTAAATTCATTTAATTTGTTGCTTTACAATTAGTTAATAATTAATTAAATAGTTAGTTGTTTTATTAATTGAGCCTCGTGGCCAAATATGTTCAAAATGGTTTAAAAGACATAACATGTACAACTATGGGAGTGAAATAAAAAATAAAAGGAAACATCATTTGGTAACAAATAAATAAAAGAGTTATTTACTGAGAACAAACCATTCTGATCTCCTGTTCGCCGAAAAGAACCCGAGAAATATGGTAAGTACAATTATTTTTTCAATAGTTAATATTAAAAAAAAAAAAAAAAAAAAAATGGCGAGATGGTGCCCGAAGAGTTAGAAAATGAACCATGATTAATATAGAAAATTAATTAAGTTTTAAATTTGTAATAAAAAGAGCCATAACAATGGCGCCCGAACTGGGACAATTTTATATACAGAAATTTATATAAAATATAGGCCTACTGGGAGAACAGAATGGTTGTTTGAGGTTAAAATAAATTACATGAAGACAAATGTACAAAGATAAGGTTATGTTATGATTATGTGTAGTATGGGTGAGTAGAATATTTTTTTTTAAGTATGTGTTACATATAGTAATATTTTACAAAGAAATATATCTAAAAAAAAAAAAAAAAAAAAAAGGCAGATAATAATGACGTCAGCTTATCTGACAGTCAGATAGAGAGTCAGTTAAGTAGCGATTCGGGAGTTCAAACGAATGACAGTAATTTAGAGAGTCAGTTGACCGAATCGAAAATAATGGAAGGTGTGACGAGTCAGTCAATGCCGACCTTAGTTAAGAGAGAAAGTAATAATAATATGATGACTATGATGCAGTTATTGTTGAATAAATTTGATAGCAAATTTGAGGAACAGAAAAACGAGATGCAAGAATTTAAAAGTAGTGTAAATGAAAAATTATATATACAGAATACTGAATTAAATAAACGTTTTGACATGAATGATGCTAAGTTTGATGTATTAACTAATTCACTGTGTAGCATTGATGACCGAATGAATGAAATACGTAGTGAAACAAAAAGAGAAACAGATGAGTTGAGAGAGTATGTGTGTGTGGTAGACAACAAAACAAATATGTTAGAATCCAATCAGAAAGAGATGGGACAACCAATAATTACAGTAAATGACAAATTAGAAAATTTTGTAAGTAAGGTAGATGATAAAGTTGAGAGTATTGAAAGTGAGATGCAGTGCGTAACTAACACAATACATGTTATAGATCAGTGTTCCGCAACCGGTGTGCCGCGGCACAATAGTGTGCCGTCACAAGGTGAAAGGTGTGACGCGAACTTTTACCTATAATTGTAATAAGTTAATTGTCGATTTTAAGTAAGAAGGTGCTTGTTTGTTCTTTAATACATGCTGATAACTGTTATATTTTCATAGAAATTAAATGTAATTTATTTACTCAATATTGTTGTTATAGTTTGCTTATCTTAAGTTATTTGTATTCTCGCCTGAAATATTGGGCCGATTTGATGGGTTACAGGCGGCAAGCTTTGTGTTCATCGCAAAGAAAGCCGCGTAAGACTTGTAGCAAGCCTTTTAGCGGCCCGCACCAATCATACAATAGAGTTTACGTTCAAAACTCTAAACGTTCTAAACTCTATTCAAGAGAGTTCTTTGTAACACCGCATCTTTTGTGTACGGCTGGCTGTACGTGCTTTTAACTAAAATTGCGGGGATTAGCAAAAATGTCCCTCTTTTTTATTATTTTATTGCCTTGTTTTGATATTTGTGCCTGTTTGTCGACGCTTCTTAAACTTTATTGCTCTTTTCCTTCGCCGAAGGACTCATACATTGTCAGACAACAATTACAGTATTTCAGTTCAGTTCTATCACAGCTGTGCTCTGCAGTAGTGCGAATATTGTGATTGCTACACCAGTCTTACTATTTTCTATTACAGTGTTATTAAACTACTTTTTTTCGATATGGATAAGTTCCTTGTACGGAGTGGTCCGTCCTCGAGTGCAAGTAGTGAAACCATCGAGCCCGAAAAAAAGAAACAGAAAGTAGTTCACCGGCAATATAGTGATAATTATTTATCTTACGGGTTTTTTTGGTGTGGTGACAAAACATGCCCAATCCCCGAGTGTGTTGTGTGTGGTGAAAAACTCAGTAATTCTGCTATGGTTCCCAGTAAATTGAAACGACATTTGTCAACAAAACATTCCTCTCTGTTAAGTAAAGATGTGAATTATTTTCGTCGGTTGTTGGAACAAAATAAAAAACAAGTGACGCTCATGACTACGTCGGTACGTGTTTCGCAAAAAGTACAGGAAGCTAGCTATAAGGTAGCCGAACTTATCGTAAAGGCCAAAAAACCACACACAATAGCAGAAACGTTGTTAATGCCCGCGTGTAAAGAAATGGTAAAAATAGTCCTGGGTTTAGAAGCTGGTACTGAAATTTCAAAAATTCCTCTCTCTGCTGACACAATCAGCCGCCGAGTTAGTGACATGTCCAGTGACATCGAAGACATTATGAAGGAGAAAATAAAGAGCAGTCGAAAGTTCTCACTTCAGATCGACGAGTCCACCGATATTGGCGGTCACGCACATCTTCTTTCCTACATAAGGTATGTTGATGGGGATGTAATTGCAACTAATTTATTTTTTTGCAAAGAACTACCCGAGCGAGCAACCGGTGAAGAAATATTTCGTACGACTAATGAATATGTGGTCCGTAATGAATTAACATGGGAGGATTGCGTTAGTGTTTGTACAGACGGAGCCGCTTCTATGACAGGCCGAGTGAAAGGATTCGTGGGTAAAGTACGCGAAGTAAATCATGACTTACGAACCGACCATTGTCTCATTCACCGCGAAGCCATTGTTGCTAAGTCTTTGCCATCTCCTCTGAAAATTGTGATGGACGAAGTAGTAAAAGTCATGAACTTCATCAAATCGCGGCCCCTAAATATGCGGCTTTTTAACGTTTTGTGTCAAGAAATGGGATCAGAGCACACTACACTTCTGCTACATACAGAAGTACGATGGTTATCTCGAGGTAAAGTGTTAACGCGAATGTTTGAACTTAAAGAGGAGGTACTTGCATTTTTGACTATTGAGGGGCATGAGTATGCGGATTTATTTGCAGATGATGAATGGGTATCTAAGTTGGCATATCATTCCGATATTTTCGTACACTTGAATGAACTAAACAGAAAAATGCAAGGTAGAAACGAAAATATTCTGACTAGGATGGATAAGATTCAAGGATTTATTAATAAGTTAAATTTGTGGATACAGACAATAGAAAATGGATCGTGTGAGATGTTCCCAACTGTATGGCCCCTTGCTGACAATAATAAGGTGTTGATGGACTTAATTAAAGAACATTTAGTACTCTTGCAGCAGAATTTCAAAAAATATTTTGGAAAGAGTGTTGAAGATTTTGACTGGGTTCGTGATCCATTCATTATGGATTCGAAACATCTTCCGAATAATTTAGGCTTACAAGAGGAACTGGCAGATTTGAAAGCAGACAGAACATTGAAATTAAAATTTTTCGAAGTGCCTTTGGAAACATTTTGGTTGTCAATAAGCAGTGAATACCCGGCTATCTCCGAGATGGCAGTTAATGTGTTATTACCATTTTCAACTACATATTTGTGTGAACTGGGCTTCTCGACGTTGACTGAAATTAAAGCATCAAAGAGAGAGAGACTCAAATCCATCGATGAAGAAATGAGGCTTGCTTTGTCAACGATTCCGCCACGAATCAGCCGTCTGTGTGCAGCTAAGCAGGCTCAAGTATCACATTGAAGGTATGAGTAGAGTATTTACTTTAAAATTCGTATTTTCTACAGTGAATTAAAGTTAATAAATTGTTAATAAATGCATGAGTCTATTCCTGTTTCATAATAATAATAATGATAAAATAATAATAATAATAATAATAATAATAATAAAAATTGATTACATAACGACGTAATATTTCGTAATTATATTAAGATTCATATGATTTTGAGGGGACAGACATTTTGGTGTGCCGTGTTGAGTCTAGGCCCTTCTGGGGTGTGCCGTGAGTAAAAAAAGGTTGCGGAACACTGTTATAGATAACCGTAGCAGTGAATTAGAATCACAAATAGCAATAGTAAAAAATGTTAGAAATGAGGTAGAAAGTAATTGCAAAACAGAGATACAAGCTATACAAAATACAGTAAATACTATAGATAAAAATAATAAACAATTTGAATATTTAAATAACAATAAATTTGTGTCAATTGAGCAGAGTATTGTTAATGTTAAAGATGAATTGAATATAGCTATAAACGAAAAACTTAATAGAGTTACTGAACACATAGTCATTGCTAAAGATATGAATAGCGATATCGATTTGGAGTTATTTAATTGTGAAAACAGGGGGGTACACCCTATGCAATTTTTAAATAGAGTCAGAGAGTTTAATCAGTTTTGTAGAAGTAGCTGGGAGATACAATTGTTAAAAATCATGAAGTGTTTTAGAGGGAATTCCGCGGTATGGGCGGAGGTGCATAAAGTAGACTGGGTAAATTATCAGTGTTTTGAAACGGCTTTTAGAGAGAAATATTGGTCGGAGGAGGAACAAGAGATATTACGGAGTAAAATTATGGGACCAGGTAATTTTGGGACCCAAGGGGGTAACGTAACTATGTATGTAATGCGACTATATAATGAGGCAAAATATTTAGAGCCACCGTTACCGTTTGGTTCATTCGTCCATCACATAAGCAAGCACCTACCGAGAGAAATACAAATTACATTAATGACTCGAGAGATTGTAGAAATCACAGAATTAGAGAAAATCTTAGACATATTTCAGAATATAAGAGAACGGGATATGAGTAGGCGGATAAACACACCAGTATCACATATAAATGGGAATCATAATCAACCAAGGGGAATACACAATTTTCACCGGGGAGCGCGGGGAGGAAGTTTTGATAATAAGGGCGAGAGTTGGAGGTGTAGAGAATGTGAAACCGACAATTATGCTAATAGAACAAATTGTTTTAGATGTCATCGAAACAGGGAGTGCGCCAGAAACGAGAGAACGAACCCACCACCAAATCAACAGTCGAGGGGAGGAGAATATTATAGGGGAGCGCCGAGAGGAGGAGGACATTATAATAGAGGAAGGGGAGGAAATCATCCAGCTGTAGCAGGTCCATCCACGGAAAACTAAGGAAGACAATGGAGAAGCGGGCCCAACCATTGTCAACGGAGAACCGGGTCCAAGTAATCAATGAATACGCAAACAATGTTATCAAGATGGACATGGCGAAAGAATTGTTAGAAGAAGAGGAGAACAAGGTGATGGAACGCAGAGCAGGATTGACTGAGGTGACAATTAACATTGAAGGTAAGAATTATAAAACTTTAATTGATACCGGTAGCGAGATCTCAGTAATTTCTGAAAATGTCATGGGTGAATTAAAAGAGTTAAACAAGAATATACCGTCATTACCAGTTGCGGGGGTTACAGTAGTGGGGGTAACTGGGGTGAGAAGTAAGAGAATAACCAGACAAGTACAATTAAATATTGTAATAAATGAAGTTGAATTTGAAAACACTTTCCTAGTAGTTAAAGGGTTGAGTCTAGATGTAATATTGGGAAATGATTTTTTGGAAAGAAACGGAGCAGTAATAGATTTCAATAAACAAATAGTAAAATTTGAAAAGGGGAATAAACCAGTCAGAATAGAGTTTAAGAAAGTAGTAAATGAAGCTAAAGTCACGAGAATAAAAATGTTACATAAGCAGATAAGCGATAGAGAGATAGAGACCAAGATAAATATATGTCTAGAGAGTGATAGCCTAGAGAATGAGGAGGGAGAAATGCATGAGCGTAATGAGAGTGTGTGGGCAGATAGAGCCGACAAATTTTTTAATGAAGATACAGTTGTAGGAAATACTCAGCGAGAGGAGCTGTGGGCAGTTGTGGAGCGGTTCAGCGAGGTGTTTGATGAATCACCAGGGAAAGCGAAGGACTACATCTGCGAGCTGAAAGTTCGGGACCACGCACCATACATGCAGAGGAGCTACCCGGTGCCGTTTTCGAAGAGGAGGGCTGTACAGGAGGAACTAGACCGGATGATGCAGGGAGACATAATTGAACGCTCAATATCACCCTACTCAAACCCTTTGGTCGTAGTGATAAAAAAGGATGGAAAGGTAAGGTTATGTTTAGATGCTCGGAAAATTAATCAAATTATTATACCTGACAGGGAATCTCCAGAACCCATAAATGAGATTTTACAGAAGTTTAGTGGAGTCAAATACATGACGTCCTTAGACCTGACAGCTGGATACTGGCAGGTGCCCTTAGCAACAGAGAGCAGAAAATACACGGCTTTTCTTTTTAACGGTAAGAATTACCAGTTCAAACGCTTACCTTTTGGATTAAACACCAGTGTTGCCAGTTTTATTAAATGTTTAGATAATATATTACAACCTAAGGATTTAGACTTTTTAACCGTATATGTCGATGATATCTTGATAGCTTCTAGGACATTCACTGAACATTTAGAACAAATAGAATATGTATTAGATAAGCTACATAAAGGGGGTTTAACAGTGAATTGGGACAAGTCTAAATTTCTGCAGACAGAAATACATTTCTTAGGATTTATTATTACACAGGAGGGGATATTAGCCAACCCTGACAAAGTAGAAGCCATAATGCGATTCCCCGAACCTAAAAACAATAAGCAATTACAGAGTTTTTTAGGCCTGTGCAATTTTTACAGGAAATTTCAGGAGAACTACGCACACACAACATCCAAACTGAGTGCTGTACTGCAGAAGAATAAACAGTGGAGATGGGGCGATACGGAACGAAATGCGTTTAATGAAATTAAGAGAAAGTTTAGTCACATGATCATGATGAATCATCCCGATTTTAATAAAACTTTTTATTTGCAGACCAACGCCAGCAATGTAGCGCTAGGGGCGGAGCTCTACCAGGAGGGTTGCGACAAGGAACATCTGACGGTCGCCTTCGCCAGTAGATCGCTGTTGTCGGCTGAGAAAAATTATACGACAACAGAAAAGGAACTCTTAAGTATTGTGTTCGCCATGGGTAAATTCCGGACCTACATCCTAGGCAATACCACGATAATCCGGACGGACCACAAGGCATTATCATTCCTTAATTCATGTAAGCTGACATATAGCAGATTAACCAGGTGGGTATTAGCCTTACAAGAATATAACTTTTCCTGGGAGTATATAAAGGGATCAGATAATAAGGTACCAGATACACTTTCTAGAGTAGATGTTACAGACAATAAAACTGGTAGGGACCTTAAAGAAATAGAAATTTTTAGATTAACTAGAGAAGATAGAATTTTTGGTGAAGAATTAAGTGATATTAAAAACATGCAAAGATCTGAAAGTAAATTGGGTAGAATAATTGTTAGTTTAGAGACAGAGGTAGAGGGATCCGAATATAATGAGCGATTTCAAGTATATCGAGGCATTTTATTTAAAAAGGTAGATAGTGGGGAGCGTGATTGGAGGTTTGTTATACCCGAGAGGTTAATAGATAAAATTGTTTGGGATTGTCATATAAGGTATGGTCATTTTGGTGCAGAAAGTGTGCAAATGTTTTGAAAGAATCATGTATATTTAAGAATATGGAGAAGAGAGTTAGAAAAGTGTTGAGAGTGTGTGATTTATGTCAAAAATCGAAAGTAGTGAATTATAAAGTAGAAGGAGAGATGAATTACATAAAAGTCGAGAGACCGTTTGATTTGGTTGCAGTAGATTTATATGGACCATTACCCAGAGGTAGAGGGGGTGTGTTATATGTATTTGTAGTTCTAGACACCTTTTCAAAATTTGTAAAGTTATATAGCATTAAGAGAGCGACGAGTAAAGTACTCAGTGAGAAAATAGTAAAAGACTACATGCTTAATGTTGGAAAACCGAAAATTATATTATCTGACCACGGTCCACAATTTATAAGCGGCAAGTGGCGGCAGACGCTTGGATGGGAAGGCATCATACCCAAGCATACGGCAGTGTATCATCCTCAGTCGAACCAAGCAGAACGGGTGATGAGAGAGATTGGTAGGATATTTCGGGCGTACTGTCACGCCAAACACACAGAATAGCCATCCTACGTGAAGAAAGTAGAGGAGTGGCTGAATTGTACCACCCATGAGTCCACGGGATTTACGCCGCATGAGTTGATCAGGGGAACTAGGCCGCCCAGGATATTGGAACAACTTTTCGAATACCCACCAGAAGGTCAGGCTTTGGACAGGAACATGAAAATTAGATTGGCAAACGAGAACTTACTCACGAGAGGAGAGCGAAGGAAACAGAAACATGACGCCAAGGGTAAATGGACCAAGTATGAGGTAGGTCAATTAGTGTTAGTAAAAAGGCATGATTTGTCCAGTGCTCAAGATAGAGAAATAAAGAAGTTCTTCTTGTTGTATGAAGGACCCTATGAAATTGTAGAAATAAAAATGCAGAATGCGTATGTGCTGAGGAACCCAGCGACGCAGGAAATAGTAGGTACTCAAAATGCGACGAATTTAAAATTATATCGGTCACTTTAATTATGTTAAATTAGATTAAATAAGATTTCAAATATTGTTGTATGATTACAGAAGGGATCCTCCCCCATTTTCGGGCGGTCACGATCTTACCAGTCCTGGCCGTGGAATTCGGAACTCGGAGGCGGGCCATGGTTGGCGGGTCTTCCTTCGGGCGGTGAAAACAACGATGGTCCGGCTCCACCAAAATTGGTACAAAGTAGAAATTTAACTACATATTTGAATGGGGAGGGGGAACCCAACAGGTACATGACACGAATTAAATTTTTTTAATACACTCCAGGTGCAGCGGTATCGGTGTACCTGTCACGTGCCTGCACTGCCTTAGAGTGTTGTACATATTGAAGGCTGCACCTAAATACAGGGCAGTGCATACAAACTTAAATATTTTTAGTGTTAATGGCAAAATTCAAGTTGCGCCATTGACAATAGTTTTGCTTACACCCGAAACGAAGAGTTTTGCGGAGAAGTATGGGAAATTCCAGAACAGACGACGGGTTAGGGGAGATGAGAGATAAGGTAGCACAGTTGCATAGAAGGGGAAGTAACTGCACAAAGTAGATCTGGTCTGGAATTTTTATATACTTCATCGCGGAGCACCCCCATTTCAGGCGACTGCGACCTTCCTAGACGTAATGAAAGTTAAGATAGAGTCAGCCTTCAATGTAAATAGAATTTTTGAAAAAAAAAAAAAAATACCAAAGTAATTTTGGATGTGCATAATTTTAAATTTAAATAAATTTTAGAATTAAGTGACCAAATGTAATTGTCAAGTTTTAGTATCAGTGAGTATGGGAACGTTTTGAAAAGATGTGTAATAAAATAAAAACTTGTTATCAATACAAGAAGTGGGGATGATTTTGGGGGGTAGATTGGTGCTCAATGAAGTGATAGAACAGTGGAGAGTGGAACTGCAATTGTAGAAAGTTTAGTTTTCAATTGAAATTAGTTAGTTATTAAGTTGCTATTGTGGGGGTGGCCTGTGCCCTCGTAGATAGCGAAATGGGTTGGGGGTAACAGAGAGTGTTACCTCCATCGGAGGCGAAAATGGCGAAAATGTGCGACACACCTTTTTCATGTAAATTAAATTTGCACACTGATAGACGACCGTGTCGCACATAATAAAACGATGTAGAACAGGCAGTGAAATGCAAGTTGGATTTCCCCGACTTTTCGGGCGATTACTGCCTTACCAGCACTAATCGTGGATTTGGCTAGCGGTCAGCTATGGCCATACCAAGTCCCTTGACCATAGCTGGCTTGAAATTGGTCTATATTAGAAATTAATGGGGGGTGAAACTAGGGGAAATCCCGGAACTATGGAACAGCGGCTGCCACTCTGTTCGAGGAGGAACAGCAAGGCCAGGTGGTAGACCCGCATTAAGGGCGTGTATCTATAGAACAAAGATATGTTGATATCTAAACCTTTAAAATGTAACGCAGAAGCAAGGACACGGAGATGTCAAATTCCTCCAAAACCTCAGTCCTTGTGGACGCAACTGGACGCCACAGTCCAGGGGGTTCATAGTGTGTGTGGCAGGGAGGTTATCCAGGGGGGTAACGAATTAAAAAATTTGTTGTATTTTAATAATGATGACTCGCTACTAAATAATTTTGTTTTGATTTGAAAAATAGATGCACTACATACTTCCTATATTGTGTTTATTATGTCTTATTGTGTTAATTGCATGTAGTATGTTAGGAATATAATATAATAATATGTTTTCAATGTGTTTATAGATTTTAAAATAAAATGAAATAAATTTGTAATAGTTAAAATTTTCAATGGGTTGCAAAAGATAGAAGTTGGGTGATAGTAGTTGTTTAAGTAAAACATTAAGTCAGTCCAAGTTGAAAAATATTGGGGTATTAAAGAGAATAAGAGATGAAATACCAGTAAGAGAATTTGAATATAAGTGGAGACACAGTAGTAATGGAGAATATATGTAGAGTTTTGATTGATATATTGATGTTTATAAATGATGATGTTATTTTGTTGTAGTTGAAGTGAGGAAATAAGATTGAGATTTTGGGGATGGCAATTTTGTAATAGGGGGTAGTGTAATGTGGGAGTCCGCAACATAATGATAAGTTGGGATGGGATGGGATCGATTTAGGGTGAAGGGGTTGCCTTAGGTAGAATCCAGGAACCAGATAAGGGAAGTGAGCTTTTTTGGGGGGGGGGAACACTTATCCTATGTACAAAGGGTTAGAGAGTATTTTTTTTATATATTGAGAGAAGGTGGCGAATTGAGTTAAAGTAGTAAGTAGTTAGAGGTAGAAAAGGGTTAGTAGATTTTTTGATAGAGAGGGGTGTCATACTAGTTAAAGATTTTGTAAGGGAGCGTTAGAGTCATAAAAGGGGAAGATTATGGGTAAATGCCAAGTTGATAAAGGGAATTATAATGAATAACGTAGAATCACCCAAATTAATGAAAGGGAATAATAAATGAAATGTGTAAAAAAAAAAAAAAAAAAAAAAAAAATTTTGAGAAACGAATTAATAAAAGTAAAGTGAGATTAAAAGGTAATTTTATGATTTTATATGCAAATTTAATGATGTTCAGTGTGTAACATTTTAAATACAAATTGTTTATTTTAAGATAATAATAATTATGTGAATTATGAATGTACTATGTTTTCTTATGTTATATTGTGTTTGTTAGTATTTAAGAGAATTTTATGAATTTAAAAAATTTTTTGATGCAAATTGGGGATAAGAGAAATGTGTAATATGGTAATTGGAAATGTTTATTTAAATTCTGATGGGAATCAGGGCAATAATTTTGAATTTTGGGATAAAAGTTAACAAGAGAAAGTAGATAGAATGAGATTATGGAATTTTAAAATGGGTATCATGTTGTTGTTAGGTATTTTGATATATATGTTAGAAGTAAGTGAAAAAACAAAACCAGTGCTTCTTAACGCAAACCAGCACCACTAGGGGGAAACAGATCAGTTGGGGATATGGTGTTGTATAAGGCCACTAGTTGATATTTGATTTGTTGTTTCAGTGTTTGGTGATGCTGTGGTGGCAGACCTGAGCTGGCCAGCGCGTCAGAGCAGGGGCGTTAAGTATCTGTCTGACTCTACGGTGTTGGGATCTCGAGAGAGAAGTCCAGTATTGTCATTCAGGTGCGGTCACAGTCACCGGACCAAGGGTGAGTTAATTATATTTTTGTAAACCATACAGGGGGTTGTGGCGACATATCCTGGCTGATCCCTTTAGCAAGTATGAATGTGTCAATGAGATTTTTTATGCTTCGGCATAAAATATCTCATTGAGGGGGTATTGTAACGGGACATTTTGGGCCTATTTTGGGGTAATAAAGAAATTTGTATTTTTTAATAAAACAAATAACATTTTTTACTATGATAGGGACAAAACGTAAACAAAGGTAAATTCATTGGTAGCGGCAGTGGTAGCACTGATTGTGAAAATTATTCAGTAATATTTTATAAAACTAGTTAAACAACCGCAGAACTGTGCCAAGGTCAACCAATGACATACAAAAACAGTGTAAACAAGTTATGTAACGGCATCGGACGATCTTACGTCAGAGCCCAGCCTAACGGTGGAATTCAGTTATGAAACAAAAACAGTATGCTGGCGGAGTAATACGAACCTCAGAACAATAAGAATTGGTCATACAACCACGGCGACTTTATAAAATAGTGCCGTTTGCCTAGCCCCAGTCTAACTTCACCACTTGCGCGAGTAACATACGTAAAAGTTCCGGAACGTAAATTGTGGGCCCGCAACACACCAAAAAAATGTGAATAACATATATCAAATTTAAATACGATATGCCTAAAGTTATAAGGAATGTGAAATAAATAACGTCAATTTGCTAAAAACATAAATTCAGTGAAAACAACAATCTATCTAGTGCACGGACAATGCGGCGTCTTCGAAACTCAGCAGCAGTTAAGTAATAAGTGGGGTAGAGTAAAACATAAAAACGGGCTAAACTAAAATTATAATGATACCAATTTCTTTAAATTTGTTTAAAAAGAATCAAAACGAGATCTCTTAAGGGTATAGGATGTTTGCGTGTGCGTGAGTGAGAGAGAAGGATGTTAATATAGAAGTGCTGGTTGCGCATTATTTATATAATAATTAAATTCATTTAATTTGTTGCTTTACAATTAGTTAATAATTAATTAAATAGTTAGTTGTTTTATTAATTGAGCCTCGTGGCCAAATATGTTCAAAATGGTTTAAAAGAAATAACATGTACAACTGTGGGAGTGAAATAAAAAATAAAAGGAAACATCATTTGGTAACAAATAAATAAAAGAGTTATTTACTGAGAACAAACCATTCTGATCTCCTGTTCGCCGAAAAGAACCCGAGAAATATGGTAAGTACAACTATTTTTTCAATAGTTAATATTCTCGCAAAATGGCGAGATGGCGCCCGAAGAGTTAGAAAATGAACCATGATTAATATAGAAAATTAATTAAGTTTTAAATTTGTAATAAAAAGAGCCATAACAACCATGATACATAATGTGTTTTTTCCTAGTGTTGGCCGATGATATTAGGCGCTGCTAGACTGACGTCATTAACACGGAGGCAGTCCTTAGCTCCGTTTCCTGTAGCTTGGCTGGTTGGTTTTACAAACTGTTCGCTCATGCGCCATTTTTTACAGCGCCGTTTGAGTTTCTCGGCGTCCCTACAGCGCACATACTCGAGTCGTTGCGTGCGTGCACCGTCACATTTATACAGAGTTCTGAGAATTCGAGGGTGGTACAAATTCTTTGCTTGGTTTCGCAATTGATTACTGCATCTTGCTGCTTTGTTTCAACACTGTTTTCTTGCCACGTGGTCTGTTACAATGGAATTAACGTTTGTAAATAAAACTTTCACCATATTTTTTATAAAAACCCTGAAGTGAAATAAAATGAAATACCCCCTATTTAGACACGTTACAATACCCCCCCCCAATGAGAATTCTTCTGTCCAAAACAGAAGAAATCTCATTGATAAAACCCCTAAGAGGACCGGTGAGGAACTGGTGCCAACAACCCCCTGGTTCTTATTCTTCATGGGTACACGACCCCCCTGGCTTGGCAACTATGGACGCATCTGAACGAGATCCCTGGACTTCTCTGTAAGAGATCCCAACACCGAAAAATCGAACAGACAAGTACCACGGCACACCTCACCTTCTAACATGCTACCCCCCAAAATCCTCAATCCCTGGCTTATATTATGCCAGATCCTCCACCGATATGTTTCCCCTTGTATGCAAGCTGGGCTGCCTTTAGCAGATACTGGGCGCATACACACTCACATTACATACTGACATTACATATTATGAAATTGAAAAATTTTCAAAAGTTATTTAAGTTACAACCCATTGGTTGCTTTCATGTAAAATCGATTCATAAATTTTGTATAAATTTTAAATTATTCTCTTCATTGGTTTCTATTTTTATTTAAAATAAGTTGATTTAAACATTTCTTATAATTAAGAACATCCTTAACCTAACATGTGAATACTTAGAGTCTAACAATACAATTCAATACAATAAATCAATAAAAATGAACATGGTTAGTACACACACAATAAAATAATCAAAGATTAAAAATATTCATTAGCTGGCAGGCGCAAAATCAAGATTTTTTTTTTTCAAAAAAATATTTTCCAAAAAATTTAAAATTCAAAGAAAAAAATGTAAATTTATTAAAATGTTTCCTTTACATACAGAAATTATTAAAATTTGTTTGAATTGATCAAAAAACAAGTTGAATTGACTTCCTTACTATGAAAGCTGAGTCTGTGTATGACCTCACTGTCAGCTGATCAAAACTAGGTCAAGTCCACAACCTTGACCCACATACGTTATGTATAAGTTCTATCTGAAAATACATTTAACATCTGTAACATTCTAACTTGAAACACAAAACATAATAAAATAAAACATTTAAAATTAACAAAATATTATTATAAATAATAAGCAAATTGACCTTTAAATTATTCCAAATAAACTTGACAACTTTACATTTACACATTCTATCAAAATATTGTCACTGGTTTTAATTAAAATTTAAAAATTAAAATTTTTATATTTTTATTAATCTCTTTCTGTATTTGACAATCTTATTCTCCATTACTGTGGGTGATCTAAATACTTATCTCCTTTAATTTACTACTTGATCTGTATACATACATAATCTTTCTCCCTCTGACTCTAACTTCTAACAACTGTAACTCACATGACACCCATCTCTATCAAAATATCTACCAATCAATCTCTAACCCCAACTTATCATTAAACTCAAATCGCCACCTTCTCTCTATATAAAAAAAAAATTACTCTCTAACCCTTTGTACTTAGGATACGTGTTCCCCCCCCCAAAAACTCATTTCCCATTATCTGGTCCCTGGATTCTACCTGAGGCGACCCCTTCCCACTAAATCGGTCCCATCCCGTCCCAACTTATCATTATGTTGCGGACTCCTACATTACACTACCCCCTACTACAAAATTGCCATCCCCAAAATCTCAATCTCATTATCTTACTACAGCTACAACAAAATAACATCATTAATTATAAACATAAATATATAACTCAAAAACTCTACATATATTCTCCACAACTACTGTGTCAACCTCAATACTTCTTAAAACTCTATAACATACATTAACTCAAAACAACATTACATTATTGTCATCTCTACTATTTCAACTTTAACTTTGACTTCAACTTGGACTGATCTACATGTCCCACCAAATATTCATCACCCACAAACTATTTCTTATTAAGTTTCACAAATTATTACTCCATTTCTCATTTTATTAAATTACCTTTCCCATTACTTTAAAACCATATCTTTAATACATTGAAACATTACATTCGACATTAATTACCTGGAACATTTACAACCAATATACCAGTGACATTTTATTGCTGATCAGCTGATATCCCTAACACAATTAAAACACATCTCAAAATTGAACAAATTACATGAAATATATATATTTATCAATCCTCACATCTATTATGTTAACCGCCTGCCAGTCAGTTTAATTATTTACTTAGTTGCAAACATACACAAATTATATAAACACATATTTTTATCAATACCTATATCTAACTTACTAAAATACAATATTACCTTTAAAAAATTATACAATGAACACCTTATAGTGAATGTATGAGCAGCTAGTTATTTAAACAGAGCAAAAGCATTTTTATTGGATCAAAATTTGAGTTATCAATTTTTCATGTTATAAAATTTAAATTCGTGGCACATCTAAGCCACCTCCCATCCACACACTCTATTGCAAGTTATGTAAGACTGTGGCGCCTTTTCGCCTCCACAAAGACGGCATATTTTGGAGTAGTTTGACCTCTCCGTGTCTTTGCTTTGGCAGTTACATTTTAATACATGAATATCAGCATATTCTTGTCTATAATTAAACGCCCTTAAATGGGTCTACCACCTGGCCTTGCTGTTCCTACTCGAACAGAGTGGTAGCCGCTGTTCCATAGTACCTGGATTTCCCCTAAATTTCACCCCCCATTTAATTTCTACTATATACCAATTTCAAGTCAGCTATGGTCAAGGGACTTGGTATGACCATAGCTGGCCGCTAGCCAAATCCACGATTAGTGCTGGTAAGGCAGTAATCGCCCGAAAAGTCGGGGAATCACAAGTAAAATACCTTTTATAACACTAAAATTAATAATTAAATACGCAATTAAATGTACAACATCATACTATGAAACTTTCATCCATCATTAATCATTTAACTCCTCCATAACTTTCCACAATTGGGTTACTTAAAATTTTCAAATTCATTATTAATAATTATCATATATCATCGTTCAATTATTATTAAAATTTTTTAATCATCATCTTTATTTAACACAATTATTTCAAAACATCTCATTACTGAACTAACATCTCAATTACACCTGTAAACGTTTTTATTATACATGATTCGTACTGTAAAAGTTCTATACTCACAGTCCATTTAAAATCAGATCACAAAATATATATATTCACCATACTAATACTTCCACCTTACCTCTGAAACATTTAACACACATGTTAGTTTAAATCAAACAATTTATCATTCAAAATCATTTAACTTCAAAAAAAAAATTTCAACTATATAACTTTTAAATCAATCAAAATATTTAAAACCTATCAAATTGTTTTAATTAAATTAAAATACCAATTATTGAAAATACAAACTACATAGCTACCAAGCAATTACAATTAGTCAATTACTGTTCTCAAAATTAATTCTGATATTTATTTAACTTGCAAATAATTCAATATTATTATTACAACAATCATCTTAAGTATACACATTATTTACTTTATTTACTTAACATTCTACAATGCACACAAATAAATTCACTATATTTTTATTTACAAACTTTTGTTATTAACTGTTCAGTTTTTCCGCACTTCATTGTCCAAATCTGCCATGTCAAGAACCATAAAACAAAATGTTTATAATTGTCTTTTATTGTTTTATAGCTTAGCCTCCATCGTCATAGATTAACCTTGGTTTTATATAACATTGTTCAATTTCATTCGCACACAAATTACTGTTTTGTGTGTTGTAACCAAAAAAACCAAATTCATTCATCTTACCAAAATAATCATAAAACATGTCAACGTTAGGTACATTTGTTAAGTCTCCATCAGTAATCATATTCATGATCGGGTTATTTACTTTTTTATTGTCCATTAAGTCATTATTCTCTAGACACACTTCTAACCTCACCTTCCACTCATCATACTCTCTATTCAATGCATACAATTCCGTTACTTTCTCCACATACAATTCTCTGTTTAAATCTCTCTCTTCATAACACCAAATCACACTCTCAAAATTACTCCAGACAGAGGGTACAAAATTACACAACAAAAATAAACACTTCAATTCATCTACACATACGGGACTCTTGCCCTTCTTAAACAACACTTGTGAACACATTAAATAATCATCATAAATAATAAAGGGAAAATCTACCCTCTGTCCCCACTCTACCACAACATTATTTTTCCGCTCTCTCTCTAACTCATTAACACACATTAACATTTCATTATCATATTCTACAACTTCATTAGTACTCTCATTATTTAGTTTCACCGTATCGATTTCTGATACTAACTCTTCAAACACATTACTATTCTCAGTATTATTATTCTCATTATTTTCAACATTATTGTTATCATTTATTAACTCTTTCTCTGGTATGTCATTACAATTTTCCTTTTTTTCTTTTTTCCTGTACTCATTACATGTACTCCCATTCGCTCAACACTCTGTTCTAATTTATTCAAGCTGGTTCTTATTGTTTCATTATTATTTTTAAAACATTTATTTAATTCTTGAATCTCATTTTTTAACTCGTCAAATTTGTCATTCATTTTATTGTATTTGACATTGGAATCAATTTGTTGTTCTTTATATTTTGTATTTACGTTGCTATTTATATTTTCAGACATGGTTTTTATTAGATTAAACAGATCGTTCATTGACACCTTTTTTTCTTCCACCCCTACGCTATCGTTAGATTTATTCCTATCTTGTACATTGGTCATTTTCAAAATTTATTTATATCATACCCTTTATATCACGCCCCCTTAAATCAAAATACCCCATACATAAACATAAAACAGTTATCAATACGTAAAAGTAAACACACGCTAGCTCTACCCAAACATAACCTTATTTAGCGTAATTATATACGATAATATTACATAAGTATGTCATTACCACATCCTATTATCTGTGCATTAAAATAGGTCTATCTCGTATAAATAAAATTAAACGAAAATCCTGGCAGGCGAAAGCCATTTGTAAAGGTAAAAAAGACGCCGAAATATATTAATACATAAAATACACTACCAGGACTTACCTGTTTGATATCGCAACTACTTACCGTATTAAAATTTCTCTCAGAAGATCAGGGTCGCCACGATTATTTTTTATAGGCTAAAATATCGAAAACCTTTATACTCCACCTTAAATAAAAAGGACAATTTCGCTATCTGACCACACCCAATTAATAATTCAGAAAGATCCCGGAACGTTTAGACGAATTTTTCAACACAGAAACGAGAAAGTGGTAATGACGAAATAACTTAGTCTAACACATGGTTATGCCGTTAACTAAATCGTTTTAATGAATCAAATCAATTTTCATTATTATTATTACCAGAGCACTACAAAACCAATTTTGAATTACATTTTATTGCAGTATTTAACTATTCTTACATCTAAGGCAGCCCAATCTGCTCACGCACGCTTCCATACATTTTTATACATTACCCTTTATTTATTAAATTTTATACATTCCGTTATTGTTATACGAGATACCCGTCCACGAACGCGTTGCCGGCCGAACACGTGCTTAGTCCCGCAACTTCAATGTCCGTACTTTATCACTTTATGATTCCCCCACATCACTGTACCAACTTATGACTGCGATATGTTTATTAATTTCTGGGGTCCCGGTCGGTCTTATTGAATTAATTACATTTTACGGAAACTCGACCAACCGGGCCCGAAACAAAACTGTAGGTGTCTGTAGCGGTACTCTGTTTCTCGTAGACTGCCTAACGTAGACTGTGTTGGGGCGGGAGGAAGCTGCCGTTCACTGCCACCTGATTTTGTCGTGGTTCATAGCTGATTTGCTGTGGTTTGTTAGCTATGACCATGATACATAATGTGTTTTTTCCTAGTGTTGGCCGATGATATTAGGCGCTGCTAGACTGACGTCATTAACACGGAGGCAGTCCTTAGCTCCGTTTCCTGTAGCTTGGCTGGTTGGTTTTACAAACTGTTCGCTCATGCGCCATTTTTTACAGCGCCGTTTGAGTTTCTCGGTGTCCCTACAGCGCACATACTCGAGTCGTTGCGTGCGTGCACCGTCACATTTATACAGAGTTCTGAGAATTCGAGGGTGGTACAAATTTTTTGCTTGGTTTCGTAATTGATTACTGCGTCTTGCTGCTTTGTTTCAACACTGTTTTCTTGCCACGTGGTCTGTTACAATGGAATTAACGTTTGTAAATAAAATTTTCACCATATTTTTTATAAAAACCCCGAAATGAAATAAAATGAAATACCCCCTATTTAGACACGTTACAAACACAAAAAATGTATACACATAATTACCTTGCAAACTCAATTACGAACATTCAGATGTTCAAACATATCTGCCAAATAGGTAACCACACATAGCCAAGAAAAATCAGAAAGCAAACCTGGAAAATTTGTGTCCAGAAGAAACAAGTGTATCTCATCTCTTAGTTCAAAAATTATATTCATGCCCCAAGAGAGCCAACAAACTTCAGTGTGACGAAGAAGTTGGGTTGCTCCCCATCTCCTTGCATAATAACTCAAATAGCCTGCATTGTACAGGAGACATTTTTATGTGATTTACCACTTTTACTACTTCTACAAAAGTTTTTCAGTAATTCAGGAAGGTGTTTAGCTATCAAAGCCTCTCGATGAAGGCAGCAATGAGTCCACTTTGTGGAACAACAGCCCTCACTATTCTGAAAAGCCCTGTTTTGTAACTGTACATGGACACAGCACCATCTGTTGTTATACCAACACACTTTTCCCAGTTGATAGCATGTTCAGAAAAAAAATAGTCAATTGCATTGAAAAATTCTACTCCTTGGATATGCATCTATTTACAAGAGAATAAAAAAATCTTCACACAATTGGTTCTCTCATACAAAACAAACAAAAACCAACATAGCAGGTTTTTTCAATATACCTGTACTTTCATCTACTGGAGAACCAACATGTCACTCATACCGAGTCTAACAAATAATGTATCCTGTATATTTTCCGACAAATCAGAAATTCTCCTTTGAATTGTGTCATTTGAAAGAGGTACTGAACTAACTAGCTTGGCTGCTGAGTCACATAATGTTCAGTTAAAAGTAGCAACTGCAGCCAGGAGAATAAGCTCTTCAGCTATTGTATGAGACTTGCCAGATTTGGTGATAAGCTGAGGAACTTCATATGAAGCTATGAGTTGAAGCTTTTCATTCATACTATGAGTTGGAGATTTGTTATACTCTTTACTTGACAATATTTATTAAATACAAAATATTATTTAATATTCACCTACCTCTACGATCTCTTCTGCTAGGTTCCAGGGTTCGATCACATGTACGCTAGATACAAATATGGTTTACAGGTTAACCAAAGCACTGACACAACTCATTTTGAAGAGAATTAAAATTTAATTTTTTATTTTTTGAATTTAGTTAACATTAAAAAGATTCAATTAACTTTGAAATACAGGCCTAATGCTTTTCGGTGATCCACTCTCTGATCACAATATAATTATGAACTTATCCTAACATCTTACCTCATATTCATACATGCACACAGACAGAGCCCAGCCTGCATATTTTAAACACTCACTCAAACACACCCCTTAACATTTTATAATAAAACCCCCCAGCCCTTACACTTCAACCGCCGGCCACGTGTTCGCGCGCGCACTCATCATTTGTTAATTTATTATGGTTTATTTTCAAAAAAAAAAAACATTTGATCCGGTTCCACTCGTTAGATTGACCGCGGTCACAGACTTTTTACTAATTGTTCCACTTTTTTACAGTTAAATTAAAAATTTTTTGTGACGAGCCTACTTCGCTCGTCCCGGTACCGGGGAGTTCAGTTAGTAGACTGGGGCCGAAAGCGTAGCAGGTATGGCTGATGTGATCTCATACTTTGTACGGAAATCACTGCCTTGACCTTCGCCCCATGCTATGCATGTAGTTTTTAAAGTTAAGATAGCAGACGATTTCAGCTAGGCACTGGCTGACGTCATTAAAGTGGGCGGTCCTTAGCAGCATTTCCTGAGGGCCGCTACGGAGACGATGAATAAATTTGTTCTTTAGCCATTTTGGTTTTCGGACTGGCCGCGTCCCCCGAGCGCCTGCTTGAGTAGTTGCGCTCGTGCATCGACACACATGTACAGATTTCTTAGAATTTTTAGGGTGGCGCGGATTCCTGGCCGCATTACTCAACAGCAACTGCGTCTCGCCTTTGTCTCAAACTGTTCCACTTGCCATGAGTTCTGTAGTAACGGAAATAACGTTCGTCGGGAAATAAAACTTTCATCTAAATTTATAAAATCCCCCACAAAATGAAATAAACAAAAATGTAAATACCCCATACTGTACGAAATAAAAGTCCCCAATTTTGACACGTTACAGATTTAATAGTATTTTGTGACCTTTTTAACTCTCCCAGCTTAATTTTAATTATTCCAGTCTTACTTTTATATTCTTGATGTTTAATTTCAAGGTGTCAGCACAATTTAGTAGTTTTATGCATTTGTTCAACAAACGTTACAAGCAAATAAATACACTGTGGCCTTGGTTCATCTTCAGGGCCATCTTGGTTTATCTTCATCTTCATCTAAATCCTAATTTTAAATATTCACCATTATATTTTCTTACTTTCAAAATTGCTAACAATAGATATAGTACCAACATAAGAAAAAAAGTCGCGATAGTGCTGCCGCCTATGGTCGATGCCGAGAACTTTTCAGACTGCCCTCGTAGGAGAACTACTTTTAAGCCAATGGTCCATGATTAAAAAACATAATCACACAAGAATAATAAAACATAACACAAAGGCATAAACAAATGTGACAATTTATGATTTGTCTGTCACGTCGGTACGGGAACAGAACAGTGACCTTGAGGTGTGCAGTAAACAATGCACAAGTTGGTGAGGGGGTCAAATGCTTTTGATGCTTTTGGAGCACGGAGTGGCCAGAATGATAAAAGTGTTTCTGCCTCAATAACTTGACTGCTCTGATCAGCATACTCTAATTCCATGTAGACTACAAATTGATAAAAATTCGGTGGTCTGCAGACTATTATTTGAGAACCACTGCATAAACGACTGTAAAGTATGTAACTTCAAAAAGGTTGAAGATCCTTTATGCAGGTCTTTAACTTTGTGCTTACAATGTAGCTCTATGTGCTTAACATAAAAAACTGATACAATCTTTACATAAAAGATGAAAGTGCAATTAAGTTGTAAAGGGCTTCAAAATTCCTTCACAATAAATTAATGCTGAACAGAAAAATGACAGTAAAGTTGTAGCCCATTAGACCAAAATGAAAACTGGTGATGTATATGTTAAAAAAAAAGAAATGATGTCACTCAATCAAACTTGTCTTGATGTTCGACTGCTATTTACAGGAATAAAGTGAAGGTTACCCATTAAGTGGTGGGCACAATTATAATTCAAAAAAGACAAATACAGAATTAAAAGGTGCTAAAACTTGTAAAGCTAGTCACGACTGGTTACAAAAATTTTGAATCGTAGCAGAATAAACAAGCAGCAGCAGTTCTGTCAGTAAAACAAAATATAACAATTCACAGCATAATTAAGTGAATTATGTCAAAAATTTTACAACTTGAAATGCAACAGATGAAAACTTAATAGAGGAGGGGAGAGAAGATGAAAGAATAGAGGATAACAATTTAAAGGAAAAAGAAGCACAGTAGTGCATATATTCAAAACAAACAAATATTATTTGAAAAACTACATAGGATGCATAACAATTCGGTCTACAAAATGATGAAGTAGATTGAATACACCAGGCAAGAGCTGAATTGATACAGTGAAAAGAAAAAGAAAAGTTTACTGAATTTCTTCAAAAAATAAAAATTAATAAATTCCAACAAAAAATTGCAGTATAGTACAATTCAATTTATAAACAAGTCTTTTATTTTTGTTATTGTACTTCTGTTCCTTTATTTTTAGTTTTTTTTTAAATGTCTTTGCAAAAGATGTTTAAATCTAAATTTCTTATAGCAGATGTTTTTATTTTGTGCTTATGAGTTGAAAAATCATATTACTCAATGATTTCCTTCTAAATTTGTGTACAAATAATTATACAGTTCCTTTATGTTTTTTAGGTAACATTACTATTATTTGTGTTTTACAAACAAGTTGAAACCTGTGTTCTTGACTTCTATAACTTCTCTTTTTCTCCAGTTTGTCACTGTTACAGTCATAAAGGTGAAAAATTATTCAGATTCTACTGTATTTCAATTCTATTTCACTTGTTTCATTTCTGTTCCTCCAAATATACAATCGACGCAGACTCTCTCTCTCTCTCTCTCTCTCTCTCTCTCTCTCTCTCTCTCTCTCTCTCTCTCTCTCCCTCCCACTCTTTCTTTGTACTGTGCATATGCACACAAACTGAAAAAAATTGTTCAAAATAGCAATCTCATTAACAATGGTAAAAATAATTACCTGTATAGCAATTTTCAGTGCTTTAACCCTCTGATCTTGATGCCATGCCTGAACTAACTCTTCATTCAGTTGTTCAATTCTGCCTGTGTATTCTTGCTGTGACAAATCTGCTACTTCTCGTACAGTGCCTTCTTCAAAATCATCTAGCTGTTCCAAGCGTGTGCGAACTACTGAAGATTGAGATTTAACTGCAACTAAATTTAAAGAAGACAGAAACTGACTATTCAATAACTGTGACAACGATGAATCTCTCTCTCTATCTCTCACACGCGCGCGCGCGCGCACACACACACACACACGAACAGTGGCAAAAGACCAACAAAAGTCTAATATACCTCTTTCGCCACCAGATAAGAAACTTGACATCATTGATAGCTTTTCAGAAGTTGTATACTTGTTAAGAATTGATGTTCTTCGTACAGACCATGGTTCTATGTACTCTGGGCTCGTATCTTTAGTTGTCTTACTGTCTCCTCTGTCCCACTAAAACATAACAGTTAAATGTGAATACACACTATCTAAAAGCAATCTTACTCTCAGAGCTCAGAGAGTAAGTAATGCTTACATATACAGATATCATTTTCCTCTATAATAGTTAGTGTGAGAGTTTCTTAGAAGTATGTCACATTTATGTGTACATAAATATTTTCAATCTCACAGAAAGCTTGTTAAAATACAAGTTAAGTGTAGTTATGTTGTCAGTAATATTTCCTACTTGTTACCTTCTATAGTCTTTCAATATTCAATATACGAAAATGGCCTCTATGGAAAATTTATAATATTAATTGACAATATCCTCAGAAGTCAATATTAACAGGATTGAATCCTCAGAAGTCAAAATTCAATCCACTCTCCTCTTTTGATAGTGGCTTCGATTGGATTGAATGTGCACTCATTACTAACATTATAACCAATGTGTAACCTCTCAAATGTGTGTGTGTGTGTGTGTGAGTGTGATTCCACCCTCTGTGGCCATACTCCCTACACCAATTTTTAGTTTTTTTTAATTTTGAGTACAGGTATGATATGACACAGCTATTTACTTGCATACATACATATCGTCTTACATATGAGGGCTGTTATAACAGTTCTTGGCCTACCACATAGATAACACCAGGAACATCAAATGTCTATGATTGTTTGCAAGTTTAATCTGTCAGATGGTGTACCATAAGGATACAAACAGCTGGATTTACTCGTCTGATTACTATGATCAAATAAAATAATCAACCTATGTTTTCAAAAAGTTGATAAAATCTAACGTAGAAAATGATAAAATATTTTGTTATGAAAGGTTTAAGGGAACAGAAATAAAATACAAATTGGATTCTACTTCAAGAGACTCGTCACCATCATTTTCAACAGTAAAGAAATAGGCTATTGAATCCAAACAGGGTCGTTCACCAATCTGTGACGATGAATGTTGTAACGCAAAGACTCTGTCGTCTCTATAAAAATGTATAAGTTGTGTGTTCGCCTCACACAAGTGGTTGTTACTTATATGTTGCGCTAACGATGTCCGTAGCGATCCTTCAATTACCAGTACAACACGAGTGGAAACCTTACCTGTTCTTCGTTAGGTGTTCATAAATCCCGGGTGGCGCCAAATTGTTTAATTAAAACAATTAAATTAACAAATAGGGTGGTTTAGCGTTCTTAGCTCTGATGGTCTGGAGTATTCAAATTTTACTCCCGCCTTCGTTCGACCTTCTTAATCGAGCAGTTAGTTCACCGAGTTTGTGACGTGAGCGCTTACCGTCATTTTCGCTCTTTGCTAAATAATACACAATTTATAATATACTTTCCTATGGAATAAAAACAGTGGTTACACTCTGTACTAGTTTATTTATTGGTGATTGGTAATTACTCAGTTTGACACAAAATTATATTTGGTTATTCAAAAAATTTGCACCGACAATTATTATAAGACAAAATCTCAAGGTTTCGGCGAATCGACTTTGAACGAATTATTTTGTCAAATATGGCGACTACTTGGTTTGTTTGAATTACGAAAGAAATATTAATAATGATTACAATAAAGTACACTACCTTACATTATTTGTACTTAAATAATATAATGTGTAATTATAATTTGTTCCTGAAGTGTGGTAAAGTGTGTTTCAAAAGTTCGTAATTTTCATACAGGTTATTTTTCTAGTCAACAAAATTTCAGTTTTATTTTTTAATTAATCTTTGAAAGAAATAATATTCAGTTTATAGTGAGAGTTCAGATTACTGTGAGAAAAATTTAAAGAGAATTTATTTCAGAAATTCGGGTAATTTAATAATACTTATCAAATCAGTCGACTTGATGTGAACTGTCATTCAGTCGAAATGGAATGGCGCTTCAATAGTCGTCAATTTTCAATTATCTTGGGGCTTCAGTACGTCTGGCATCTTTTTAATGTTAGTTGTAGAAATTTATTAATTTAAAATTTATTTAAATTGGTCCTTGGCATCAGTTAAATGTTCTCGTCCATCGTCTGCTTCTTACGTTTTCATCTTTTTGAATTTTGATTACTTTTTAAACATTTTATATTAAAATTTTGGTCATTCACAGCCTGGCATCTATTCTGGATGAGCGTCACTTATGGAATAATAAGATTTAACGGAAAATTCGTAACCAACGTTCCGTTGTCATGGTTACTAATAGATTCTGATTGGCTTAGCTTGACATAAGCCCATTGTTATCATATTTGAATTTTTATTCAAAATCACTGTATATCTTCTGATTACTATTATTCTTCTGTCTTCCTCTCTACGTATTAAATATTATCACTACTGTTCGTATTTTCTTTCAAAGATCATTTTGACATACCATAAGGTTGTGTTTTCTAATGTATTATTGTTTGGACAATTATGTTGATATTTGTTAATTACATTTCTTTTTTATTTTAAGTCCTTATTCTAACATTTATCTTTTAATTTGATTCACAAATTATCCTTGACTAGTTATTTGCCTTGGATTTGCTAATATTCTTGTTAATTTTTTACAATTTGTAGTCATTTGTTTTTTACAGTTAGGCATTTCATAGGCCTAAGTAGTAACTGACTATATTTACTTATTTTATACAAATTACCTTTTAATTTACCCTCATACATGTTTTGTTTTGATATTATAAATGATTTGTTTACTTATTGATGTGTTTTGGATCTGTTTTTATAATAATTGCATGTTCCCATTAGTTTCTACATTATGGTTTGTTAATTATTTCCTAACTGATATTCCAGTGTTATCAGATCTGTATTAATTTATCTTTCTATTTACTTATTTTGCCCTTGTTAATAACTAGGCTATTACTTACTATTCTCTATTACATAAAACATAATATTTAGGCTTATGGTCTGTATAATTCCTTCAGCCATATCCTATTCATAGATTAAATCAAACAATTTTTTAAAAGTTATTATGCAACGTTTGCTTACAATTCGTTTCATTCTTACTTATTTTTTGGGTGTTAAACATCATTACACCATTTAAACTTGCTTAATTGATTATCCCTTAGAACATGGGGTGTGTATTTTATTTTGCTCGTTTTCTTTATTATATTTTTTCTTATACAAACTTTACCTTCTAGCCATGGTAACACTAACTTTTGACCTTCCATGGGATCCCTCCCCTTCGAATACTATTGTATCCCTCACTTACAATTAAACTTAATGCTATCAATAACAAGATTCTTATTAAATAATATTGTTCACCATTAATCATTTAGTGTTCATCACAGATTATTAAGTGTTTATACCTATCAATAGGTGTCTTGTTTGTTCATCATCTTTATTCACAGCACTACACTTTATATAATAATGAAACTTTCTCTTGTGAACTTACTTGTGTTTTCCGTCGAACGCGTTTCGGCGTCGTGTTCGCCTTCGTCAGCTTAGAAACAGACTGCCAGTACTTTGTAACGGTTATTGCTTGGAAGGTATAGTGGGGGTGGTGTGTAGAGGAAGGGGATTGGCGCGGGGATCCGAATTATTGTTTGTTTTTTGTATAATTGTGTTGAAAAGTGTATGTGATTTATATTGTAATTGGTCGTTAAGTATGTTGTTTGGTTGTGTTGTGTGGTGTTTGTATATTTCATATTGTTCTGCCGTGTTGAGTTTTTGTTGTTGAAAAAACTGGTTTCGTTTCCATTATTATATTTGAGTGTAACATTTCTCCTTTTTCTATTCTATATTATTTGTTTGTGTCTTATCATTTGTTTTCCTTTTATTTCCTTTATACTTGTTTTGTTTCATTTTCCTCCTTCTTCGATTTCATTTTATTTTCTTTTAATTTCCTTTTATTTTGGTTTTCCCCTTCTCATTTGGTTTTATTTTATTTGGTTGTACTGAGTCATTCACTTTATTCAATCACTTGGGTTAGGTCACGTCGTCGTTTGTCGCGTCCTTGTCATTTTATTTTCATTAGTTTAAACACTTTATATAGTTGATTCATCATTTTTATCCCTGGTATTGGGGTGGCTTATTTGTGTTGTAACAACGTTCAGATCACCCAGAAACCGCTACAATTGATGAAAACATAAAAAAGGAATAATGTTAAATGATCGAATTGTGAACATGCATGGGGTTGCTGACATTGAGAACATCTGAAGACAGCATATCTACAACATTTACATGAACATCTGCATGTTGATGAAACTACATCCCAGGAACAAAACAGCAATCCAGACAGAGGGAGGAAGCAGGCAGAAAGTGCACCAAAGAAGCCAAAAATCTTCCATCAGCCTGAAAAGTGATATCTATTTTTCGGAATTTGAAGGTGAGGTGCCCACTGACTATTTTAATGATTTGTATTTTAATAAAGTATTCAAGCAGGCCAAACATATGCATGTCAGAAAAATTAAACACTACCTACCAACTAATCTATTGTTAAAAAATGACAAAAGAAATTAGTTTTTTTTAAATGGCTGAGATAAAAAATTAATTACAACTGATAACAGTTGCTCTGATGCAGACTGTCATCCTTCTGAACAAGGGAGCTACACAGAAGAGTTTAATCAAAGGGCTCCAATTCTGCTGGAATCTATAGCACTATATTATTCATCTTATCCTTTACAATATAAACTGTAGTATTTGAAGGTGTGTGAATGAATTTGATTATTCAATAAATGTAGCTTTTAATAATATAGCAACTGTACCAAATGATAGTCTAAAAACTATACACATTTTATTTTAATGAAATGCATACAGTATAACCTCTAACACTAGATTCTGTACTTTGTTGATATTTATGGCAGAAAATTTTGTCATGTTTTTTTTGGTCACAACTGTCGAAGTTTCTGATACATGCACAACAACAATCACAACTATTATGGTTAAGTGAGGGCCTACTGTATTAATAAGTCTGTGTTCAGTTAGTGAATAACTTAATACTATGTTAAGTGATTAATAATATACTACCTCATCAGCAATTACTGACAGAGGATCTTGATTCTGGTGACAAAACTGACTAAGTGGGTCTGAGCCATCTAATGCTGTACCCAGTGGCTCCAAAACAGGAGCTGTTGGAGTTGATGACTCTGTACTTGTCCCAGTACTTCCACTTCTCTTTGCAGCTCCACGACTAACACTCATCTAGCACACAATGCATAAATATTAGTACAAAGTTTAGACAAAATGCAAAATAACAGTAAATAACATAATTATAGTTGACTCAGAATAATAAAGTGGTTATCAGCAGTGATATAACACCTGTCTCTGATTATCAGCAATCAGCAATGATATTCTGAATTTTTCTTGAATTAGCAAATGAGAATTACAATGAATTGGGAAATTGTTATAATAAAAACTGCACACATTCACTATCACTGCTCGTATGAGCAATCATTTGTGTTGTGAGTTGCTCCTTCATCATTATACAGTTGCTCCACACATCATATAGCTATAATTTACATTGTTTGCAAATTCTCTATTGTGAACTCATTAAAGTTTTATAACTTAATTTAAACTATAAGGAGAGGAAAGTTACTGAATACTTATTAATAAATATTCCCAAGTGCAGCAGACCTCAAAATATTTGCTGCAACTTATATATAACCGTTTGTTCAAAACCTATATAAAATACACAAATTTTCTTTAAGCCATTATACTTTAATCCATACACTTCAAATGTAAATAATAATACTAATTTATATTTCACTAAGCAGAATTTCAGTAAAACTAGAATATGTCCTTTACTTTACTAAATGGTACACATATCCAAATGGGATGAAGACTAATATTTCGAGTCCCAACTATATTTTCAATTAACTGTATGAAATACATCGTATCTCACAACTGACAAAGACAAAAAAAGTACTAAACTCAAAATTATGAACGCAGGAGTAAGACAAAGTAGTATACTGCCTATCTTAATAAAATTTATTAAATGTATGTAACAATAATATGTTTCAATGGAAGGGAAGATTACACATACAGGCATATGGCTTTGATCTACACATGGAACAATTTACAATGTCAGTGCTCTCTGCGATGATCCGATCATAAACAGGAAATAAAATATTTTTCAACATACTATATCAATGACAGAAAACTGGCATAGAAATATTTTACAAAGACTATAATAAGTGCTGTAACAAATGCCAAAAATGGTAGTATAAGAGCTAGTACAATACTACGTACCATTCAAAGACATCATTTTTCAAATAGTACCTTTTCCATTTTCCAACATCATTCATGTGTTTACACTAAAACATTAAACAAAAATATAGCAAAATATCAAATGCAAACTTACAATATAGGAAACCCTGGTTAATTAGAACATGGTTAATTCGAATTTTTGGATAATTATAATTATAATCAGATTATAATATAAAGAAATAGTTTCCTCAATTAATTGCCTATGCAAATTTTTGTGTTAACATTTTATGGTTAATTCAAAATTTTTGTCTATAAATTTGGACAATTTGAGGTCACGATATTTCTTGCATCACAACAATTTCTTCAAAATGAATAACAATAAATCTGTGTAGGTTACAAAAAAACATGAAGGCATTAAAAATAACTGTTACCTCTATGTAATAAAACTCCAATGACTGAAATGCAAAAGATAGAAAATATCCTTTGAGTGCTAGTGTTTCGAGCTAACTTGCATTCTTAAAAACCATGACTCAAACAGCTACTGTATCTCTTGTATTAATTAAGTCTATTGTAGCACAACGAAGTTTTTACCTTGTTCTACAAAATAAGATAATATATGAAAGGAAGGGAAGAAGTCATCTAAAAGGAATAATATCAACTTAAATAAAAATTAACAGAAAAGTATTTACAATTATAAATAAAAGAAATTAACATAACTAGAAAAGTCGATTCAAAGGAATTATATGTAGTCAAATCATAGCCATAGTGTTGAAAATTAAATAATAAGAGTATCATATCAGTATAATAATTAGTAGACCCAGTAAGACATGGAGTAGTGAAGAGTAACAGCCCAGGACAAATAAAATAGAAATGACAATTTTTAAAATAGGAAACAGTAAGGAGTAACAGCCCAGGACTAATGAATTAAAGGGAAATAATAATCCAGATACCCAAAGATCTATTATAAAGACAAAAACCTCTAGAGCAGCAAATAAATGGTTCAAGGGAATAAATGACACAATAAAGCAAATAAATTATATTAACTATATCAATTTAAATGAAATGACTAGCCCAAATAAGAGAATCCAATACATATAATTAAAAATGATGTAAAAATTAATTATACTTAGAATAAATGTGATTAAGAGGCACACCCCAAACCAATTTGTCAAAAAGGACAACAAAAAGACTATTATTAATATAAAGTTTTAATGTATTTATTTATGTAATTATTTACCATTTTATGTTATTATTGTTTGTGATTACCATACAAAATATGTTGATACTAGTAAATGCTAGATGTTAGAATGTAAGAATTTATTGTATTTTAATCATGTTAATTAATATTATATTTTGTAAAGTAAGGAAAGGCAAATTAATAGTTCAAACAAACCAGAAATAGTGGATCAAAAAATATGAAACTAATAAGATGAATTAATAATAACTTTGCTAGGAAAATTGGAAATTGATGACCAAGACAAATTCAAATTTGACCAGACAAATCTAATCAAAGAATACAAGTTAATAGAACCTAGACTAATTTGATGTAAATTACCCTATTCAACATACAAATACATTATCATAATAATAACCACAACCTATAATAGTAACGAGAGGAATCAATATGTAAAATTGACTTAAATTAGGTGTTTGTACCAGATGAGGCCATAATCAGTAAAGAGTACTAGTAAAATGCAAATGATTTGTTAAATGTTTAAAATAATAGCCAGATGTAAATTAGGTAAAGTACAGATATTTAATTAGGAATCGAGTGAAAAATAAATTATAACATAAAACATATTTTAAACCATGTTATAGGTAATTCTGTAAGTCAAGATAAGGCCTACAGATCAATTTTAAAGAATGTAATTAAGAAGCACAATTCAAACCAAAATAGGGAAAATTTAGTATTAAATTGTATAAAATAAAATCAGGAATATTGTTATATAATTAAAATTACATAAAGGTACTAAGCAAATAATTTATAGCCATTTAAACATAAAAATGTCAATAATTTTTATATATAAGATTGAATTCAAAGACAACAGCTGATGGCTGAACAATGAGAAATGATACCGAAATATTATAAATCTTATATATGAAGGAACAAAACTCAGTTAGTTGATTGTTAAAAGCCAAACGAGACAGACGTGTCAATTACATTTAAAAGAAATTGGATGAAATTTTTTCAAATAACACCAACCGAGATATATTGTGAAAATATAAATGAATGAGGAATAGACATTAGAGTTCCGAATACAAGTAAGATAATCGTGGGAAATAAATAGTTAAACTAAACACCACTAAATAGAGCTGTCACAACATATGAACGAGATTGAAGAGTAAATTTAAACTAATAGAACCAGCCATTGGTTGGCAGTAACCATTTGGACACAACACAATTATTACCGAACAAAATCCAGTGGGTAAATAACACTACACTCTACAACTTGTGGATATTCCCAGAACAACATCACTGAAGAGGAAATAACCAACGGAGACATTTATTTGAAGAAAGAACTCGTAGCTGAATTCACATCGCAGATCAACTCATTAAGGCAGCCATCTTGTCATTTTGGTCAACTTCGCACAGGCTCACAGGACCAGCGCGAGTGACGTCAGAGAACCCAGCTTTATCGTAATACAATTTTTATATACATTATACTTTATAATTTTGTCTGTTTCATGAATAAGTTTTTTAATACTTTGTAAGTATTGAATTCTCTTGCCTTTCCTGACTATTTCTACAGTTAAAAGAACCTTTATAATATAATAATTCCATTGAAATATTTTGAATATATAAAATAATCGAACTGTAACTCTATATTGAATCAGATTCAAGCCGTTGCGGCAAATTCAAATAATTGTTTGACGAATAAACTCATTTATTGTTTTAATACTGTTTTATTGATCAGCTAAGCCTTAAATTGAATTACTTTAATTATTTAAGAGAAAAAGTGAACTTCTTAAGTAGACGAGCTAGAAGAAGAAGAAGAACAGATTTTAAATTGGCTGCTACATGCAATCGATATGGCTTAGATAATCTATTTGAAGTGAAGAAATAAATAATCTTACATCAGAACACACACAGTCATTAAACAGTATATTTTTTATTAATTGAATCTAGACAATTAAAAAACAACTACACCAATTAAAATTAAGTAAATCAATAAAAATAATAAAAAAAAAAATAAAATAAAATAATATAATTTTTTTTTAATTAACCAATTATTATCTAATTATATATATTATTTGTAATTAACACGCATTGTGGGTTTTATTACAAACTGGCGTTTCCAACATGGAGCTTATTAAAACATTCATCAATAACAAACGTTTTATTACAATTTGAAGCAACCAACGTATGGGACTTTTCACCAATGGACAAAACACTACATTTGTAAAATTATTATTTGTAATTAACATAAAACTGTTTTATTACAAATTGGTGCTCAACTTTAGGGGCTTAAAATAGGAATTGGTAGGCCTATATAATAAGGACAAGTTGCTCAATTTCCTATTTTAGCTTGGCAGCTGTAAACCAGTCAGGAAGGTCACTAAAATGCCGAAGAGATCAACGTCCAAGAAAAGGGCGGCAGAACCCGAGGAGGAGATAGACATGGAGAACAAGGAGGCGACTCCAGTGGAAGATTTGGAGATGACATTACCTCCAGCGGAACCGAACCAGCCCGCACTCCAGGAGAAACAGTTAGAGAATTCAACCACAACAGAAGATACAATATTGAATAAGATGATGGAAATGTTCCAACAGATGAGCAAGAAAATGGAAGAGAAAATGGATGAGAACAACAAATCGACTAAGGAAGGAAAGGAAGAATTGAGTAACCAAATTGGAGATACCAATAAAAAATTGAAGAAAATAGTAAGAAAATGGAAGAGAAGATGGAAGAAAATAGTAAGAAAATGGAAGAGAAGATGGAGGAAAATAGTAAGAAAATGGAAGACAACAACCAACAGTTGAGGGAAGAGTTAAGGGAGAATAGTAAGAAGATGGAAGAGAAGATGGAGGAAAATAATAAGAAAATGGAAGAAAAAATGGGGGAGAAGTTGGAAGAATTGAAAGAGGATAACCAAGTATTCAGAGAAGAATTAAGGGAGGTTAACCAGGAAAATCTGGACAGATTAGACCGAAACATACAAACATTAAAGGAAGAATTGAGTGAGAAAATAGTAGAGAACAATGAAACAATCTGCAAGAAGGTAGAAGAGGAAATAACGGTAATAGAACAACAGATTACAAAAGCTGACAAAAGATGGAGTCAGACTGAACGAGAAATACAGCGTTTTAAAGCCGAAGTAAACACCAAGGTTACCAATATAGAAGAAACCAATAAGAAGGTGGATAATAGTTATAAAAAATTGTCAGAAAATGGACGATATGACAAAAGAATTACAAGATGATAGAAAACCGGGAACAGAAGAAATACCAAAAGATAAAAACATCGAACATCTGAATCAGAAAATAGAAGATAATGGAGTGAAGAACCAAATAATTAAGAAAACGACAGAAAGAGGAATCATACGTCCCAACAAACTAAAAAATACACGGGAAGAATTGGATATGGTTAGGAGTGGTCTAGTTAATATAGATAATCTCTCAATTATCAATCACAGAGAAGAAATGAATGTGAAGAATTATAGAAGGAACTTAATGAAGATGTTCGAAAGGAATATACCCGAAATAGAAATATATTATAAAATATCCGGGAGATCACTAATCATGGATGTACCAATTACATCATGGTTTAATAAACCATATAATAGAATGTTTGAAATAAGACTTGAAACAAGCGAAAGGATAACAGAAGGAAAAATGGAATACAAGGAAGAAGCGAGAAATGTTGCAAGGAAAGAAATAATTATGAAGACAATGGTAGTCCGGACGATAAGGGCAACTGAGATTATGGACCACGGCTAAATTAAATACCACACACCATCAAGAAAAGGGACGGATGTTATGATAACCGATTACAGAAAAAACCGTTGGAAAGAGAAGAAAAATAATAGGAATAAGAAAAATAAAGAAACAGAAGAAGAGGTCTAATGAAAATAATAAAAATATTTTGAATCGAATAAAAAAGAATAATTATAAAAATTCTAAAACGAGTAAGGACATCTTACAGATTATCTAGGAGAAAATATTTTGAATCGAATAAATAAATAACATCAAAATTCGAAAACGAGTACGGACATCTTACAGATTATCTAGGAGAAAATATTTTGAATCGAATAAATAAAAAACATAAAAATTCTAAAAGGAGTAAGGACATCTTACATAGTATCTAGAAGATATTTTGAATAAATAAATACCATCTAAATTCTAAGAATAAATATAAGGACATCTTATAGTTAATATCAAGGAAATTATTTCAAATAAAATAAGAAGGGAAAATAAATAAATTATCTCAATATTAAAATAAATAAGAACAGTTTACAGAATATATTACAGAAGAACTTTGTTTTGGATCAATTAATAAGGAGAAGTAATGAAAGAAGATATCTAAGGTTTAAAAAAAAATAAGTACAACAACATTAAAGAAATTGAATTGAAATAATTTTACCAAGAAATTTTTATTACAACTATGAAGGCTAAACAGTGACTACTCAAGACAACTATATAAATGAAATACTCATTGAAACAAAAATGTTACAGGACTTTAAAATAAAAAGGTAAATAAGAATCCAGATATTGTATATATTCTCAATGTAATAAGTTGATGAAACCCCTGAACCAAAAATAAGATTATCGAAGAATAAAGAGGAGAACCAATTGACTAAAACAGATAAGGAAAAGGTATTAAAACCAGATATTATGCCATGAGCAATAAACTAATTAATGAAACAACAAATGAAAAAAAAAAACTATATACATAAACATGTGCTACCCAAAATGTAAACAAGAAACAGTCTGTGAAAAAAACTAACTAAAATCGCAGAATTTCACAAAAAGGAAGGCTGAAATGGATATTATGCCAAAATACCTATTGATAAGTAATATAGAATGAGCTTTGAAATGTAAGAATAAGGTAAGCCGTCCACTGGAACCGTGTTCAGCCGAATATGCGTTCGGCCGTGTACGGCCGTCTAAATGGACGACCGGCAGAACGGCCGAACATTCGTCCACTGGAGCCGATTTTCGTCAGTTTAGTTGTCAGTTGGTTTAAGCCGAATTAGCAGTTGTCAAACGGTATTTTTTGTTTTGTACATTTTTTTTAATTATTGGAATGGATGTGGAGGATGTGTTGTTGTTGGAAAATTCATACCTGATGAGGAGACAGAGGGAAAAAAGTGGAAATGTTGGGTACACTTGATACTGTGTGAAAGGAGTCGACTAGGTGAGTTTCACCATTTACGCGGTCAGCTCCAGGAAGACGGAATAAAATTTTTTGAATACTATCGTATGAGTGTTGGGACATTTCAGTACATTTTGAATGCCATTCGTCCATCAGTCGAAAAATGGTCAAATTTTAGAGAAGTGATAACACCTGAGGAATGCTTGGCTGTGACAGTAAGGTAAGCAGTATATAAATAATTACTCATAACGTATCAAAATTATATTTATTAAGTAATAGGCACTGACGTAAATAGTAATGTACACAGGCACAGCATTTCATGACCTGGTCATGTCACGTTCAGTAAACGAAGAGGAATAACCATGAACTGAGTCCATTTCTGGCAGTTGATTTTCACCTGCCATTTCATAGGTGTTCGTTTGTGGTGCATATAAAGGCGATGCAGAGCTGAAAGATGATGGAGATGGTATTGGAGTAAGTGATGATGGGGAAAGCTGCGGAGTCCGGGTCGCTCTATCCTCCTCGTCGATTAGTACCTGTTGCAGTTTATTTCTTACAGCCAGTTTTCTATTATTGGGAATCTTCATCAAGAAAGGAAGCAGGCTCAGCAGAAATTGATAGTCAGTGTTTTGTCTCAAAGCAGCATTTTCTGATAGCAGTTTAATCTTTTGCCTTTCCATTTCAACAAAAGGATCTTCTGAATTGTTATCCATCTGTTTTTTACGCTTAGTACCAGTGGAAGTCGCTGGGGGTAGCATCTTGGAGACCTGTGATGTGCCCTGGCTGGGGCTGGGCTTTGATGCATTACCACGCTGTCCACAGAACAGCTCTTGAGGAATTGATGTTGGAGACACAGATGCTGAAAGGACATCACTTACGTTTTCGAGAGGGGCTGATGCATTGTCTTCCAGTGAATGAGACAACTCTTGGGAAACAGATAACGCTGGATGTGAATGAGACGCTGATTCTAGAGAGACATCCATTTCTTGGAAATGTAGGGGTTTCTTTGGGGAAAAAGTCCCATGCAATTTCCGCTGAGCTACTACCTCTTTCAAAAAGAGCATTTGGTCAAAGTACAGCCATGAAGAATCACCGGCGTCAACCCCTGCTTCCCCCAACTTGTGGTCAACGGCTTTGTTGAACTCTTTTCTGAAGGTGTCTCAAAGTCCCTGCCATTTTTTTTTAACATCCTCCACTGAAACACAAATGAACACCAACAAATTAGTACTGTCATAACAAAAAATATGTGTACTGCTAAAGCAAGTCACATCTCCATCCCGTACCCATTCTGCGTGAAATCGTTGACAGCCTTTGTTTATTTCATGTAGTTGTAGATTGCCAAAAATTTTTAACACACACAATCTTTGTCGCATTTTTATAACGCATGAAAATTTTGCCAATGGAATGGTTTTGTATATTATGCAACTATGTTATTAATAATAAAAATTAAAAAAAAAACGCTGAATATCACGATTTACCTCACAAAAGGTTAGGTGATTTCACGTGGAATGACTCCGGGAAACATTATCAATAGTTAGTGTTCATTTCATTTATATTTAATTTATTGTAACCTATACATTTATATTTACATTATTGTCACCTATATGTTAGTTTGCAATATTTTTTCTATTTACTTATGTTGTTTAATATTATTCTTGCAGGTACTTAGCGACTGGCTCTTCGTTCAAAACACTGGGATATTCATTTAGAATTTCCGATGTGACGATTGGACAAATCGTCAAGAAAACATGCAACGCAATTTGGGACAACCTCCACGCCGTACATATGTGATTTCCCGAAGAAGATGATGTGCTCTGTATAGTTGAACAGTTTTGGAACCGATTGAAGTTTCCGAATTGCGTTGGCTGCATAGATGTAAAACATGTGCGCATTAAAAAACCCCTTCATTCAGGCAGCATGTACAGGAACTATAAACAGTATTTTTCAATCGTTTTGCAAGCTGTTGCTGGACCAGACTATAGGTTCTTAGCAATTGACATCGGTGCTTACGGTAAAGAGAGTGATGGAGGCATTTTCAGCCATTCGAATCTTTCCAAGAAACTTGAAACGGGAGCGTTGGGCGTTCAACGGCTCTCTGATCTTCCAGGAACTGAAACCACAGTCCCCCACGTACTTCTTGGTGATGAAGCGTATCCACTGAAAACCTACTTGATGAGACTGTATTCTGTGTTGAAACTCGGGCCATCAGAAACTATTTTCAACAACCGGCTTTCAAAAGCACGACAAGTAGTTGAATGTGCTTTCGGAATTATGACTAGCAAATGGAGGCTTTTGTTAGCGGATGAAGCTGACAATTGTTAAATGCATCTGTTTGTTACATAATATTACTATTGATAAAGAAGGGACACATCATGTAGCTTCATTTGTTGCTCCGTCAACACAAACTGAAAACCGATTTGCTTCCCTTGGCGAAAACAGGGGTGACAATGCTGCTTATGCTGTCAGAGAAAAATTTAAAACTTTTTTTAGTGAACAAGAAGTGAATTATTGATTATTAGTCGTCTGTAAATGGAAATAAAACGTACCCGATAAACATTATGGGTTGTTAGTGTTTAAATTAAGTTGAATAAAAATTATAAGTTAAAAAAATGTGTTGACATTGTCCTCAACATTGTAAATTCAGTTAAATAAATACTTTTTTAAAATTCATTGACTGGTAACTTACCTGTAGCTCCCATTTCCTCAGCAACTCTTGTCCATAGTTTTCTTTGGATATCCCGGCGATGATAACATCGATCTCGCATGTCCCACAATGGAACGTGTTCTTGCACCGAACTAATTAATTTTTCACAGTCCATGATAATTACAATTAAGACAAAATAAACGTCACCTAGCCCGACCTCTCAGTTCCGCCGAATGAGACCGGAAAATCCCATTCCATTCGGATCGGTTGATACATCGGCCGAACTCGCCCGAACGAGTCTGATGCAATGGAAGAGGTCTATTCTTTTCTTACGTTGGGGGATCATTCGGGCTAGTTCGGCCGAATATCGTTCGGCCGAACACGGTTCCAGTGGACGGTAGGCCTAACCATATGGATAGAAATATTAAATAATCTGAATAATTATGAAGTGATGATTCGAAGTATATTTATTAATAGTCAAAATGGACTACTTATTATAATTGATACTTTTAATAACTGGATGTAGATAATTCCACCAGTTTTTTATTATTGAGCAGAGATGATAATTCCTCTGAACTCAAAGAAGTGATGTATTGGTCAGCAGAGCAATGAAGCCGAAAAAGTGCCACTCTGAACTGTTCCAGCGCACATGTTAGGGAATGTTAGGGAGTAAATATATAAATGAAGAAACACTAAATAAGAAGGGAAAAATATAGATATATTAATAATAAAAGGATGAATCAGATTAAAAAGAACTATCTCATAAGAGTAGAATAAAAGTAAAGAAAAAAATGCATATCAACTTAGAGCTCAACCAAAAGAAACAGGTGTATCAGCGTAAATGAAGCCAAGAAGAATAGAATAAAGAAGGATATCAGAAGCAATTAGTTCACCCAAACTAAAAGTATGTGCTGAACTAATCACTTTTATAGGGGGACATTTGTAGTACAACGAAGTTTCTACTTTGTTCTACAAAATAAGATAATATATGAAAGGAAGGGAAGAAGTCATCTAGAAGGAATAATATCAACTTAAATAAAAATTAACAGAAAAGTATTTACAATTATAAATAAAAGAAATTAAAATAACTAGAAAAGTCGATTCAAAGGAATTATATGTAGTCAAATCATAGCCATAGTGTTGAAAAATAAATAATAAGAGTATCATATCAGTATAATAATTAGTAGACCCAGTAAGATATGGAGTAGTGAAGAGTAACAGCCCAGGACAAATAAATTAACATGACAACTTTTAAGATATGGAGTAGTGAAGAGTAACAGCCCAGGACAAATAAAATAGAAATGACAATTTTTAAAATAGGAAACAGTAAGGAGTAACAGCCCAGGACTAATGAATTAAAGGGAAATAATAATCCAGATACCCAAAGATCTATTATAAAGACAAAAACCTCTAGAGCAGCAAATAAATGGTTCAAGGAAAATTAAATTATATTAACTATATCAATTTAAATGAAATGACTAGCCCAAATAAGAGAATCCAATACATATAATTAAAAATGATGTAAAAATTAATTATACTTAGAATAAATGTGATTAAGGGGCACAACCCAAACCAATTTGTCAAAAAGGACAACAAAAAGACTATTATTAATATAAAGTTTTAATGTATTTATTTATATAATTATTTACCATTTTATGTTATTATTGTTTGTGATTACCATACAAAATATGCTGATACTAGTAAATGCTAGATGTTAGAATGTAAGAATTTATTGTATTTTAATCATGTTAATTAATATTATATTTTGTAAAGTAAGGAAAGGCAAATTAATAGTTCAAACAAACCAGAAATAGTGGATCAAAAAATATGAAACTAATAAGATGAATTAATAATAACTTTGCTTGGAAAATTGGAAATTGATGACCAAGACAAATTCAAATTTGACCAGACAAATCTAATCAAAGAGTACAAGTTAATAGAATCTAAACTAATTTGATGTAAATTACCCTATTCAATATACAAATACATTATCATAATAATAACCACGACCTATAATAGTAATGAGAGGAATCAATATGTAAAATTGACTTAAATTAGGTGTTTGTACCAGATGAGGCCATAATCAGTAAAGAGTACTAGTAAAATGCAAATGATTTGTTAAATGTTTAAAATAATAGCCAGATGTAAATTAGGTAAAGTACAGATATTTAATTAGGAATCGAGTGAAAAATAAATTATAACATAAAACATATTTTAAACCATGTTATAGGTAATTCTGTAAGTCAAGATAAGGCCTACAGATCAATTTTAAAGAATGTAATTAAGAAGCACAATTCAAACCAAAATAGGGAAAATTTATTATTAAATTGTATAAAATAAAATCAGGAATATTGTTATATAATTAAAATTACATAAAGGTACTAAACAAATAATTTATAGCCATTTAAACATAAAAATGTCAATAATTTTTATATATAAGATTGAATTCAAAGACATATGATGTCTGAACAATGAGAAATGATACTGAAATATTATAAATCTTATATATGAAGGAACAAAAATCAGTTAGTTGATTGTTAAAAGCCAAATGAGACAGACGTGTCAATTACATTTAAAAGAAATTGGATGAAATTTTTTCAAATAACACCAACCGAGATATATTGTGAAAATATAAATGAATGAGGAATAGACATTAGAGTTCCGAATACAAGTAAGATAATCGTGGGAAATAAACAGTTAAACTAAACACCACTAAATAGAGCTGTGACAACATATGAACGAGACTGAAGAGTAAATTTAAACTAATAGAACCAGCCATTGGTTGGCAGTAACCATTTGGACACAACACAATTATTACCGAACAAAATCCAGTGGGTAAATAACACTACACTCTACAACTTGTGGATATTCCCAGAACAACATCACTGAAGAGGAAATAACCAACGGAGACATTTATTTGAAGAAAGAACTCATAGCTGAATTCACATCGCAGATCAACTCATTAAGGCAGCCATCTTGTCATTTTGGTCAACTTCGCACAGGCTCACGGGACCAGCGTGAGTGACGACAGAGAACCCAGCTTTATCATAATACAATTTTTATATACATTATACTTTATAATTTTGTCTGTTTCATGAATAAGTTTTTTAATACTTTGTAAGTATTGAATTCTCTTGCCTTTCCTGACTATTTCTACAGTTAAAAGAACCTTTATAATATAATAATTCCATTGAAATATTTTGAATATATAAAATAATCGAACTGTAACTCTATATTGAATCAGATTCAAGCCGTTGCGGCAAATTCAAATAAATGTTTGACGAATAAACTCATTTATTGTTTTAATACTGTTTTATTGATCAGCTAAGCCTTAAATTGAATTACTTTAATTATTTAAGAGAAAAAGTGAACTTCTTAAGTAGACGAGCTAGAAGAAGAAGAAGAACAGATTTTAAATTGGCTGCTACATGCATTTGATACGGCTTAGATAATCTATTTGAAGTGAAGAAATAAATAATCTTACATCAGAACACACACAGTCATTAAACAGTATATTTTTTATTAATTGAATCTAGACAATTAAAAAACAACTACATCAATTAAAATTAAGTAAATCAATAAAAATAAATAAAAAAAATTAAAAATTTTTTTTTTATTAACCAATTATTATCTAATTATATATATTATTTGTAATTAACACGCATTGTGGGTTTTATTACAAATTGGCGTTTCCAACGTGGAGCTTATTAAAACATCCATCAATAACAAACGTTTTATTACAATTTGACGCAACCAACGTATGGGACTTTTCACCAATGGACAAAACACTACATTTGTAAAATTATTATTTGTAATTAACATAAAACTGTTTTATTACACTATTTATGTCAATATGACATATATTGTAACATTACATAATCAGTGCTCAATACTGATAAAAATAAAGAAGTATTTGTATAATAACAAGAATAAAAAAGTCAGTAGTTACCCATTCCAAAAGTCAGAAATGAGGGATTAAGTATCATGCTATGAAAACATTTGTACCATAAAACACTTTAGCAATTAAAAAAACAATGTACTAAGTGTTACCATAAAAGTGCGGTGTGTACAAAGTGCAACATAGTATGATATGTGTAAAAAATAAAAACTGAAAAAGACATCAATCACAAATAGTGAAGATGCAGGACTATAGTAATAAACTATAAGTTTAATGATAAATTGTTGTAGTTTTGTTTTGTTAGGCCACAAAGGCAATATCAATGTAATTAAAATATTATTTTTGTTTATGTTTGAAGGATCCAGGGTTATATAAGAAATTAATAATTGCTAATTAAAATAAAGAAAAGAGATGGTGGAAAATAAAATAGTGCCTAGAATAATAATACATTTACATAAGTATAAGCCAGAAATAAACCAAGTTTAAAACCATTAAATTAAAAAATACAAGTATCTAAGTTTATGTAATTAAATGAAGAAAAACATTGTATAAATTAAATGCAATTATAGTTAAACATTATAAAGGAGAATTTTTCCTAAAAGAAGGGAAGAAATAATAATAATGAATACTAGCCTATTTACTAAAACTGTACCTAGGTTAGCCAATAAAAACTCATCAATTTCTTGGTTACTAGGAGTAACATAATCAACAAGAATTATTAATTGTTAAATTGGATTTCAAGTGAGTAGATGACCAAAAAATAATGTCCAGCAAATTTTAAAAATTAAGTAACTACAATTCGGAGAAACCACCATTCTAAATTAATGAAACGATTCAGCACAAGCCACTACATCTGGGACATCCATTGAACCACAATAATTAATGCCAGAAAATCGAAGAACATAGAAAATTCATCTAAATATCTGATGGCCTGAAAATTTTGAACTATCACGACTTGGGTGAGATCGCCTACCATAATAAACTAAAAAATTACACATCACCAACAAGTAACGAACACTAGAAACAGTACAACATCTTGCAATATATAAGAAAACTTAGTATGAACATTATAAACTTTATTTTATTTAACCAAAAATAGTAAAAATGTGTGTTCATTAGGAACTCTACTGCAGCCATCTTTATTTTTTCGTTTTCTGTATGAATACTATAACGTTGCAGAAATCTGATCATATAAAGTATCCATAAGTATAATAGAAATGCAAAAAAGTAAGATAATTTAATAAATAAATAATAAAGAAAAAATATATAAAATGAAGTTAAAAAAGAAGAAGCAAGAATGGTAAACAAAAGTAATCATAAAAAGAATAGACTAGACTGACAAACAAATGACTTTGACCCAACCCCAGAGATTGGCCAGATAAAGACCGAAAAAGTTGAGAATAGATTCACAGAGATTAAGAAGACGAATCCATGAAAAGAGACACAAATAAGTAAAGAAAATATGTAAATAATAATGAATCAAACGGTAGTAAATAAAGTACACTAACCACAAGAATAAATAAGACAATTATTGTTATATAAAGTATATTGTTAAGGACCTTATAATAATAAGAAAATAACGCACCTATGTTAAAGAATAGTTGTATAGGAAATAATAAACAAGTGTGACAAAACCAAAACATAATCACATGATGAATGAGCAATTAAGTTAAGTGTATTAGACTGTAAGACACAGAATAATTGTGAGTGTAAAGAATAGAAAAAATATGTTATCAGTATAAGAATCACCAGGGTGATTATTTTTATAGAAGAGATGGTGTAGGTATAACACTCACCAAAATTGTTAATTTTTAATTCAAAGAAAGTTAAGTTATTGGCTTAGTGTTTAAGGGAATACATCCAAGAAGAAATAATTTTACAGTAATATGTAAGTATGTTTAATATAAGTAAGGAAGTTATAAAGATTGGTTAAAACTTAAAGAAGTTATAACCTTAGATAGTGGTTCCAAACAATTGAATGCAACACTAGAGAGTACTTCTGAAGATATCAATGAAAAAATTAGAAATAAAGAGAACCAGAGAGTTTTACTATCTGAGAATAAACAGAACAGAAACCATGAGGAAATTAAAAAACAAACGAAAATGCCCGAACAAGAGAGACAATTAAGCTACGCGGAATGGATAACAGGATTATTGAAAAAATTCAGCAGGGAGATGGAGTACATCAAGAAAAATACCACAGATCACGAGCGAGCACAGATGAGTCACGCGAATGTAGCGGGAACTCCGAATGACAAAATGACATTAAGAGATATTTATAATGAAATGTGGGAGACAGACACCAGGTGCGATAAAGAAGAGACTATCGGGACAGCCCAAGAAAATAAAGGTAACAAGGTGGAAGGAATGACTGAAGATGACTGGGAGAGATGTGAGGATAATCTTAAACAAATGGGAAACGAAAGAACGGGAGTATACGCACCAGTGACAGAGGAATATACATAGGAGGAGTATGAACAAATGAGACAATTAATAAAACCACCAAAGAAACCGATACAAACTGAAAATGCATAATTAAAAGAATGGATAAGGGTTATGTTTGAACTATCCAGAGAAGATATTTGTAATTGGAGGAAAGAACATAATAGATTATTAATAGAAGAGTTCAAAGAAATACCAAATGATAAAAACTTGGAACAATCAAATATTCAAAGAGAAGAAGAAATAGTCAAAGACGTGGAAGTGAAGCAACAGAAGAAAAGGACAAAACAAATCATAAATACGGAATTTATGAACGAGTTCAGAAGGGCTCTGGAAGGAATGACTAAGGAGGGTTGGCGTAGATTTAATGAGGATCTCAGACAAATGAAGGAAAATAAAATGGGTTTATACGATTTTCTTAAAAAGGATGGTGAGAAGACAACAGAAGAGATACCAAAAGGTAAAAACATTGAACATTCGAATCAGGAAAAAGAAGATAAGGGAATGAAGTACCAAATAAATTAGAAGATGAAGAAAGTGAGACAGATGCATCAAAGAAAAATAATCAATACAAAAGAAGAAGTGGAGATGATGAAGAATGGACTACTTGAGATGTTTAATCTACCAATTACCGACCGGAAGGAAATAATGAACCTTAAAAGTAACAGAAGGAACTTGATAAAAACTTTAGAAAGGAATCACTACAAAACAGTGTGTAAAGAAATAAGAAGGAGAAGATACTTAATAGACATGCATAATCCAATATCAATGATAGCATCGATGATGGATATACCATTGACCTATTTGTTGTATAAACAAAATAATGAAATGATTGAGGTAGTCCTGGAAACAAGTGAAAATTTTACGACAGAAACATTTAAATACAAGAAAGTAGCAAGAAAGTGGACAAGAACAGAAATCATTATGAAAACGACAGCAATCCAAACAACGGAGGGAACTCATGTAATCATGGACCATGGGTAAACCAAGTGCAGATGAACACCGAAAAATGGGACTGATTTTAGGTAGACCGACCATGCAAACCAATTGAAAAGAAAAAATATGTAAGAAGAATAAATGAAAATACCAAAATACAAAAATTATGTAAGATCTAATTACAACATTATATAGGAAAATATGAGATAAAATAGATAAATCAATGATAAATAATAATAAAGAAATTATGTGAGATCAACTTGCAATACCATGTATAAAATATTTGAGATAAAAAATAATAAAGACATATATCTAAGATCAACTTACAATAATGTTTGGACCACATATGAGGCAAAATGTAAAAAATAAAATAAAGGAATGAGCTACAAAAATTCTTAACTAGTAAGAACAACGAACTTACTATGACATTTAAAAACAAATGAGATAAAGAAAAAAAAATATGTAAGATAAATTTACACCATTATCTAAAATATATAAGATAAAATAACCAAACGAAATGATCAACTTCCACTACGATTTAGAAAAATATGTGAGATAAAATAAACAAACCAATGATCAAGAATGAAGTAAATAAAATAAATATTCTAAGAAATATAATATGAAATGAGATGAATCAAAGAGTAATTGAAAGTGAATAAAAATGTTAATTGTATCAATAAATATCAACGCTTCAAGTATTATCAAATGATAACAACAGAGAGAAAGGAGAAATAAATATGACTCGAACTGAGCAATGAAATAAAAAATAAAAGATTCCCAACAAATATTATTATTATTAGTCACAAGATGACTGTATTAAAGATGCATTAATTAAGATTGACTGTTGAATAAGTCCAGCAACCATTTTACTGAGCAGGGATGATGTTCCCCTGACCTCAGAAAAAGAGTAGTTATGAACGACGGAGTTAGGTAAGCCAATAGAGCCCATCCGAATCGATTTCAGCTACAAAGTATGGATAGTTAGGGAAAATAAGATTTATAGGGAATAATTTATAATAAAAAATCAATAAGCCAGATCGTAACAGGAGAAAATAATGAAGAAAAGACTCAGAAGGAAAGGAAGTAAAGATACAGAATTGAACATGAAAATGAACGAGAAGCAGTAGAATTTAAGAAGGAGAAGATAATTATACAAAATAATGAAGAAAAGACTCAGAAGGAAAGGAAGTAAAGATACAGAATTGAACATGAAAATGAACGAGAAGCAGTAGAATTTAAGAAGAATAAGACAATACAATTGATAATTTCATCAAACTTAGAAACACGTTTTATAAAATGATCAATTTTGGTGGAAGGGCATTATATAACGTTGCAGAAATCTGATCATATAAAGTATCCATAAGTATAATAGAAATGCAAAAAAGTAAGATAATTTAATAAATAAATAATGAAGAAAAAAATATATAAAATGAAGTTAAAAAAGAAGAAGCAAGAATGGTAAACAAAAGTAATCATTAAAAGAATAGACTAGACTGACAAACAAATGACTTTGACCCAACCCCAGAGATTGGCCAGATAAAGACCGAAAAATTAGCAGCCATCCTTACTATTTCTTTTATGAATTTGCTAACTGCTATAATTTTTATTGTTCGACTAAGCTTTTCGTCATCACTGACATCTTAAGGTTGTTTAAGACCTGAAGATGTCAGTGATGACGAAAAGCTTAGTCGAACAATAAAAATTATAGCAGTTAGCAAATTCATAAAAGAAACAGAAAGACCGAAAAAGTTGAGAATAGATTCACAGAGATTAAGAAGACGAATCCATGAAAAGAGACACAAATAAGTATAGAAAATATGTAATTAATAATGAATAAAACGGTAGTAAATAAAGTACACTAACCACAAAAAATAAATAAGACAATTATTGCTATATAAAGTATATTGTTAAGGACCTTATAATAATAAGAAAATAAGGCACCTAATGTTAAAGAATAGTTGTAATGTACATCTAAAATAACCTTGAAACCAAGAGTGAGAGATAGGTAGGGAGTGATAAAGATAAATAGTGAAGTGATAAGTGTATTAAAATAAACATCATACAATATTACAAAAAAGGAATAATAAACAAGTGTGACAAACCCAAAACATAATCACATGATGAATGAGCAATTAAGTTAAGTGTATTAGACTGTAAGACACAGAATAATTGTGAGTGTAAAGAATAGAAAAAATATGATATCAGTATAAGAATCACCAGGGTGATTATTTTTATAGAAGAGATGGTGTAGGTATAACACTCACCAAAATTGTTAATTTTTAATTTAAAGAAAGTTAAGTTATTGGCTTAGTGTTTAAGGGAATATATCCAAGAAGAAATAATTTTACAGTAATATGTTAGTATGTTTAATATAAGTAAGGAAGTTATAAAGAGAGTAGTAGCAGTACCTTTATAAGTAATAACAGGCAATATAATAATTATAATTTTCAATGAAAAGAAACATGGCTGAACCATATACAGACCATGAAGTTATTTATATGTTATGTTTTATTAATAGATATAAGTGTTAAAGAGGTGTGTGAGAAATGGGAATAGGCATAAAAATTAGTAACAACATAAATTTAACAAAGCAGCAAAATAATAAATATAAGGTAAATTGAAGGCAAAGTATCAGATAAGAAATATTTTTGTGAAAGTATAATAACATCAATAGATTGTAAAACAGTTCCAAAATAATTCAAAAGACAAGAAACACGAAAGGAAGTTAAGCAGACAAGATATGCTCAATAAATAATGTTTAAATAGAACAAAATAAGAAATTATAAGATGTAACAGTTTAGGCCTATAAATGACATAGCTGTATAAATACAGAAAACCAATTGTACACAACTGAAAACTATATTTAAATAACAAAACAAAGTAAATTATGTAATTACCATCAACTAACAAAAACAACACGTCGGAATTATATTAAACCATAGAAATAAGTAAATTATGTATTAACTGAGTATTATAAATTTTGTACAAAGTATTAATACACGACTTAGACCAGTCTTGTCAGATATCAAACTAATCTTTGAAAGAAAATAGGAACATCTATGTTAATATTTCAACCATTGAAATTATCCCCAAGTAAATGTAGTCATTATAAAATATTTATTCATTTTGAACAAAAAACCAGGATTGATAACAATAGTTTCAAATATACTTAGCCAATCAGAGTTAAGTCAGTTACCATGACTACAACGCGTTGTTATAATTTTGATCGTTATGAAAGGGGAGTTCCATTATTAACTACCCAGAGGAACAGACGCTATATTGATGATGACCATTTGAAGGAAGAATAACGAAGAATACCAAACTGTAATGAAACCCAATTGATTAACTGATGTCTACCATAGTTCCAGTAACACTTGAAGAGACCATAATCACATATTAAAACTACATTTAAATAAAAACTGGATGAATTAAGAAACAGACACCAGAAGTAGACGGCATCCATATCTTGGTAACTAATCGAAGGAAATAATTCATTGGTGAAGACACTTGACGATTCATAACACGAACAACGTGATGTTGTTAAGTATAAAATAAATTATAACTTATTACGAACCAAATTGATTAACCATTTTCTGAATAAATAACTCTCACTCTAAAATTTAAACACCAATTTCTTTCAAGGATTTATGATTCATATTTAATAACACTGTATGTATAAGAAATATAACCTATGTCAAACTGATAAAACCGACACACACCTTTAACACAATAAAATTGAGTTTTCATATAAACCTTATTAGTATTTAAGTACCACAATTGTAAAGTGGTGTACTTTATTTGAACATCTTGTTATAAACCTTTTTCGTACTCAAAAGAATTCATTCACTGGCAGAATAAATTGTATAAATAAGAAACAATAACCATCATAGCTTCCTAAGCCTGAAGCGCTGCCACCTTTGCTATCCGCTGAGTGAAAATGAATTTGCGGCCGAGGCATAAAATTTGTTATAATAACATTTACTGTATGATTATTATTCAAAAATTAATGAATTATTGAACAAATTAAATCAGTACGAACCTTTACTAACTGTCTTGTATTTATTTGAATAGTATTATGTATGTTATGTGCTTTAGCGGAGAGTAGGTTTCTCTACGCAAATTTTATGTTGGCAACACGTCCCAACAACGAGCGAAAGTCGAGTTCCCGCCAATCAGCGAGGCAATTTGAATTATTCTTTACAGTATCCAGGAGATAATCTAACTGCAAAAATTTTAATTGTTTTATAAAAAACAATTTGGCGCCTTTCGGGAGTTCAAAAATACAACATAGAACAGGTAAAGACTTCGTACTGGTTATTCGTACGTTCGCAACGGATGCAATCTGCGTGAGTTACGTTACAGAGCGACGACGGATTGGTAAGACAATAGAGTACACATTACACAAATTGCAATCTACATTTTACAGAATTTACAAAATAACATGGAAGAGCAGTATTACAACATTGACGCATCCAACGTGTGGCAAAATAACACGGGAGCAACAAAGTTATTACAAAATTGGCAGCCAACTGGTGAGGCTTGAAGAAAAGGAAGTACTGTACTACATTCTAGCGGCGATTACGAAAGGATAACAAGATGTACAAGAGGGAAACCTCAAGAGAAACCCCGCAGGAAATAAGAAAACGGCGGGAAAGGATCAAACGAAATACAGAATTATTCAGTAAACAATCAGGACGCAAAAGGATGGAAGTAATAAAGGAAGAAATAGAAAATGATAGTAAAATCGAGATAGAAAAAGGACCAAATAATGAAAATATGAAACAATCAAGTATTCCAATAGAAAAGAGTATTAAGGAAGGAGGAAGGGAAGAAACAAATTACAAAGCAGATCAACTTAATGAAACCTTAGATAGTGGTTCCAAACAATTGAATGCAACACTAGAGAGTACTTCTGAAGATATCAATGAAAAAATTAGAAATAAAGAGAACCAGAGAGTTTTACTATCTGAGAATAAACAGAACAGAAACCATGAGGAAATTAAAAAACAAACGAAAATGCCCGAACAAGAGAGACAATTAAGCTACGCGGAATGGATAACAGGATTATTAAAAAATTCAGCACGGAGATGGAGTACATCAAGAAAAATACCACAGATCACGAGCGAGCACAGATGAGTCGCGCGAATGTAGCGGGAACTCCGAATGACAAAATGACATTAAGAGATATTTATAATGAAATGTGGGAGATAGACACCAGGTGCGATAAAGAAGAGACTATCGGGACAGCCCAAGAAAATAAAGGTAACAAGGTGGAAGGACTGACTGAAGATGACTGGGAGAGATGTGAGGATAATCTTAAACACATGGAAAACGAAAGAACGGGAGTATACGCACCAGTGACAGAGGAATATACATAGGAGGAGTATGAACAAATGAGACAATTAATAAAACAACCAAAGAAACCGATACAAACTGAAAATGCAGAATTAAAAGAATGGATAATGGTTATGTTTGAACTATCCAGAGAAGATATTTGTAATTGGAGGAAAGAACATAATAGATTATTAACAGAAGAGTTCAAAGAAATACCAAATGATAAAAACTTGGAACAATCAAATATTCAAAGAGAAGAAGAAATAGTCAAAGACGTGGAAGTGAAGCAACAGAAGAAAAGGACAAAACAAATCATAAATACGGAATTTATGAACGAGTTCAGAAGGGCTCTGGAAGGAATGTCTAAGGAGGGTTGGCGTAGATTTAATGAGGATCTCAGACAAATGAAGGAAAATAAAATGGGTTTATACGATTTTCTTAAAAAGGATGGTGAGAAGACAACAGAAGAGATACCAAAAGGTAAAAACATTGAACATTCGAATCAGGAAAAAGAAGATAAGGGAATGAAGTACCAAATAAATTAGAAGATGAAGAAAGTGAGACAGATGCATCAAAGAAAAATAATCAATACAAAAGAAGAAGTGGATATGATGAAGAATGGACTACTTGAGATGTTTCATCTACCAATTACCGACCGGAAGGAAATAATGAACCTTAAAAGTAACAGAAGGAACTTGATAAAAACTTTAGAAAGGAATCACTACAAAACAGTGTGTAACGAAATAAGAAGGAGAAGATACTTAATAGACATGCATAATCCAATATCAATGATAGCATCGATGATGGATATACCATTGACCTATTTGTTGTATAAACAAAATAATGAAATGATTGAGGTAGTACTGGAAACAAGTGAAAATTTTACGACAGAAACATTTAAATACAAGAAAGTAGCAAGAAAGTGGACAAGAACAGAAATCATTATGAAAACGACAGCAATCCAAACAACGGAGGGAACTCATGTAATCATGGACCATGGGTAAACCAAGTGCAGATGAACACCGAAAAATGGGTCTGATTTTAGGTAGACCGACCATGCAAACCAATGGAAAAGAAAAAATATGTAAGAAGAATAAATGAAAATACCAAAATACAAAAATTATGTAAGATCTAATTACAACATTATATAGGAAAATATGAGATAAAATAGATAAATCAATGATAAATAATAATAAAGAAATTATGTGAGATCAACTTGCAATACCATGTATAAAATATTTGAGATAAAAAATAATAAAGACATATATGTAAGATCAACTTACAATAATGTTTGGACAACATATGAGGCAAAATGTAAAAAATAAAATAAAGGAATGAGCTACAAAAATTCTTAACTAGTAAGAACAACGAACTTACTATGACATTTAAAAACAAATGAGATAAAGAAAAAAAAATATGTAAGATAAATTTACACCATTATCTAAAATATATACGATAAAATAACCAAACGAAATGATCAACTTCCACTACGATTTAGAAAAATATGTGAGATAAAATAAACAAACCAATGATCAAGAATGAAGTAAATAAAATAAATATTCTAAGAAATATAATATGAAATGAGATGAATCAAAGAGTAATTGAAAGTGAATAAAAATGTTAATTGTATCAATAAATTCCAACGCTTCAAGTATTATCAAATGATATCAACAGAGAGAAAGGAGAAATAAATATGACTCGAACTGAGCAATGAAATAAAAAATAAAAGATTCCCAACAAATATTATTATTATTAGTCACAAGATGACTGTATTAAAGATTCATTAATTAAGATTGACTGTTGAATAAGTCCAGCAATCATTTTACTGAGCAGGGATGATGTTCCCCTAACGACGGAGTTAGGTAAGCCAATAGAGCCCATCCGAATCGATTTCAGCTACAAAGTATGGATAGTTAGGGAAAATAAGATTTATAGGGAATAATTTATAATAAAAAATCAATAAGCCAGATCGTAACAGGAGAAAATAATGAAGAAAAGACTCAGAAGGAAAGGAAGTAAAGATACAGAATTGAACATGAAAATGAACGAGAAGCAGTAGAATTTAAGAAGGAGAAGATAATTATACAAAATAATGAAGAAAAGACTCAGAAGGAAAGGAAGTAAAGATACAGAATTGAACATGAAAATGAACGAGAAGCAGTAGAATTTAAGAAAAATAAGACAATACAATTGATAATTTCATCAAACTTAGAAACACGTTTTATAAAATGATCAATTTTGGTGGAAGGGCATTATATAACGTTGCAGAAATCTGATCATATAAAGTATCCATAAGTATAATAGAAATGCAAAAAAGTAAGATAATTTAATAAATAAATAATGAAGAAAAAATATATAAAATGAAGTTAAAAAAGAAGAAGCAAGAATGGTAAACAAAAGTAATCATTAAAAGAATAGACTAGACTGACAAACAAATGACTTTGACCCAACCCCAGAGATTGGCCAGATAAAGACCGAAAAATTAGCAGCCATCCTTACTATTTCTTTTATGAATTTGCTAACTGCTATAATTTTTATTGTTCGACTAAGCTTTTCGTCATCACTGACATCTTAAGGTTGTTTAAGACCTGAAGATGTCAGTGATGACGAAAAGCTTAGTCGAACAATAAAAATTATAGCAGTTAGCAAATTCATAAAAGAAACAGAAAGACCGAAAAAGTTGAGAATAGATTCACAGAGATTAAGAAGACGAATCCATGAAAAGAGACACAAATAAGTATAGAAAATATGTAATTAATAATGAATAAAACGGTAGTAAATAAAGTACACTAACCACAAAAAATAAATAAGACAATTATTGCTATATAAAGTATATTGTTAAGGACCTTATAATAATAAGAAAATAAGGCACCTAATGTTAAAGAATAGTTGTAATGTACATCTAAAATAACCTTGAAACCAAGAGTGAGAGATAGGTGGGGAGTGATAAAGATAAATAGTGAAGTGATAAGTGTATTAAAATAAACAGCATATAATATTAAGAAAAAGGAATAATAAACAAGTGTGACAAACCCAAAACATAATCACATGATGAATGAGCAATTAAGTTAAGTGTATTAGACTGTAAGACACAGAATAATTGTGAGTGTAAAGAATAGAAAAAATATGATATCAGTATAAGAATCACCAGGGTGATTATTTTTATAGAAGAGATGGTGTAGGTATAACACTCACCAAAATTGTTAATTTTTAATTTAAAGAAAGTTAAATTATTGGCTTAGTGTTTAAGGGAATATATCCAAGAAGAAATAATTTTACAGTAATATGTTAGTATGTTTAATATAAGTAAGGAAGTTATAAAGAGAGTAGTAGCAGTACCTTTATAAGTAATAACAGGCAATATAATAATTATAATTTTCAATGAAAAGAAACATGGCTGAATAATATACAGACCATGAAGTTATTTATATGTTATGTTTTATTAATAGATATAAGTGTTAAAGAGGTGTGTGAGAAATGGGAATAGGCATAAAAATTAGTAACGACATAAATTTAACAAAGCAGCAAAATAATAAATATAATGTAAATTGAAGGCAAAGTATCAGATAAGAAATATTTTTGTGAAAGTATAATAACATCAATAGATTGTAAAACAGTTCCAAAATAATTCAAAAGACAAGAAACACGAAAGGAAGTTAAGCAGACAAGATATGCTCAATAAATAATGTTTAAATAGAACAAAATAAGAAATTATAAGATGTAACAGTTTAGGCCTATAAATGACATAGCTGTATAAATACAGAAAACCAATTGTACACAACTGAAAACTATATTTAAATAACAAAACAAAGTAAATTATGTAATTACCATCAACTAACAAAAACAACACGTCAGAATTATATTAAACCATAGAAATAAGTAAATTATGTATTAACTGAGTATTATAAATTTTGTACAAAAGTATTAATACATGACTTAGACCAGTCTTGTCAGATATCAAACTAATCTTTGAAAGAAAATAGGAACATCTATGTTAATATTTCAACCATTGAAATTATCCCCAAGTAAATGTAGTCATTATAAAATATTTATTCATTTTGAACAAAAAACCAGGATTGATAACAATAGTTTCAAATATACTTAGCCAATCAGAGTTAAGTCAGTTACCATGACTACAACGCGTTGTTATAATTTTGACCGTTATGAAAGGGGAGTTCCATTATTAACTACCCAGAGGAACAGACGCTATATTGATGATGACCATTTGAAGGAAGAATAACGAAGAATACCAAACTGTAATGAAACCCAATTGATTAACTGATGTCTACCATAGTTCCAGTAACACTTGAAGGGACCATAATCAAATATTAAAACTACATTTAAATAAAAACTGGATGAATTAAGAAACAGACACCAGAAGTAGACGGCATCCATATCTTGGTAACTAATCGAAGGAAATAATTCATTGGTGAAGACACTTGACAATTCATAACATGAACAACGTGATGCTGTTAAGTATAAAATAAATTATAACTTATTACGAACCAAATTGATTAACCATTTTCTGAATAAATAACTCTCACTCTAAAATTTAAACACTAATTTCTTTCAAGGATTTAACACTGTATGTATAAGAAATATAACCTATGTCAAACTGATAAAACCGACACACACATTTAACACAATAAAATTGAGTTTTCATATAAACCTTATTAGTATTTAAATACCACAATTGTAAAGTGGTGTACTTTATTTGAACATCTTGTTATAAACCTTTTTCGTACTCAAAAGAATTCACTGGCAGAATAAATTGTATATATAAGAAACAATAACCATCATAGCTTCCTAAGCCTGAAGCGCTGCCACCTTTGCTATCCGCTGAGTGAAAATGAATTTGCGGCCGAGGCATAAAATTTGTTATAATAACATTTACTGTATGATTATTATTCAAAAATTAATGAATTATTGAACAAATTAAATCAGTACGAACCTTTACTAACTGTCTTGTATTTATTTGAATAGTATTATGTATGTTATGTGCTTTAGCGGAGAGTAGGTTTCTCTATGCAAATTTTATGTTGGCAACACGTCCCAACAACGAGCGAAAGTCGAGTTCCCGCCAATCAGCGAGGCAATTTGAATTATTCTTTACAGTATCCAGGAGATAATCTAACTGCAAAAATTTTAATTGTTTTATAAAAAACAATTTGGCGCCTTTCGGGAGTTCAAAAATACAACATAGAACAGGTAAAGACTCGATACTGGTTATTCGTACGTTCGCAACGGATGCAATCTGCGTGAGTTACGTTACAGAGCGACGACGGATTGGTAAGACAAGAGAGTACACATTACACAAATTGCAATCTACATTTTACAGAATTTACAAAATAACACGGAAGAGCAGTATTACAACATTGACGCATCCAACGTGTGGCAAAATAACACGGGAGCAACAAAGTTATTACAAAATTGGCAACCAACTGGTGAGGCTAGAAGAAAAGGAAGTATTGTACTACATTCTAGCGGCGATTACGAAAGGATAACAAGATGTTCAAGAGGGAAACCTCAAGAGAAACCCCGCAGGAAATAAGAAAACGGCGGGAAAGTATCAAACGAAATACAGAATTATTCAGTAAACAATCAGGACGCAAAAGGATGGAAGTAATAAAGGAAGAAATAGAAAATGATAGTAAAATCGAGATAGAAAAAGGACCAAATAATGAAAATATGAAACAATCAAGTATTCCAATAGAAAAGAGTATTAAGGAAGGAGGAAGGAGGAAGGGAAGAAACAAATTACAAAGCAGATCAACTTAATGAAACCTTAGATAGTGGTTCCAAACAATTGAATGCAACACTAGAGAGTACTTCTGAAGATATCAATGAAAAAATTAGAAATAAAGAGAACCAGAGAGTTTTACTAGCTGAGAATAAACAGAACAGAAACCATGAGGAAATTAAAAAACAAACGAAAATGCCCGAACAAGAGAGACAATTAAGCTACGCGGAATGGATAACAGGATTATTAAAAAAATTCAGCAGGGAGATGGAGTACATCAAGAAAAATACCACAGATCACGAGCGAGCACAGATGAGTCGCGCAAATGTAGCGGAAACTCCGAATGACAAAATGACATTAAGAGATATTTATAATGAAATGTGGGAGATAGACACCAGGTGCGATAAAGAAGAGTCTATCGGGACAGCCCAAGAAAATAAAGGTAACAAGGTGGAATGAATGACTGAAGATGACTGGGAGAGATGTGAGGATAATCTTAAACAAATGGAAAACGAAAGAACGGGAGTATACGCACCAGTGAGAGAGGAATATACATAGGAGGAGTATGAACAAATGAGACAATTAATAAAACAACCAAAGAAACCGATACAAACTGAAAATGCAGACTTAAAAGAATGGATAAGGGTTATGTTTGAACTATCCAGAGAAGATATTTGTAATTGGAGGAAAGAACATAATAGATTATTAATAGAAGAGTTCAAAGAAATACCAAATGATAAAAACTTGGAACAATCAAATATTCAAAGAGAAGAAGAAATAGTCAAAGACGTGGAAGTGAAGCAACAGAAGAAAAGGACAAAACAAATCATAAATACGAAATTTATGAACGAGTTCAGAAGGGCTCTGGAAGGAATGACTAAGGAGGGTTGGCGTAGATTTAATGAGGAGCTCAGACAAATGAAGGAAAATAAAATGGGTTTATACGATTTTCTTAAAAAGGATGGTGAGAAGACAACAGAAGAGATACCAAAAGTTAAAAACATTGAACATTTGAATCAGGAAAAAGAAGATAAGGGAATGAAGTACCAAATAAATTAGAAGATGAAGAAAGTGAGACAGATGCATAAAAGAAAAATAATCAATACAAAAGAAGAAGTGGAGATGATGAAGAATGGACTACTTGAGATGTTTAATCTACCAATTACCGACCGGAAGGAAATAATGAACCTTAAAAGTAACAGAAGGAACTTGATAAAAACTTTAGAAAGGAATCACTACAAAACAGTTTGTAACGAAATAAGAACGAGAAGATACTTAATAGACATGCATTATCTAATATCAATGATAGCATCGATGATGAATATACCATTGACCTATTTGTTGTATAAACAAAATAATGAAATGATTGAGGTAGTACTGGAAACAAGTGAAAATTTTACGACAGAAACATTTAAATACAAGAAAGTAGCAAGAAAGTAGACAAGAACAGAAATCATTATGAAAACGACAGCAATCCAAACAACGGAGGGAACTCATGTAATCATGGACCATGGGTAAACCAAGTGCAGATGAACACCGAAAAATGGGACTGATTTTAGGTAGACTGAACCATGCAAACCAATGGAAAAGAAAAAATATGTAAGAAGAATAAATGAAAATACCAAAATACAAAAATTATGTAAGATCTAATTACAACATTATATAGGAAAATATGAGATAAAATAGATAAATCAATGATAAATAATAATAAAGAAATTATGTGAGATCAACTTGCAATACCATGTATAAAATATTTGAGATAAAAAATAATAAAGACATATATGTAAGATCAACTTACAATAATGTTTGGACAACATATGAGGCAAAATGTAAAAAATAAAATAAAGGAATGAGCTACAAAAATTCTTAACTAGCAAGAACAACGAACTTACTATGACATTTAAAAACAAATGAGATAAAGAAAAAAAAATATATAAGATAAATTTACACCATTATCTAAAATATATAAGATAAAATAACCAAACGAAATGATCAACTTCCACGACGATTTAGAAAAATATGTGAGATAAAATAAGCTCTTGGATTTCGTTGTCCATGACGTGTCCGTTACTTAACTAAATATCACTATAATATTGACGACTCGGAACACTAAATTTTTTATAAGTAAAAACGTAAAGTTTTACCTTACAGCCTAAACCGGCTTTCACCTATAGAAGGCTTCATCAGAGGCTGTCGTTAGTAGCGCTGTTCGTCTTGTTGTTGGTGACGAGATAGTTTTTCGAAAGATCAAAGCTGTGTGTGTGTGTGGTGAGATGTGTTCGAATAATGCGTGCGATTTGAATTGTGTCTGTTCGTTTAGGATGTCGTTTTTATTTGTTTTTGTGTGTTTGTATATTTCTAATTGTTCTAGAGTGTGTAGTTTTCGGCCTTTTGTGTGTACGTGTAGTATGTTCATGTTATTGTCGATGTTTTTATATGTGTGGTTTGCTTCAATGAGGTGGTTTGCGAAGGTAGATTCTGTAGTGGTGTGGAGTGCTTTTGTGTGTTCAATGTATCTCTGTTTGAAGCTACGTCCTGTCTGGCCTATGTAGAATTTATTGCAATTTGAACAATTTAGCTTATATACACTGGGTAGATCGAATTTGTTTTGTGCTTTGGGCATGCGTTTTGATAGTGTGTGTTCTGTTTTGTTAGTAGTTTTGTAAGCGATTCTGTATCCTGCTTTTTTGAATTTGTGGGCAATTTTTTCTGTTTGTTTGTTGATGTATGTTAGTGTTATGAATTTGTTGTTTTCTGTCTTTGTCTGTTGTTTGTTTTGTGTTTTGTGTAGGAGTTTACTGACTATTGTTCTGTCATAACCGTTAGATTCTGCTAGATATTTTATCGTGTTTAGTTCGTCTTTGTAGTCTATTTCATCTAAGGGGATGTTGTTAAGTCTATGTATCATGGTTCTAAAAGCAGCTAGTTTGTGTTGTATTGGGTGATTGGATGTGTTGTGTATTAGTGTGTCAGTTGTAGTTGGTTTTCTGTATATACTGAATTTGTGCCTGTGTTCTAGTTTTGTGATGGAGAGGTCTAAGAAGTTTATGGTATTGTTGTGTTCGTATTCGGCAGTGAAGGTTATGTTTTTATGTATTTTGTTTATGTGCGTTAGTAACTGTTCACATTGTCTTTTGTTTCCCCTGTATAGTATTAGAATGTCATCAACGTATCTGTGCCAATATAGTATTTTATGTGAGTGTCTGTCATTGTTTGTGAGTATTTTTGTTTTTTCTAAGTGTTGGAGGAAGACTTCTGCTAGAATGCTGGATATGGGGGAGCCCATGGGTAGGCCATCGTTCTGTGTGTAGTATTTATTGTTATAAGTAAAGTAGTTTTGTTTTGTGATAATGTTCAGAGTTTCTGTTATTTTCTTGATAAGTTCGTCTGGTGTGTTGTTCTGTTTGAGTTTGTTTTGTAGGATGGTGATTGTTTCAGAGATGGGGATGTTTGTGTACAGGTTCTATAGGTGAAAGCAGGTTTAGGCTGTAAGGTAAAACTTTACGTTTTTACTTATAAAAAACTTAGTGTTCCGAGTCGTCAATATTATAGTGATATAAAATAAACAAACCAATGATCAAGAATGAAGTAAATAAAATAAATATTCTAAGAAATATAATATGAAATGAGATGAATCGAAGAGTAATTGAAAGTGAATAAAAATGTTAATTGTATCAATAAATATCAACGCTTCAAGTATTATCAAATGATATCAACAGAGAGAAAGGAGAAATAAATATGACTCGAACTGAGCAATAATGAAATTAAAAATAAAAGATTCCCAACAAATATTATTATTATTATTATTGGTCACAAGATGACTATATTAAAGATTCATTAATTAAGATTGACTGTTGAATAAGTCCAGCAATCATTTTACTGAGCAGGGATGATGTTCCCCTGACCTCAGAAAAAGAGTAGTTATGAACGACGGAGTTAGGTAAGCCAATAGAGCCCATCCGAATCGATTTCAGCTACAAAGTAGGGATAGTTAGGGAAAATAAGATTTATAGGGAATAATTTATAATAAAAAATCAATAAGCCAGATCGTAACAGGAGAAAATAATGAAGAAAAGACTCAGAAGGAAAGGAAGTAAAGATACAGAATTGAACATGAAAATGAACGAGAAGCAGTAGAATTTAAGAAGAATAAGACAATACAATTGATAATTTCATCAAACTTAGAATCACGTTTTATAAAATGATCAATTTTGGTGGAAGGGCATTATATAACGTTGCAGAAATCTGATCATATAAAGTATCCATAAGTATAATAGAAATGCAAAAAAGTAAGATAATTTAATAAATAAATAATGAAGAAAAAATATATAAAATGAAGTTAAAAAAGAAGAAGCAAGAATGGTAAACAAAAGTAATCATTAAAAGAATAGACCAGACTGACAAACAAATGACTTTGACCCAACCCCAGAGATTGGCCAGATAAAAACCGAAAAAGTTGAGAATAGATTCACAGAGATTAAGAAGACGAATCCATGAAAAGAGACACAAATAAGTAAAGAAAATATGTAATTAATAATGAATAAAACGGTAGTAAATAAAGTACACTAACCACAAAAAATAAATAAGACAATTATTGTTATATAAAGTATATTGTTAAGGACCTTATAATAATAAGAAAATAAGGCACCTAATGTTAAAGAATAGTTGTAATGTACATCTAAAATAACCTTGAAACCAAGAGTGAGAGATAGGTGGGGAGTGATAAAGATAAATAGTGAAGTGATAAGTGTATTAAAATAAACATCATATAATATTAAGAAAAAGGAATAATAAACAAGTGCGACAAACCCAAAACATAATCACATGATGAATGAGCAATTAAGTTAAGTGTATTAGACTGTAAGACACAGAATAATTGTGAGTGTAAAGAATAGAAAAAATATGATATCAGTATAAGAATCACCAGGGTGATTATTTTTATAGAAGAGATGGTGTAGGTATAACACTCACCAAAATTGTTAATTTTTAATTTAAAGAAAGTTAAATTATTGGCTTAGTGTTTAAGGGAATATATCCAAGAAGAAATAATTTTACAGTAATATGTTAGTATGTTTAATATAAGTAAGGAAGTTATAAAGAGAGTAGTAGCAGTACCTTTATAAGTAATAACAGGCAATATAATAATTATAATTTTCAATGAAAAGAAACATGGCTGAATAATATACAGACCATGAAGTTATTTATATGTTATGTTTTATTAATAGATATAAGTGTTAAAGAGGTGTGTGAGAAATGGGAATAGGCATAAAAATTAGTAACGACATAAATTTAACAAAGCAGCAAAATAATAAATATAATGTAAATTGAAGGCAAAGTATCAGATAAGAAATATTTTTGTGAAAGTATAATAACATCAATAGATTGTAAAACAGTTCCAAAATAATTCAAAAGACAAGAAACACGAAAGGAAGTTAAGCAGACAAGATATGCTCAATAAATAATGTTTAAATAGAACAAAATAAGAAATTATAAGATGTAACAGTTTAGGCCTATAAATGACATAGCTGTATAAATACAGAAAACCAATTGTACACAACTGAAAACTATATTTAAATAACAAAACAAAGTAAATTATGTAATTACCATCAACTAACAAAAACAACACGTCAGAATTATATTAAACCATAGAAATAAGTAAATTATGTATTAACTGAGTATTATAAATTTTGTACAAAAGTATTAATACATGACTTAGACCAGTCTTGTCAGATATCAAACTAATCTTTGAAAGAAAATAGGAACATCTATGTTAATATTTCAACCATTGAAATTATCCCCAAGTAAATGTAGTCATTATAAAATATTTATTCATTTTGAACAAAAAACCAGGATTGATAACAATAGTTTCAAATATACTTAGCCAATCAGAGTTAAGTCAGTTACCATGACTACAACGCGTTGTTATAATTTTGACCGTTATGAAAGGGGAGTTCCATTATTAACTACCCAGAGGAACAGACGCTATATTGATGATGACCATTTGAAGGAAGAATAACGAAGAATACCAAACTGTAATGAAACCCAATTGATTAACTGATGTCTACCATAGTTCCAGTAACACTTGAAGGGACCATAATCAAATATTAAAACTACATTTAAATAAAAACTGGATGAATTAAGAAACAGACACCAGAAGTAGACGGCATCCATATCTTGGTAACTAATCGAAGGAAATAATTCATTGGTGAAGACACTTGACAATTCATAACACGAACAACGTGATGCTGTTAAGTATAAAATAAATTATAACTTATTACGAACCAAATTGATTAACCATTTTCTGAATAAATAACTCTCACTCTAAAATTTAAACACTAATTTCTTTCAAGGATTTAACACTGTATGTATAAGAAATATAACCTATGTCAAACTGATAAAACCGACACACACATTTAACACAATAAAATTTAGTTTTCATATAAACCTTATTAGTATTTAAGTACCACAATTGTAAAGTGGTGTACTTTATTTGAACATCTTGTTATAAACCTTTTTCGTACTCAAAAGAATTCACTGGCAGAATAAATTGTGTATATAAGAAACAATAACCATCATAGCTTCCTAAGCCTGAAGCGCTGCCACCTTTGCTATCCGCTGAGTGAAAATGAATTTGCGGCCGAGGCATAAAATTTGTTATAATAACATTTACTGTATGATTATTATTCAAAAATTAATGAATTATTGAACAAATTAAATCAGTACGAACCTTTACTAACTGTCTTGTATTTATTTGAATAGTATTATGTATGTTATGTGCTTTAGCGGAGAGTAGGTTTCTCTATGCAAATTTTATGTTGGCAACACGTCCCAACAACGAGCGAAAGTCGAGTTCCCGCCAATCAGCGAGGCAATTTGAATTATTCTTTACAGTATCCAGGAGATAATCTAACTGCAAAAATTTTAATTGTTTTATAAAAAACAATTTGGCGCCTTTCGGGAGTTCAAAAATACAACATAGAACAGGTAAAGACTCGATACTGGTTATTCGTACGTTCGCAACGGATGCAATCTGCGTGAGTTACGTTACAGAGCGACGACGGATTGGTAAGACAAGAGAGTACACATTACACAAATTGCAATCTACATTTTACAGAATTTACAAAATAACACGGAAGAGCAGTATTACAACATTGACGCATCCAACGTGTGGCAAAATAACACGGGAGCAACAAAGTTATTACAAAATTGGCAACCAACTGGTGAGGCTAGAAGAAAAGGAAGTATTGTACTACATTCTAGCGGCGATTACGAAAGGATAACAAGATGTTCAAGAGGGAAACCTCAAGAGAAACCCCGCAGGAAATAAGAAAACGGCGGGAAAGTATCAAACGAAATACAGAATTATTCAGTAAACAATCAGGACGCAAAAGGATGGAAGTAATAAAGGAAGAAATAGAAAATGATAGTAAAATCGAGATAGAAAAAGGACCAAATAATGAAAATATGAAACAATCAAGTATTCCAATAGAAAAGAGTATTAAGGAAGGAGGAAGGAGGAAGGGAAGAAACAAATTACAAAGCAGATCAACTTAATGAAACCTTAGATAGTGGTTCCAAACAATTGAATGCAACACTAGAGAGTACTTCTGAAGATATCAATGAAAAAATTAGAAATAAAGAGAACCAGAGAGTTTTACTATCTGAGAATAAACAGAACAGAAACCATGAGGAAATTAAAAAACAAACGAAAATGCCCGAACAAGAGAGACAATTAAGCTACGCGGAATGGATAACAGGATTATTAAAAAAATTCAGCAGGGAGATGGAGTACATCAAGAAAAATACCACAGATCACGAGCGAGCACAGATGAGTCGCGCAAATGTAGCGGAAACTCCGAATGACAAAATGACATTAAGAGATATTTATAATGAAATGTGGGAGATAGACACCAGGTGCGATAAAGAAGAGTCTATCGGGACAGCCCAAGAAAATAAAGGTAACAAGGTGGAATGAATGACTGAAGATGACTGGGAGAGATGTGAGGATAATCTTAAACAAATGGAAAACGAAAGAACGGGAGTATACGCACCAGTGAGAGAGGAATATACATAGGAGGAGTATGAACAAATGAGACAATTAATAAAACAACCAAAGAAACCGATACAAACTGAAAATGCAGACTTAAAAGAATGGATAAGGGTTATGTTTGAACTATCCAGAGAAGATATTTGTAATTGGAGGAAAGAACATAATAGATTATTAATAGAAGAGTTCAAAGAAATACCAAATGATAAAAACTTGGAACAATCAAATATTCAAAGAGAAGAAGAAATAGTCAAAGACGTGGAAGTGAAGCAACAGAAGAAAAGGACGAAACAAATCATAAATACGAAATTTATGAACGAGTTCAGAAGGGCTCTGGAAGGAATGACTAAGGAGGGTTGGCGTAGATTTAATGAGGAGCTCAGACAAATGAAGGAAAATAAAATGGGTTTATACGATTTTCTTAAAAAGGATGGTGAGAAGACAACAGAAGAGATACCAAAAGTTAAAAACATTGAACATTTGAATCAGGAAAAAGAAGATAAGGGAATGAAGTACCAAATAAATTAGAAGATGAAGAAAGTGAGACAGATGCATAAAAGAAAAATAATCAATACAAAAGAAGAAGTGGAGATGATGAAGAATGGACTACTTGAGATGTTTAATCTACCAATTACCGACCGGAAGGAAATAATGAACCTTAAAAGTAACAGAAGGAACTTGATAAAAACTTTAGAAAGGAATCACTACAAAACAGTTTGTAACGAAATAAGAACGAGAAGATACTTAATAGACATGCATTATCTAATATCAATGATAGCATCGATGATGAATATACCATTGACCTATTTGTTGTATAAACAAAATAATGAAATGATTGCGGTAGTACTGGAAACAAGTGAAAATTTTACGACAGAAACATTTAAATACAAGAAAGTAGCAAGAAAGTAGACAAGAACAGAAATCATTATGAAAACGACAGCAATCCAAACAACGGAGGGAACTCATGTAATCATGGACCATGGGTAAACCAAGTGCAGATGAACACCGAAAAATGGGACTGATTTTAGGTAGACTGAACCATGCAAACCAATGGAAAAGAAAAAATATGTAAGAAGAATAAATGAAAATACCAAAATACAAAAATTATGTAAGATCTAATTACAACATTATATAGGAAAATATGAGATAAAATAGATAAATCAATGATAAATAATAAAAAAGAAATTATGTGAGATCAACTTGCAATACCATGTATAAAATATTTGAGATAAAAAATAATAAAGACATATATGTAAGATCAACTTACAATAATGTTTGGACAACATATGAGGCAAAATGTAAAAAATAAAATAAAGGAATGAGCTACAAAAATTCTTAACTAGCAAGAACAACGAACTTACTATGACATTTAAAAACAAATGAGATAAAGAAAAAAAAATATGTAAGATAAATTTACACCATTATCTAAAATATATAAGATAAAATAACCAAACGAAATGATCAACTTCCACGACGATTTAGAAAAATATGTGAGATAAAATAAGCTCTTGGATTTCGTTGTCCATGACGTGTCCGTTACTTAACTAAATATCACTATAATATTGACGACTCGGAACACTAAATTTTTTATAAGTAAAAACGTAAAGTTTTACCTTACAGCCTAAACCGGCTTTCACCTATAGAAGGCTTCATCAGAGGCTGTCGTTAGTAGCGCTGTTCGTCTTGTTGTTGGTGACGAGATAGTTTTTCGAAAGATCAAAGCTGTGTGTGTGTGTGGTGAGATGTGTTCGAATAATGCGTGCGATTTGAATTGTGTCTGTTCGTTTAGGATGTCGTTTTTATTTGTTTTTGTGTGTTTGTATATTTCTAATTGTTCTAGAGTGTCTAGTTTTCGGCCTTTTGTGTGTACGTGTAGTATGTTCATGTTATTGTCGATGTTTTTATATGTGTGGTTTGCTTCAATGAGGTGGTTTGCGAAGGTAGATTCTGTAGTGGTGTGGAGTGCTTTTGTGTGTTCAATGTATCTCTGTTTGAAGCTACGTCCTGTCTGGCCTATGTAGAATTTATTGCAATTTGAACAATTTAGCTTATATACACCGGGTAGATCGAATTTGTTTTGTGCTTTGGGCATGCGTTTTGATAGTGTGTGTTCTGTTTTGTTAGTAGTTTTGTAAGCGATTCTGTATCCTGCTTTTTTGAATTTGTGGGCAATTTTTTCTGTTTGTTTGTTGATGTATGTTAGTGTTATGAATTTGTTGTTTTCTGTCTTTGTCTGTTGTTTGTTTTGTGTTTTGTGTAGGAGTTTACTGACTATTGTTCTGTCATAACCGTTAGATTCTGCTAGATATTTTATCGTGTTTAGTTCGTCTTTGTAGTCTATTTCATCTAAGGGGATGTTGTTAAGTCTATGTATCATGGTTCTAAAAGCAGCTAGTTTGTGTTGTATTGGGTGATTGGATGTGTTGTGTATTAGTGTGTCAGTTGTAGTTGGTTTTCTGTATATACTGAATTTGTGCCTGTGTTCTAGTTTTGTGATGGAGAGGTCTAAGAAGTTTATGGTATTGTTGTGTTCGTATTCGGCAGTGAAGGTTATGTTTTTATGTATTTTGTTTATGTGCGTTAGTAACTGTTCACATTGTCTTTTGTTTCCCCTGTATAGTATTAGAATGTCATCAACGTATCTGTGCCAATATAGTATTTTATGTGAGTGTCTGTCATTGTTTGTGAGTATTTTTGTTTTTTCTAAGTGTTGGAGGAAGACTTCTGCTAGAATGCTGGATATGGGGGAGCCCATGGGTAGGCCATCGTTCTGTGTGTAGTATTTATTGTTATAAGTAAAGTAGTTTTGTTTTGTGATAATGTTCAGAGTTTCTGTTATTTTCTTGATAAGTTCGTCTGGTGTGTTGTTCTGTTTGAGTTTGTTTTGTAGGATGGTGATTGTTTCAGAGATGGGGATGTTTGTGTACAGGTTCTATAGGTGAAAGCAGGTTTAGGCTGTAAGGTAAAACTTTACGTTTTTACTTATAAAAAACTTAGTGTTCCGAGTCGTCAATATTATAGTGATATAAAATAAACAAACCAATGATCAAGAATGAAGTAAATAAAATAAATATTCTAAGAAATATAATATGAAATGAGATGAATCGAAGAGTAATTGAAAGTGAATAAAAATGTTAATTGTATCAATAAATATCAACGCTTCAAGTATTATCAAATGATATCAACAGAGAGAAAGGAGAAATAAATATGACTCGAACTGAGCAATAATGAAATTAAAAATAAAAGATTCCCAACAAATATTATTATTATTATTATTGGTCACAAGATGACTATATTAAAGATTCATTAATTAAGATTGACTGTTGAATAAGTCCAGCAATCATTTTACTGAGCAGGGATGATGTTCCCCTGACCTCAGAAAAAGAGTAGTTATGAACGACGGAGTTAGGTAAGCCAATAGAGCCCATCCGAATCGATTTCAGCTACAAAGTAGGGATAGTTAGGGAAAATAAGATTTATAGGGAATAATTTATAATAAAAAATCAATAAGCCAGATCGTAACAGGAGAAAATAATGAAGAAAAGACTCAGAAGGAAAGGAAGTAAAGATACAGAATTGAACATGAAAATGAACGAGAAGCAGTAGAATTTAAGAAGAATAAGACAATACAATTGATAATTTCATCAAACTTAGAATCACGTTTTATAAAATGATCAATTTTGGTGGAAGGGCATTATATAACGTTGCAGAAATCTGATCATATAAAGTATCCATAAGTATAATAGAAATGCAAAAAAGTAAGATAATTTAATAAATAAATAATGAAGAAAAAATATATAAAATGAAGTTAAAAAAGAAGAAGCAAGAATGGTAAACAAAAGTAATCATTAAAAGAATAGACCAGACTGACAAACAAATGACTTTGACCCAACCCCAGAGATTGGCCAGATAAAAACCGAAAAAGTTGAGAATAGATTCACAGAGATTAAGAAGACGAATCCATGAAAAGAGACACAAATAAGTAAAGAAAATATGTAATTAATAATGAATAAAACGGTAGTAAATAAAGTACACTAACCACAAAAAATAAATAAGACAATTATTGTTATATAAAGTATATTGTTAAGGACCTTATAATAATAAGAAAATAAGCCACCTAATGTTAAAGAATAGTTGTAATGTACATCTAAAATAACCTTGAAACCAAGAGTGAGAGATAGGTGGGGAGTGATAAAGATAAATAGTGAAGTGATAAGTGTATTAAAATAAACATCATATAATATTAAGAAAAAGGAATAATAAACAAGTGTGACAAACCCAAAACATAATCACATGATGAATGAGCAATTAAGTTAAGTGTATTAGACTGTAAGACACAGAATAATTGTGAGTGTAAAGAATAGAAAAAATATGATATCAGTATAAGAATCACCAGGGTGATTATTTTTATAGAAGAGATGGTGTAGGTATAACACTCACCAAAATTGTTAATTTTTAATTTAAAGAAAGTTAAATTATTGGCTTAGTGTTTAAGGGAATATATCCAAGAAGAAATAATTTTACAGTAATATGTTAGTATGTTTAATATAAGTAAGGAAGTTATAAAGAGAGTAGTAGCAGTACCTTTATAAGTAATAACAGGCAATATAATAATTATAATTTTCAATGAAAAGAAACATGGCTGAATAATATACAGACCATGAAGTTATTTATATGTTATGTTTTATTAATAGATATAAGTGTTAAAGAGGTGTGTGAGAAATGGGAATAGGCATAAAAATTGGTAACGACATAAATTTAACAAAGCAGCAAAATAATAAATATAATGTAAATTGAAGGCAAAGTATCAGATAAGAAATATTTTTGTGAAAGTATAATAACATCAATAGATTGTAAAACAGTTCCAAAATAATTCAAAAGACAAGAAACACGAAAGGAAGTTAAGCAGACAAGATATGCTCAATAAATAATGTTTAAATAGAACAAAATAAGAAATTATAAGATGTAACAGTTTAGGCCTATAAATGACATAGCTGTATAAATACAGAAAACCAATTGTACACAACTGAAAACTATATTTAAATAACAAAACAAAGTAAATTATGTAATTACCATCAACTAACAAAAACAACACGTCAGAATTATATTAAACCATAGAAATAAGTAAATTATGTATTAAATGAGTATTATAAATTTTGTACAAAAGTATTAATACATGACTTAGACCAGTCTTGTCAGATATCAAACTAATCTTTGAAAGAAAATAGGAACATCTATGTTAATATTTCAACCATTGAAATTATCCCCAAGTAAATGTAGTCATTATAAAATATTTATTCATTTTGAACAAAAAACCAGGATTGATAACAATAGTTTCAAATATACTTAGCCAATCAGAGTTAAGTCAGTTACCATGACTACAACGCGTTGTTATAATTTTGACCGTTATGAAAGGGGAGTTCCATTATTAACTACCCAGAGGAACAGACGCTATATTGATGATGACCATTTGAAGGAAGAATAATGAAGAATACCAAACTGTAATGAAACTCAATTGATTAACTGATATCTACCATAGTTCCAGTAACACTTGAAGGGACCATAATCAAATATTAAAACTACATTTAAATAAAAACTGGATGAATTAACAAACAGACACCAGAAGTAGACGGCATCCATATCTTGGTAACTAATCGAAGGAAATAATTCATTGGTGAAGACACTTGACGATTCATAACACGAACAACGTGATGCTGTTAAGTATAAAATAAATTATAACTTATTACGAACCAAATTGATTAACCATTTTCTGAATAAATAACTCTCACTCTAAAATTTAAACACTAATTTCTTTCAAGGATTTAAGATTCATATTTAATAACACTGTATGTATAAGAAATATAACCTATGTCAAACTGATAAAACCGACACACACCTTTAACACAATAAAATTGAGTTTTCATATAAACCTTATTAGTATTTAAGTACCACAATTGTAAAGTGGTGTACTTTATTTGAACATCTTGTTATAAACCTTTTTCGTACTCAAAAGAATTCACTGGCAGAATAAATTGTATATATAAGAAACAATAACCATCATAGCTTCCTAAGCCTGAAGCGCTGCCACCTTTGCTATCCGCTGAGTGAAAATGAATTTGCGGCCGAGGCATAAAATTTGTTATAATAACATTTACTGTATGATTATTATTCAAAAATTAATGAATTATTGAACAAATTAAATCAGTACGAACCTTTACTAACTGTCTTGTATTTATTTGAATAGTATTATGTATGTTATGTGCTTTAGCGGAGAGTAGGTTTCTCTACGCAAATTTTATGTTGGCAACACGTCCCAACAACGAGCGAAAGTCGAGTTCCCGCCAATCAGCGAGGCAATTTGAATTATTCTTTACAGTATCCAGGAGATAATCTAACTGCAAAAATTTTAATTGTTTTATAAAAAACAATTTGGCGCCTTTCAGGAGTTCAAAAATACAACATAGAACAGGTAAAGACTTCGATACTGGTTATTTGTACGTTCGCAACGGATGCAATCTGCGTGAGTTACGTTACAGAGCGACGACGGATTGGTAAGACAATAGAGTACACATTACACAAATTGCAATCTAAATTTTACAGAATTTACAAAATAACACGGAAGAGCAGTATTACAACATTGACGCATCCAACGTGTGGCAAAATAACACGGGAGCAACAAAGTTATTACAAAATTGGGAACCAACTGGTGAGGCTAGAAGAAAAGGAAGTATTGTACTACATTCTAGCGGCGATTACGAAAGGATAACAAGATGTACAAGAGGGAAACCTCAAGAGAAACCCCGCAGGAAATAAGAAAACGGCGGGAAAGGATCAAACGAAATAGAGAATTATTCAGTAAACAATCAGGACGCAAAAGGATGGAAGTAATAAAGGAAGAAATAGAAAATGATAGTAAAATCGAGATAGAAAAAGGACCAAATAATGAAAATATGAAACAATCAAGTATTCCAATAGAAAAGAGTATTAAGGAAGGAGGAAGGAGGAAGGGAAGAAACAAATTACAAAGCAGATCAACTTAATGAAACCTTAGATAGTGGTTCCAAACAACTGAATGCAACACTAGAGAGTACTTCTGAAGATATCAATGAAAAAATTAGAACTAAAGAGAACCAGAGAGTTTTACTATCTGAGAATAAACAGAACAGAAACCATGAGGAAATTAAAAAACAAACGAAAATGCCCGAACAAGAGAGACAATTAAGCTACGCGGAATGGATAACAGGATTATTGAAAAAATTCAGCAGGGAGATGGAGTACATCAAGAAAAATACCACAGATCACGAGCGAGCACAGATGAGTCGCGCGAATGTAGCGGGAACTCCGAATGACAAAATGACATTAAGAGATATTTATAATGAAATGTGGGAGATAGACACCAGGTGCGATAAAGAAGAGACTATCGGGACAGCCCAAGAAAATAAAGGGAACAAGGTGGAAGGAATGACTGAAGATGACTGGGAGAGATGTGAGGATAATCTTAAACAAATGGAAAACGAAAGAACGGGAGTATACGAACCAGTGACAGAGGAATATACATAGGAGGAGTATGAACAAATGAGACAATTAATAAAACAATCAAAGAAACCGATACAAACTGAAAATGCAGAATTAAAAGAATGGATAAAGGTTATGTTTGAACTATCCAGAGAAGATATTTGTAATTGGAGGAAAGAACATAATAGATTATTAATAGAAGAGTTCAAAGAAATACCAAATGATAAAAACTTGGAACAATCAAATATTCAAAGAGACGAAGAAATAGTCCAAGACGTGGAAGTGAAGCAACAGAAGAAAAGGACAAAACAAATCATAAATACGGAATTTATGAACGAGTTCAGAAGGGCTCTGGAAGGAATGACTAAGGAGGGTTGGCGTAGATTTAATGAGGATCTCAGACAAATGAAGGAAAATAAAATGGGTTTATACGATTTTCTTAAAAAGGATGGTGAGAAGACAACAGAAGAGATACCAAAAGGTAAAAACATTGATCATTCGAATCAGGAAAAAGAAGATAAGGGAATGAAGTACCAAATAAATAAGAAGATGAAGAAAGTGAGACAGATGCATCAAAGAAAAATAATCAATACAAAAGAAGAAGTGGATATGATGAAGAATGGACTACTTGAGATGTTTAATCTACCAATTACCGACCGGAAGGAAATAATGAACCTTAAAAGTAACAGAAGGAACTTGATAAAAACTTTAGAAAGGAATCACTACAAAACAGTGTGTAACGAAATAAGAAGGAGAAGATACTTAATAGACATGCATAATCCAATATCAATGATAGCATCGATGATGGATATACCATTGACCTATTTGTTGTATAAACAAAATAATGAAATGATTGAGGTAGTACTGGAAACAAGTGAACATTTTACGACAGAAACGTTTAAATACAAGAAAGTAGCAAGAAAGTGGACAAGAACAGAAATCATTATGAAAACGACAGCAATCCAAACAACGGAGGGAACTCATGTAATCATGGACCATGGGTAAACCAAGTGCAGATGAACACCGAAAAATGGGACTGATTTTAGGTAGACCGACCATGCAAACTAATGGAAAAGAAAAAATATGTAAGAAGAATAAATGAAAATACCAAAATACAAAAATTATGTAAGATCTAATTACAACATTACATAGGAAAATATGAGATAAAATAGATAAATCAATGATAAATAATAATAAAGAAATTATGTGAGATCAACTTGCAATACCATGTATAAAATATTTGAGATAAAAAATAATAAAGACATGTAAGATCAACTTACAATAATGTTTGGACAACATATGAGGCAAAATGTAAAAAATAAAATAAAGGAATGAGTTACAAAACTTCTTAACTAGGAAGAACAACGAACTTACTATGACATTTAAAAACAAATGAGATAAAGAAAAAAAAATATGTAAGATAAATTTACACCATTATCTAAAATATATAAGATAAAATAACCAAACGAAATGATCAACTTCCACTATGATTTAGAAAAATGTGAGATAAAATAAACAAACCAATGATCAAGAATGAAGTAAATAAAATAAATATTCTAAGAAATATAATATGAAATAAGATGAATGGAAGAGTAATTGAAAGTGAATAAAAATGTTAATTGTATCAATAAATATCAACGCTTCAAGTATTATCAAATGATATCAACAGAGAGAAAGGAGAAATAAATATGACTCGAACTGAGCAATAATGAAATTAAAAATAAAAGATTCCCAACAAATATTATTATTATTATTATTGGTCACAAGATGACTATATTAAAGATTCATTAATTAAGATTGACTGTTGAATAAGTCCAGCAATCATTTTACTGAGCAGGGATGATGTTCCCCTGACCTCAGAAAAAGAGTAGTTATGAACGACGGAGTTAGGTAAGCCAATAGAGCCCATCCGAATCGATTTCAGCTACAAAGTAGGGATAGTTAGGGAAAATAAGATTTATAGGGAATAATTTATAATAAAAAATCAATAAGCCAGATCGTAACAGGAGAAAATAATGAAGAAAAGACTCAGAAGGAAAGGAAGTAAAGATACAGAATTGAACATGAAAATGAACGAGAAGCAGTAGAGTTTAAGAAGAATAAGACAATACAATTGATAATTTCATCAAACTTAGAATCACGTTTTATAAAATGATCAATTTTGGTGGAAGGGCATTATATAACGTTGCAGAAATCTGATCATATAAAGTATCCATAAGTATAATAGAAATGCAAAAAAGTAAGATAATTTAATAAATAAATAATGAAGAAAAAATATATAAAATGAAGTTAAAAAAGAAGAAGCAAGAATGGTAAACAAAAGTAATCATTAAAAGAATAGACTAGACTGACAAACAAATGACTTTGACCCAACCCCAGAGATTGGCCAGATAAAAACCGAAAAAGTTGAGAATAGATTCACAGAGATTAAGAAGACGAATCCATGAAAAGAGACACAAATAAGTAAAGAAAATATGTAATTAATAATGAATAAAACGGTAGTAAATAAAGTACACTAACCACAAAAAATAAATAAGACAATTATTGTTATATAAAGTATATTGTTAAGGACCTTATAATAATAAGAAAATAAGGCACCTAATGTTAAAGAATAGTTGTAAAGTACATCTAAAATAACCATGAAACCAAGAGTGAGAGATAGGTGGGGAGTGATAAAGATAAATAGTGAAGTGATAAGTGTATTAAAATAAACAACATATAATATTAAGAAAAAGGAATAATAAACAAGTGTGACAAACCCAAAACATAATCACATGATGAATGAGCAATTAAGTTAAGTGTATTAGACTGTAAGACACAGAATAATTGTGAGTGTAAAGAATAGAAAAAATATGATATCAGTATAAGAATCACCAGGGTGATTATTTTTATAGAAGAGATGGTGTAGGTATAACACTCACCAAAATTGTTAATTTTTAATTTAAAGAAAGTTAAATTATTGGCTTAGTGTTTAAGGGAATATATCCAAGAAGAAATAATTTTACAGTAATATGTTAGTATGTTTAATATAAGTAAGGAAGTTATAAAGAGAGTAGTAGCAGTACCTTTATAAGTAATAACAGGCAATATAATAATTATAATTTTCAATGAAAAGAAACATGGCTGAATAATATACAGACCATGAAGTTATTTATATGTTATGTTTTATTAATAGATATAAGTGTTAAAGAGGTGTGTGAGAAATGGGAATAGGCATAAAAATTAGTAACGACATAAATTTAACAAAGCAGCAAAATAATAAATATAATGTAAATTGAAGGCAAAGTATCAGATAAGAAATATTTTTGTGAAAGTATAATAACATCAATAGATTGTAAAACAGTTCCAAAATAATTCAAAAGACAAGAAACACGAAAGGAAGTTAAGCAGACAAGATATGCTCAATAAATAATGTTTAAATAGAACAAAATAAGAAATTATAAGATGTAACAGTTTAGGCCTATAAATGACATAGCTGTATAAATACAGAAAACCAATTGTACACAACTGAAAACTATATTTAAATAACAAAACAAAGTAAATTATGTAATTACCATCAACTAACAAAAACAACACGTCAGAATTATATTAAACCATAGAAATAAGTAAATTATGTATTAACTGAGTATTATAAATTTTGTACAAAAGTATTAATACATGACTTAGACCAGTCTTGTCAGATATCAAACTAAACTTTGAAAGAAAATAGGAACATCTATGTTAATATTTCAACCATTGAAATTATCCCCAAGTAAATGTAGTCATTATAAATTATTTCTTCATTTTGAACAAAAAACCAGGATTGATAACAATAGTTTCAAATATACTTAGCCAATCAGAGTTAAGTCAGTTACCATGACTACAACGCGTTGTTATAATTCTGACCGTTATGAAAGGGGAGTTCCATTATTAACTACCCAGAGGAACAGACGCTATATTGATGATGACCATTTGAAGGAAGAATAACGAAGAATACCAAACTGTAATGAAACCCAATTGATTAACTGATGTCTACCATAGTTCCAGTAACACTTGAAGGGACCATAATCAAATATTAAAACTACATTTAAATAAAAACTGGATGAATTAACAAACAGACACCAGAAGTAGACGGCATCCATATCTTGGTAACTAATCGAAGGAAATAATTCATTGGTGAAGACACTTGACGATTCATAACACGAACAACGTGATGCTGTTAAGTATAAAATAAATTATAACTTATTACGAACCAAATTGATTAACCATTTTCTGAATAAATAACTCTCACTCTAAAATTTAAACACTAATTTCTTTCAAGGATTTAAGATTCATATTTAATAACACTGTATGTATAAGAAATATAACCTATGTCAAACTGATAAAACCGACACACACCTTTAACACAATAAAATTGAGTTTTCATATAAACCTTATTAGTATTTAAGTACCACAATTGTAAAGTGGTGTACTTTATTTGAACATCTTGTTATAAACCTTTTTCGTACTCAAAAGAATTCACTGGCAGAATAAATTGTATATATAAGAAACAATAACCATCATAGCTTCCTAAGCCTGAAGCGCTGCCACCTTTGCTATCCGCTGAGTGAAAATGAATTTGCGGCCGAGGCATAAAATTTGTTATAATAACATTTACTGTATGATTATTATTCAAAAATTAATGAATTATTGAACAAATTAAATCAGTACGAACCTTTACTAACTGTCTTGTATTTATTTGAATAGTATTATGTATGTTATGTGCTTTAGCGGAGAGTAGGTTTCTCTACGCAAATTTTATGTTGGCAACACGTCCCAACAACGAGCGAAAGTCGAGTTCCCGCCAATCAGCGAGGCAATTTGAATTATTCTTTACAGTATCCAGGAGATAATCTAACTGCAAAAATTTTAATTGTTTTATAAAAAACAATTTGGCGCCTTTCAGGAGTTCAAAAATACAACATAGAACAGGTAAAGACTTCGATACTGGTTATTTGTACGTTCGCAACGGATGCAATCTGCGTGAGTTACGTTACAGAGCGACGACGGATTGGTAAGACAATAGAGTACACATTACACAAATTGCAATCTAAATTTTACAGAATTTACAAAATAACACGGAAGAGCAGTATTACAACATTGACGCATCCAACGTGTGGCAAAATAACACGGGAGCAACAAAGTTATTACAAAATTGGGAACCAACTGGTGAGGCTAGAAGAAAAGGAAGTATTGTACTACATTCTAGCGGCGATTACGAAAGGATAACAAGATGTACAAGAGGGAAACCTCAAGAGAAACCCCGCAGGAAATAAGAAAACGGCGGGAAAGGATCAAACGAAATAGAGAATTATTCAGTAAACAATCAGGACGCAAAAGGATGGAAGTAATAAAGGAAGAAATAGAAAATGATAGTAAAATCGAGATAGAAAAAGGACCAAATAATGAAAATATGAAACAATCAAGTATTCCAATAGAAAAGAGTATTAAGGAAGGAGGAAGGAGGAAGGGAAGAAACAAATTACAAAGCAGATCAACTTAATGAAACCTTAGATAGTGGTTCCAAACAACTGAATGCAACACTAGAGAGTACTTCTGAAGATATCAATGAAAAAATTAGAACTAAAGAGAACCAGAGAGTTTTACTATCTGAGAATAAACAGAACAGAAACCATGAGGAAATTAAAAAACAAACGAAAATGCCCGAACAAGAGAGACAATTAAGCTACGCGGAATGGATAACAGGATTATTGAAAAAATTCAGCAGGGAGATGGAGTACATCAAGAAAAATACCACAGATCACGAGCGAGCACAGATGAGTCGCGCAAATGTAGCGGAAACTCCGAATGACAAAATGACATTAAGAGATATTTATAATGAAATGTGGGAGATAGACACCAGGTGCGATAAAGAAGAGACTATCGGGACAGCCCAAGAAAATAAAGGGAACAAGGTGGAAGGAATGACTGAAGATGACTGGGAGAGATGTGAGGATAATCTTAAACAAATGGAAAACGAAAGAACGGGAGTATACGAACCAGTGACAGAGGAATATACATAGGAGGAGTATGAACAAATGAGACAATTAATAAAACAATCAAAGAAACCGATACAAACTGAAAATGCAGAATTAAAAGAATGGATAAGGGTTATGTTTGAACTATCCAGAGAAGATATTTGTAATTGGAGGAAAGAACATAATAGATTATTAATAGAAGAGTTCAAAGAAATACCAAATGATAAAAACTTGGAACAATCAAATATTCAAAGAGACGAAGAAATAGTCCAAGACGTGGAAGTGAAGCAACAGAAGAAAAGGACAAAACAAATCATAAATACGGAATTTATGAACGAGTTCAGAAGGGCTCTGGAAGGAATGACTAAGGAGGGTTGGCGTAGATTTAATGAGGATCTCAGACAAATGAAGGAAAATAAAATGGGTTTATACGATTTTCTTAAAAAGGATGGTGAGAAGACAACAGAAGAGATACCAAAAGGTAAAAACATTGATCATTCGAATCAGGAAAAAGAAGATAAGGGAATGAAGTACCAAATAAATAAGAAGATGAAGAAAGTGAGACAGATGCATCAAAGAAAAATAATCAATACAAAAGAAGAAGTGGATATGATGAAGAATGGACTACTTGAGATGTTTAATCTACCAATTACCGACCGGAAGGAAATAATGAACCTTAAAAGTAACAGAAGGAACTTGATAAAAACTTTAGAAAGGAATCACTACAAAACAGTGTGTAACGAAATAAGAAGGAGAAGATACTTAATAGACATGCATAATCCAATATCAATGATAGCATCGATGATGGATATACCATTGACCTATTTGTTGTATAAACAAAATAATGAAATGATTGAGGTAGTACTGGAAACAAGTGAACATTTTACGACAGAAACGTTTAAATACAAGAAAGTAGCAAGAAAGTGGACAAGAACAGAAATCATTATGAAAACGACAGCAATCCAAACAACGGAGGGAACTCATGTAATCATGGACCATGGGTAAACCAAGTGCAGATGAACACCGAAAAATGGGACTGATTTTAGGTAGACCGACCATGCAAACTAATGGAAAAGAAAAAATATGTAAGAAGAATAAATGAAAATACCAAAATACAAAAATTATGTAAGATCTAATTACAACATTACATAGGAAAATATGAGATAAAATAGATAAATCAATGATAAATAATAATAAAGAAATTATGTGAGATCAACTTGCAATACCATGTATAAAATATTTGAGATAAAAAATAATAAAGACATGTAAGATCAACTTACAATAATGTTTGGACAACATATGAGGCAAAATGTAAAAAATAAAATAAAGGAATGAGTTACAAAACTTCTTAACTAGGAAGAACAACGAACTTACTATGACATTTAAAAACAAATGAGATAAAGAAAAAAAAATATGTAAGATAAATTTACACCATTATCTAAAATATATAAGATAAAATAACCAAACGAAATGATCAACTTCCACTATGATTTAGAAAAATGTGAGATAAAATAAACAAACCAATGATCAAGAATGAAGTAAATAAAATAAATATTCTAAGAAATATAATATGAAATAAGATGAATGGAAGAGTAATTGAAAGTGAATAAAAATGTTAATTGTATCAATAAATATCAACGCTTCAAGTATTATCAAATGATATCAACAGAGAGAAAGGAGAAATAAATATGACTCGAACTGAGCAATAATGAAATTAAAAATAAAAGATTCCCAACAAATATTATTATTATTATTATTGGTCACAAGATGACTATATTAAAGATTCATTAATTAAGATTGACTGTTGAATAAGTCCAGCAATCATTTTACTGAGCAGGGATGATGTTCCCCTGACCTCAGAAAAAGAGTAGTTATGAACGACGGAGTTAGGTAAGCCAATAGAGCCCATCCGAATCGATTTCAGCTACAAAGTAGGGATAGTTAGGGAAAATAAGATTTATAGGGAATAATTTATAATAAAAAATCAATAAGCCAGATCGTAACAGGAGAAAATAATGAAGAAAAGACTCAGAAGGAAAGGAAGTAAAGATACAGAATTGAACATGAAAATGAACGAGAAGCAGTAGAGTTTAAGAAGAATAAGACAATACAATTGATAATTTCATCAAACTTAGAATCACGTTTTATAAAATGATCAATTTTGGTGGAAGGGCATTATATAACGTTGCAGAAATCTGATCATATAAAGTATCCATAAGTATAATAGAAATGCAAAAAAGTAAGATAATTTAATAAATAAATAATGAAGAAAAAATATATAAAATGAAGTTAAAAAAGAAGAAGCAAGAATGGTAAACAAAAGTAATCATTAAAAGAATAGACTAGACTGACAAACAAATGACTTTGACCCAACCCCAGAGATTGGCCAGATAAAAACCGAAAAAGTTGAGAATAGATTCACAGAGATTAAGAAGACGAATCCATGAAAAGAGACACAAATAAGTAAAGAAAATATGTAATTAATAATGAATAAAACGGTAGTAAATAAAGTACACTAACCACAAAAAATAAATAAGACAATTATTGTTATATAAAGTATATTGTTAAGGACCTTATAATAATAAGAAAATAAGGCACCTAATGTTAAAGAATAGTTGTAAAGTACATCTAAAATAACCATGAAACCAAGAGTGAGAGATAGGTGGGGAGTGATAAAGATAAATAGTGAAGTGATAAGTGTATTAAAATAAACAACATATAATATTAAGAAAAAGGAATAATAAACAAGTGTGACAAACCCAAAACATAATCACATGATGAATGAGCAATTAAGTTAAGTGTATTAGACTGTAAGACACAGAATAATTGTGAGTGTAAAGAATAGAAAAAATATGATATCAGTATAAGAATCACCAGGGTGATTATTTTTATAGAAGAGATGGTGTAGGTATAACACTCACCAAAATTGTTAATTTTTAATTTAAAGAAAGTTAAATTATTGGCTTAGTGTTTAAGGGAATATATCCAAGAAGAAATAATTTTACAGTAATATGTTAGTATGTTTAATATAAGTAAGGAAGTTATAAAGAGAGTAGTAGCAGTACCTTTATAAGTAATAACAGGCAATATAATAATTATAATTTTCAATGAAAAGAAACATGGCTGAATAATATACAGACCATGAAGTTATTTATATGTTATGTTTTATTAATAGATATAAGTGTTAAAGAGGTGTGTGAGAAATGGGAATAGGCATAAAAATTAGTAACGACATAAATTTAACAAAGCAGCAAAATAATAAATATAATGTAAATTGAAGGCAAAGTATCAGATAAGAAATATTTTTGTGAAAGTATAATAACATCAATAGATTGTAAAACAGTTCCAAAATAATTCAAAAGACAAGAAACACGAAAGGAAGTTAAGCAGACAAGATATGCTCAATAAATAATGTTTAAATAGAACAAAATAAGAAATTATAAGATGTAACAGTTTAGGCCTATAAATGACATAGCTGTATAAATACAGAAAACCAATTGTACACAACTGAAAACTATATTTAAATAACAAAACAAAGTAAATTATGTAATTACCATCAACTAACAAAAACAACACGTCAGAATTATATTAAACCATAGAAATAAGTAAATTATGTATTAACTGAGTATTATAAATTTTGTACAAAAGTATTAATACATGACTTAGACCAGTCTTGTCAGATATCAAACTAAACTTTGAAAGAAAATAGGAACATCTATGTTAATATTTCAACCATTGAAATTATCCCCAAGTAAATGTAGTCATTATAAATTATTTCTTCATTTTGAACAAAAAACCAGGATTGATAACAATAGTTTCAAATATACTTAGCCAATCAGAGTTAAGTCAGTTACCATGACTACAACGCGTTGTTATAATTCTGACCGTTATGAAAGGGGAGTTCCATTATTAACTACCCAGAGGAACAGACGCTATATTGATGATGACCATTTGAAGGAAGAATAACGAAGAATACCAAACTGTAATGAAACCCAATTGATTAACTGATGTCTACCATAGTTCCAGTAACACTTGAAGGGACCATAATCAAATATTAAAACTACATTTAAATAAAAACTGGATGAATTAACAAACAGACACCAGAAGTAGACGGCATCCATATCTTGGTAACTAATCGAAGGAAATAATTCATTGGTGAAGACACTTGACGATTCATAACACGAACAACGTGATGCTGTTAAGTATAAAATAAATTATAACTTATTACGAACCAAATTGATTAACCATTTTCTGAATAAATAACTCTCACTCTAAAATTTAAACACTAATTTCTTTCAAGGATTTAAGATTCATATTTAATAACACTGTATGTATAAGAAATATAACCTATGTCAAACTGATAAAACCGACACACACCTTTAACACAATAAAATTGAGTTTTCATATAAACCTTATTAGTATTTAAGTACCACAATTGTAAAGTGGTGTACTTTATTTGAACATCTTGTTATAAACCTTTTTCGTACTCAAAAGAATTCACTGGCAGAATAAATTGTATATATAAGAAACAATAACCATCATAGCTTCCTAAGCCTGAAGCGCTGCCACCTTTGCTATCCGCTGAGTGAAAATGAATTTGCGGCCGAGGCATAAAATTTGTTATAATAACATTTACTGTATGATTATTATTCAAAAATTAATGAATTATTGAACAAATTAAATCAGTACGAACCTTTACTAACTGTCTTGTATTTATTTGAATAGTATTATGTATGTTATGTGCTTTAGCGGAGAGTAGGTTTCTCTACGCAAATTTTATGTTGGCAACACGTCCCAACAACGAGCGAAAGTCGAGTTCCCGCCAATCAGCGAGGCAATTTGAATTATTCTTTACAGTATCCAGGAGATAATCTAACTGCAAAAATTTTAATTGTTTTATAAAAAACAATTTGGCGCCTTTCAGGAGTTCAAAAATACAACATAGAACAGGTAAAGACTTCGATACTGGTTATTTGTACGTTCGCAACGGATGCAATCTGCGTGAGTTACGTTACAGAGCGACGACGGATTGGTAAGACAATAGAGTACACATTACACAAATTGCAATCTAAATTTTACAGAATTTACAAAATAACACGGAAGAGCAGTATTACAACATTGACGCATCCAACGTGTGGCAAAATAACACGGGAGCAACAAAGTTATTACAAAATTGGGAACCAACTGGTGAGGCTAGAAGAAAAGGAAGTATTGTACTACATTCTAGCGGCGATTACGAAGGATAACAAGATGTACAAGAGGGAAACCTCAAGAGAAACCCCGCAGGAAATAAGAAAACGGCGGGAAAGGATCAAACGAAATAGAGAATTATTCAGTAAACAATCAGGACGCAAAAGGATGGAAGTAATAAAGGAAGAAATAGAAAATGATAGTAAAATCGAGATAGAAAAAGGACCAAATAATGAAAATATGAAACAATCAAGTATTCCAATAGAAAAGAGTATTAAGGAAGGAGGAAGGAGGAAGGGAAGAAACAAATTACAAAGCAGATCAACTTAATGAAACCTTAGATAGTGGTTCCAAACAACTGAATGCAACACTAGAGAGTACTTCTGAAGATATCAATGAAAAAATTAGAACTAAAGAGAACCAGAGAGTTTTACTATCTGAGAATAAACAGAACAGAAACCATGAGGAAATTAAAAAACAAACGAAAATGCCCGAACAAGAGAGACAATTAAGCTACGCGGAATGGATAACAGGATTATTGAAAAAATTCAGCAGGGAGATGGAGTACATCAAGAAAAATACCACAGATCACGAGCGAGCACAGATGAGTCGCGCAAATGTAGCGGAAACTCCGAATGACAAAATGACATTAAGAGATATTATAATGAAATGTGGGAGATAGACACCAGGTGCGATAAAGAAGAGACTATCGGGACAGCCCAAGAAAATAAAGGGAACAAGGTGGAAGGAATGACTGAAGATGACTGGGAGAGATGTGAGGATAATCTTAAACAAATGGAAAACGAAAGAACGGGAGTATACGAACCAGTGACAGAGGAATATACATAGGAGGAGTATGAACAAATGAGACAATTAATAAAACAATCAAAGAAACCGATACAAACTGAAAATGCAGAATTAAAAGAATGGATAAGGGTTATGTTTGAACTATCCAGAGAAGATATTTGTAATTGGAGGAAAGAACATAATAGATTATTAATAGAAGAGTTCAAAGAAATACCAAATGATAAAAACTTGGAACAATCAAATATTCAAAGAGACGAAGAAATAGTCCAAGACGTGGAAGTGAAGCAACAGAAGAAAAGGACAAAACAAATCATAAATACGGAATTTATGAACGAGTTCAGAAAGGCTCTGGAAGGAATGACTAAGGAGGGTTGGCGTAGATTTAATGAGGATCTCAGACAAATGAAGGAAAATAAAATGGGTTTATACGATTTTCTTAAAAAGGATGGTGAGAAGACAACAGAAGAGATACCAAAAGGTAAAAACATTGATCATTCGAATCAGGAAAAAGAAGATAAGGGAATGAAGTACCAAATAAATAAGAAGATGAAGAAAGTGAGACAGATGCATCAAAGAAAAATAATCAATACAAAAGAAGAAGTGGATATGATGAAGAATGGACTACTTGAGATGTTTAATCTACCAATTACCGACCGGAAGGAAATAATGAACCTTAAAAGTAACAGAAGGAACTTGATAAAAACTTTAGAAAGGAATCACTACAAAACAGTGTGTAACGAAATAAGAAGGAGAAGATACTTAATAGACATGCATAATCCAATATCAATGATAGCATCGATGATGGATATACCATTGACCTATTTGTTGTATAAACAAAATAATGAAATGATTGAGGTAGTACTGGAAACAAGTGAACATTTTACGACAGAAACGTTTAAATACAAGAAAGTAGCAAGAAAGTGGACAAGAACAGAAATCATTATGAAAACGACAGCAATCCAAACAACGGAGGGAACTCATGTAATCATGGACCATGGGTAAACCAAGTGCAGATGAACACCGAAAAATGGGACTGATTTTAGGTAGACCGACCATGCAAACTAATGGAAAAGAAAAAATATGTAAGAAGAATAAATGAAAATACCAAAATACAAAAATTATGTAAGATCTAATTACAACATTACATAGGAAAATATGAGATAAAATAGATAAATCAATGATAAATAATAATAAAGAAATTATGTGAGATCAACTTGCAATACCATGTATAAAATATTGAGATAAAAAATAATAAAGACATGTAAGATCAACTTACAATAATGTTTGGACAACATATGAGGCAAAATGTAAAAAATAAAATAAAGGAATGAGTTACAAAACTTCTTAACTAGGAAGAACAACGAACTTACTATGACATTTTAAAAACAAATGAGATAAAGAAAAAAAAATATGTAAGATAAATTTACACCATTATCTAAAATATATAAGATAAAATAACCAAACGAAATGATCAACTTCCACTATGATTTAGAAAAATGTGAGATAAAATAAACAAACCAATGATCAAGAATGAAGTAAATAAAATAAATATTCTAAGAAATATAATATGAAATAAGATGAATGGAAGAGTAATTGAAAGTGAATAAAAATGTTAATTGTATCAATAAATATCAACGCTTCAAGTATTATCAAATGATATCAACAGAGAGAAAGGAGAAATAAATATGACTCGAACTGAGCAATAATGAAATTAAAAATAAAAGATTCCCAACAAATATTATTATTATTATTATTGGTCACAAGATGACTATATTAAAGATTCATTAATTAAGATTGACTGTTGAATAAGTCCAGCAATCATTTTACTGAGCAGGGATGATGTTCCCCTGACCTCAGAAAAAGAGTAGTTATGAACGACGGAGTTAGGTAAGCCAATAGAGCCCATCCGAATCGATTTCAGCTACAAAGTAGGGATAGTTAGGGAAAATAAGATTTATAGGGAATAATTTATAATAAAAAATCAATAAGCCAGATCGTAACAGGAGAAAATAATGAAGAAAAGACTCAGAAGGAAAGGAAGTAAAGATACAGAATTGAACATGAAAATGAACGAGAAGCAGTAGAGTTTAAGAAGAATAAGACAATACAATTGATAATTTCATCAAACTTAGAATCACGTTTTATAAAATGATCAATTTTGGTGGAAGGGCATTATATAACGTTGCAGAAATCTGATCATATAAAGTATCCATAAGTATAATAGAAATGCAAAAAAGTAAGATAATTTAATAAATAAATAATGAAGAAAAAATATATAAAATGAAGTTAAAAAAGAAGAAGCAAGAATGGTAAACAAAAGTAATCATTAAAAGAATAGACTAGACTGACAAACAAATGACTTTGACCCAACCCCAGAGATTGGCCAGATAAAAACCGAAAAAGTTGAGAATAGATTCACAGAGATTTAAGAAGACGAATCCATGAAAAGAGACACAAATAAGTAAAGAAAATATGTAATTAATAATGAATAAAACGGTAGTAAATAAAGTACACTAACCACAAAAAATAAATAAGACAATTATTGTTATATAAAGTATATTGTTAAGGACCTTATAATAATAAGAAAATAAGGCACCTAATGTTAAAGAATAGTTGTAAAGTACATCTAAAATAACCATGAAACCAAGAGTGAGAGATAGGTGGGGAGTGATAAAGATAAATAGTGAAGTGATAAGTGTATTAAAATAAACAACATATAATATTAAGAAAAAGGAATAATAAACAAGTGTGACAAACCCAAAACATAATCACATGATGAATGAGCAATTAAGTTAAGTGTATTAGACTGTAAGACACAGAATAATTGTGAGTGTAAAGAATAGAAAAAATATGA